>JACEFZ010016558.1:0-371539 GCA_014155875.1 Cepaea nemoralis | reverse complement strand
GCGAAGCCGGCAGGGTCAGGCAGACAGATAGACAGACAGAGAGACAGACAGACAGATAGACAGTCGGGAACGGGAACTTATATGACTACTTATATGAATTAAATGAGATGCTCCACACCAGGAGCTGGGCGATGCCGGGCCGGGTCAGACAGACAGACAGACAGATAGTCGGTAACGGGAACGAGAACTTATATGACTACTTATATGAATTAAATGAGATGCTCCCCACCAGGGACTGGGCGAAGCCGGGCCGGGTCAGCTAGTGTGTGTGTGTGTGTATGTATATATATATATATATATATATATATATATATATATATATATATATATATATATATATATATATATATAGGTTCTTTGCTGCAGATACAATCCGTCTCCATTCGTCTTTTGCGTATATATATATATATATATATATATATATATATATATATATATATATATATATATATATATATATATATATAATATATATATATATATATATATATATATATATATATATATATATATATATATATATATATATATATATATATATATATATATATTTACGCAAAACAACTGATAATAAATAGCATATTCACACCAGTCCTACACTACCAATGTCAAACTTTAACATTATCCAAATCACACTTCCGCAAAATCAACACCTGTGAGATGAGATGCTTGAGAAGAGCTGCCATCTTAGCTTTCCTAGACCGAGTAAGAAATGATATTATCAGACAGACAGTGTGATCAACACCTTGTGCCACTTATATTGAAAGGCAGACGATCAAATGGTAAGGCATCTCGTTAGAATGCAGCACCATCCGCTACCAGCACTGGAGCTACATCAAAGGAGATCTGATACGAGAGCAAGAGTACACCCGAGAATACAATGAACTGACAACATCAATGACATCGTACAATCACATGGAAGGACACTATCCAGTGGCAGAAATCGGGCGCTGGAGCGTCAACTACTCCTTCCCCACGACACTTGACGGCAAAAGATGATGATGACGGCTATTCACGACGGTATTGTGGTTAATACGCTTGCCAGGCAAAATAGTGGTTTAGGTTCAATCCCTAGCAGAGGCAGGATTTTCTTCATCTTCCTCTCCTTCTTCTCCTCCTCCTCCTCCTCCTCCTCATCCTCCTCCGCTTCCTCCTCCTCCTCCTCTTCCTTCTTCTTCCTCTTCTTCTTCTTCTTCTTCTTCTTCTTCTTCTTCTTCTTCTTCTTCTTCTTCTTCTTCTTCTTCTTCTTCTCATCCACTCCTTCATACATCCGTACTTACATTGATGCATTTGTGGCGTTGCTTATGATATTATTATTTGTTGTCCAGCTGTTTAGCATTCCACATACAACGATCTCTAACTTCCTCTGCCTCTCTTGCTTCCCACATACTAGCTAGCGAAGAAAGTATGGGCCATTGTCTTCGCTGCCATGAAGCCTGTCGAAAACTGCAATCTGTCCACGCTGCGACATGCAAGAACGTCGCGACAATTACCCACAATCATGTCGGCTATTACCGCCTTACCTTTCACTCATCGATTGGACAGCTCAAGAGCATGCAGGGAATACGTGTGTCACTTACAGAAGCGGCTGACTTGCCTGAATGGAAACAAATCATCAACAGTCCATAGTTGTGTACGTCGTACAAGAGTCAATAAATAACCCAAACCTCGGTATCCTGCGACAATACTGCTACACAAACAAAGACCGCCGATCTCACCTAAATCAATGACATGGCTTACAGATGCACTAATTCAACTGTTAAGTTTCTCCAACTGCAGAACAGATTAAAGTATGGGAAGTAATTAAACAACGCTTCGTTGGGTTGCGTGCGATTCGTCACTGACGTTGACTGGTAGAAACAAGGAACATGACAAACCACTTACCTGTTTGAAGGTTGAATTCGGTGTTCCTTGTTGCAACAAGTTCCCTTACTTTCAGATACAACATCGTTACCTTGCTACTTACTACCCTAGTTTATAAGGAAACCAAGGAGCATATAATTAAGGACTTTTAATATATCCAGTCTTGAAATAAAATCCCCGCCTTCCATGTCTCCATCTTGTAGGGGTAGAAGGACTTGCGTGTCTCAATGATCACAACAGCAATGCTGACGTGGCTAATGGCAGGGTGTTCCAAGTTGGACAAATCAAGATATAGGAACCAGAAATCAGAGACACAGAAACCGACTGCCTTGGACGTTGACTGGGGACGGTGAGACCAAGCAAAGAAACCCCTATATAAATGAGAAAGGGCGGAATGGCTAGGAGACTCTGGCTTGTGCATGCCAGGTTCATTGCAGATTCTGGCCTGTGTAGAATTTATATCAATTTAGGGAAACAGATGACATACCTCCTGCCCCTGATCTGGGGTAGTATATCGAATATGTGGGATTTTTGGTTCAAAGGCGAAATTTGTAGAAGACCTGCATGCGGTGGCGGACTGGCTATGGTGTCAGCTTGCTCGACGGCGTTCATCATCATTATGCGCCATGCCGATAAGCGTAGACGGTCATGTTTCGCCATTTCACACGATCACCAGAGTCAGGGATCAGCTCTGTGTTTTTGTTTCGACGACCATGCCATGTGCCCAAGCCATCCAGATATTTACTTCTATGCCTTCCTCTTGTTCTTTTCCCCTCAATCTTACTAGTTGTCACTAAGTTCTACAATGTATTTCTTCCCATAATGCGTGCAAATAATTGTGACTGTCTACGTCTAATTTCTCTAATCAGTTTACGGTTTTCATTAGTTTCTTGTAGAACTCTTGTAGCTCATTTGATCTTCTGTCTGTCCATGGTATTCTCCGCATTTCCCCCAGAAATCACATTTCCACAGCCATTAGATGTTTTCCCAGCTTGTCTGTTCGTTGTCCATTGTTTTGTATCCATATAAAAATGCAGGTTCCGTGTAGTACTTCAACACACTTTTTTACTTTGCAATTGACATCTTTTTATTGTTCAGTATGTTTTCCATTTAGCAAAAGGCTACCTTTGTCTTGTTCTAGTCTCTTCCACCTCCCATCTACGATTGTTTCATGATAGTTGTACCGATGGCATTGGTTCCCATTAAACCCTACACAATTTTTTTTTTAAATTTCAAACCCAGCCCGCCATTGCCCGTGTGTGCACTGAACACCTAAACCCCCTGAAGCACTACCATCGGTTTCCGCGTGCAATAAATGTGATCTTTAACCAAAAGGGGGAAAACACTTCATTCGAAATAAATGTCTGTTGAAATTGGATGCATACAGGCTGAAGGAAACGGTGCACTATAACTAGCTTTGCGATGAATTAAAATGTCCACATATTTCTTACATTTAAACAATTAGATGGACTTCAATTTTGACTTCTCGTTCAGAAAACAATAACAAATACAGAATGTAACATTGCCTAGTAAATCAACCTGGGGTCGGGATTGACCGCAATAATAAACTGATTGTTGAAACTATACGGCACAATGTAGGGCTAAATATAGGGTGTATTGTTAATGTCTGTGCAGTGTTTGAAAATATTGCCGGCCCAAGTTTTGTATTCACCCTCTGTAAAGTTCAAGCAACATAATAGGCAAATACAAAACTTGGACCGGCAATATTTTCAAACATTGCACAGTCATTAAAAAATACACCCTTTACCTTGCGGTATCGAGGTGTAGCATAAATAGTGGGAGAATGCTCGTTTATGAACTTGACATACCGTGATTCCCATGGATTCTGTTATTCTCTCTGTCCATCGCTTACATGGTCAGCCTCCTCTTCTGATTCCGTTTGTTCTGTACCTCATTGCTTGTTGTGGTATACTGTTAGTTGGTAGCCTAGTTATATGGCTAAACCATTTAACTTGCTGTTTTCTGATAAAATCTAGCGCTACTATAACACACACACACACACACACACACAACACACACACACACACACACACACAGGCGCACGCACACGCACACACACGCACGCGCACACACACACGCACGCATACGCACGCACACACACACACACACACACACACACACACACACACACACTTTAGTCCTGATTTTCCATCTTCTTGATACATTGAGTATTCTTCTCTGGAATTTCATTTCCGTTGTTGTAATTTTTTTTTTCTTTTTCTGTTATTGTCCAGGCTAAGAATTGGTAGCATAGAGTTGGTAGGAACATTGTGCTGTAGAGTGCTTTTTTTAGTATCTATTGATACGTGTTTGTTCTTTAGTGTTGGTGCCATTTGTCCAATGTGTTGGTTTGCCTTATTGCATCTATTTTTCAAACTCGTCTTCTGATTTGCTATTTGATGATACTATACTTCCTAAATACGTGAAGCTCTTTATTTGTTTCAGGGGGTATTATTATTTTTTAGATAATCTTTGTTGTTTTTTCTTCTTTGGTTTTAGTCATTACCTCTGTTTTACTGATGCTAATTTTCATGTTATGTTCCTTATACACTTCGTGTAAGCTATTTATGTGGACTTGTAATTCTGCTTTTGATTTTGCTATTAGTGCTTGATTGTGCGCAGATATAAGTTCTTTAATGGTGTAATTCACAGTTGGTTCCTCTTCTATGTTCAGTTCATCACGCGGTGTTTTTACGGTTGTTACGGTATCTTTTGGCTGGCTTCTTTACATATGTTGTCTATATAAGTTATGAACAAGAGAGGGGACAGGACACAATCCTTGTCGAATTCCGGATTCCGCTCGTATGTTTCTGGGGCCCATACGTGGGAGCAAAGAATAGTAACACTGTTGCCTACCATGCACGTCGTAAGAGGAGACTAAGGAGGCCATGGTTCCGTCGCCCTGCTACTGAGTGAGTGCGTGGCGCGACACTGTGAGCTATGAGTTTCGCGTGGAATGCTTTTACACCTGTTCGCAGTTTGTAGCGTGAACTGCATGTTCGGAACGATGGCGGCCGGCTGTTGCTGGATTGACTGGTCTGCCTTTTCGGTTCACGAGTACATTTTTCAGGAGACTCATGGGAGTCGTCGTTGGAGCTACGGAGTTCGTGCTTTGTGCGGCGCTTTCGGCTGGTTGCCCTGCCTAACTAACTAACTAACTAACTAACTAACTAACTAACTAACTAACTAACTAACTAACTAACTAACTAACTAACTAACTAACTAACTAACTAACTAACCTAACTAACTAACTAACTAACTAACTAACTAACTAACTAACTAACCTAACTAACTAACTAACTAACTAACTAACTAACTAACTAACTAACTAACTACCTAACTAACTCCGTATTCTATTGTGATGAGTTCTGAGTGTCCATCGTTTGTTTTTACCGTACATTCACTGTTGTTATATAAACTTCTACATAAGTATGTTAGATTGTGTTGGAGTTATGAAAAAAGACTACCCCAAAAAGCTGATGAGAAATGAACTCAATGCCGGCGTGCCTCTGAAATTTCTAGTTGCTCTATAAATTTAAAGAATTTTTTAAACATTGATTCAGTGCAAAACGAAACGTAAGTTTGGAAATGGACCACACATGGTACACAATCAAATGAAGAAGTATTATAATGTAGATTTCCGTTCACTGAGCATTGAAACTGTAGAACATCGTCATCATCAAATGAGCTGCCAGCTGACGTAGGCGTTCATGTCTCTCCACAGATCTCGGTCTTTGGTGTTCTGGATCAACTCTGCTGCTGATATTCCCCCATCCAGCATCATATCTCTTGGTCTGCCTCTGCATCTCCGCCTCCTTGATCTTTCCAGTTGTCACGATGTTCTCCAATGCCTCTCTTCTCATCACATGACCGAAGAAAGCTGTTTGTCTCCATGTTATTGTTGTATATAGTGTTCTAGTTTCTTCTTCTTCTGCGTTCATCCGGATTTTTTTTTCTTCGGATGTGACTGCGTTGTGCCTGTTTACAGCAGAGCTGCGTTCTTGCGCCGTTAGGCCGACACATCCGACTTCTGCGGGCATTTGTTGACCGGGTTAACCTTCCCGGGGATGTTCTAGTTTCATTAGTCTCTTTCAGGCAATCGTCGTAAGTTACACTGGCAGTCCAGTGAATTCGCAACATACGTCTAAGGAACCACATCTCTGTTGCCTCTAATTTCTTCCTAATTTGTTCATTTACATTTCAAGATTCAATGCCATACAGTAAAACTGGCTCTATATAGCACTTCAGCATATTCTTTCTTACATTCAATGATAGTGACTTATTGCATAAAATACTTTTCATTTTATGAAATGCCCTATTATGTTCTTAATCTCTGTTGTGGACTTCCCATCTTCTTCTTCTTCTGCGTTCATCCGGAGTTTTTTTCCGGATGTGATTGCGTTGTGCCTGTTTACAGCAGAGCTGTGTTCTTGCTTCGTTAGGCCGACACATCCGACTTCTGCGGGCATGTGTTGACCGGGTTAACCTTCCCGGGGGTTTCTTAGGACGTTTGACTCTCACTGTTGTGGTGTTATCTCCCATCCCAGCTGGCCCATATAGAACAGCCAAAGATCCTGGTCAGCCCTCAAGGGAAGGCAGGGGCAGACCATGGGCATTCCCCGCCATCCAAGGAGGCTTCCATACTTGCAGAGCCGATACATAGCGCTCTGGTACTGGGCTCACCCAAGGAATCGTCACGTCCTGCACATGGCTGCTTAGCCTCACTTCTGTATATTGAGCCTTCCGTTCACCATAGGCTGTTCTTCCGGAAACCAGAAGTATGCAGTCTGCAGATGACATCCACACAGTGAGCTTTCGATTCGGACTTTCCATGTAATGGATTTGCTATCCAAGCAATATTCCATTTCGTGCCACTAGGACACTTTTCCACCTTTTATGAAGCCCACACAAGTGGGCTTTTGATTCAGGACTTTCCACGTAATGGATTTGCTATCCAAGCAATATTCCATTTCGTGCCACTAGGACACTTTTCCACCTTTTATGAAGCCCACACAGCGAGCTTTCGATTTGGACTTTCCACATAATGGATTTGCTATCCAAGCAATATTCCATTTCATGCCTCTGGGTCTTCATGCACCTTTAAATGTCAACCTGTATGTAGTTAAAGTAAGCTGCGGTCAACTTGAGCTTGTTGATATCTCCATAGAGCTTGTCCTCAAATGAAGCAGGTGTGGGCCAAAATATCTTTCTCTGTTCTGCATACGTTGGGCAATCCTGCAGCAAATGTTTTGCTGTTATTTTTCCAGTTCTACAATTACATTCATCGGTATCTCCTATCTTTAGTTTATTGAACAAGTGGTATTTCAGCCTGTTATGTCCTGTGCGGAGTCTGAAGATTGCTACTTGTTCTCTTCGGTCGAGTTTGTAATATGCATCATCCTTCTGATGGCCTGGATGCTCTGATTCCCATTTGGTTCTATAAGTGCTTTTTATCAACCTCTTTGCCTCATTATAGGTTATGTCTATGTCAGGCTGTGGTAGTCGTCCGCCCTCTTTTGCCAGTCTGTCAGCCTCTTCGTTTCCAGGTATACTGCAATGTGATGGGATCCACTGTATTACAACTTTTTTGGATTTCTGGCATAGACCATGGAGTGCTGCTCTTAGGTCAGTTAGTTCTGTGCTGTTATTGCTCTTCAGTATTGAGACAACTGACTTTGCATCTGTGAAGATAGCTATTTGCTTCTCTTTATTTTCCTCCATCAGGAGCATTTCTGCTGCAGTTTTCAGAGCCTCTACCTCCGCTTTGAAGTTACTTGAAAATTTTCCAGTTGCCATTGAATGTGTTTTTTTCACTCCATTTTTTAAATTTAGGAGAATTCCTCCTCCTCCATTCTCTATTGAATTTTTGGCTGATCCATCTGTATATGCATGGGTCCAATTCCTGCTTGGGTAATGTTCTTTTATGTAGTTTAGGGTTATTTCTCTTCTTTCGGTTTCATGCTGAGTGTTCTTTTTCTCAATACCAGGAATGTTTTCTATCATCTCAGGCAGTTGCTGCTGTCTCCAAGCTGGGAACTTGTGTGCATTGTGTAATGGGCTTGACTGTTGATATGTTAAGTATAGGATCTGCCCTAATCCTTCGTTTTGCAGTTTCTACAAAGTTGCTACGCTTCAGTCTTCCCTTTCCAAAACCATTAAATCTGTTGTACATAGGGTGGTCTGTCAATCTTCTAAATTTTTCTGCTTGTTGCTGGGCTCTGCTATCTCTTCTATCCTGCATTGGTTGTAAACAAGTGATCTTTTCTAGTTCATTAATAGGCGTTGTCTTCAGGCTTCCAGTTATGATTCGCATTCCTTGGTTTTGGACTCTACTTATTTTGTTAAAGTTTGACTTAGCTGCTGTTGCCCAAGCTGCAATGCCATATTCCAGTACTGGCCTCACCCGTCCAGTATATAACTTCTTGAGAACTTTCTCATCTGCTCCCCACGTTGTACCAGCAAGCTTTTTCATGATTGCCATTCTCTGCCTTGCTCTTGTTCGATTTTTCTCAACCTGTGTCTTCCATGTCAGGCGACGATCAAAGGTGACTCCTAGATAGTTTGGATTTTCTTCATGGCGCAATATTTTTCCATTCAATACCAGCTTAGGTTGCTGAGTTTTATTTGAGAGGGAGAACACTGTGCATGTTGTTTTCTCCTCACTTATCTTCACTAGCCATGATTTTGACCAGTCCTCTAGCGCTAATAAGGCTTGCTGTATTCTGCTGTTAGCTGTACTAATATATTCTTCAGATGTCCATATGGCTAGGTCATCTGCAAAGGAGGATGTGTGTACTCTGGCTGGAAAATTTTCTGTGATGTCATTTATATATGCTAGGAATAATGTTGGTGAAAGAAGTCCTCCTTGGGGGACACCTTGCTCCAACAGCATCATTTTGCTTGTTTGTCCTTGTACTTTTGTCCTGGCAGTTCTGTTCTCAAGGTAGTGGCTGATCCATTTATACATTTTTCCACAAACATGCATGTTTTGCAGTTTTACTTTCAGTCCTTCCTTCCATACTTTATCAAATGCTTTTTCTAAATCTATCCAGACTGCTAGTGTGTGCTTTTTCTCTTGGAAGGCATCCTCTATTTCCTGAGCTATATAGGTTATTTGATCTTCAGTGGATCTGTACTTTCTGAATCCTGCTTGGTGTGGTGTTAAGAGTTTGTTTTCTTCCAGATGCCATGTTAGCCTGCCATTGATAATGCGTTCCATTAATTTTCCTACACAGCTAAGTAGACTGATAGGTCGATAGCCATTTGGTTCTTCCAGGTCTTTTCCTTTCTTTGGGACTGGTATTAGTATAGCTTCCTTCCATGCCTGTGGGACTATTCCTCTCTTCCAGCTGTTATTTAGGACTGCTAGTAGTTTCTTCTTTGCCTTGTTGCCTAGTCCTATTAGCATTTCATTTGTGATTCCATCCTTTCCTGGTGATTTCTTCTTTTTTAGGGTATTCATTGCCTGTTCCATTTCTTCCATTGTTAGATTTGCCATCATATATTCTGCTGCTGTCTCTGTATTTCTATGATGTATCTGTTTGTCTTTGATTGCTTTCTTCTGTTCAGTTGTAATATCAATGTGGTTTGCATTTGCATAGTGTTCCATTAGTGCATTTGCAGCCTTTTTTCCTGTAAGCAAGGCATTTCCTTGTTTAATTGTTATTTGTTTGTTTCTAATCCTTCATTGTTCATGGCTTTCACTAGTTTCCATAGTTTGTTTCCATCCCTGTCAAAATTCAGGTTTTCTGTTTTTTCCCTCCAACAATCTCTTGTTGTTTGATTTACTGTTCTTTTATATTTTGCTGAGATGGCTTTGAGAGAGATGTTCGCTTCAATTGTTTGTTCTCTCTCTGCTGTCTTCCTGGCATCTTCAACTTTGTCCTCCAAACTTTGTAGTTCTTCAGTCCAGTATGGTTTGTAATTTTTCCTCGCTCCTCTAGGAATGGACTCAGTGGCTGCCTGTATTATCGCTCTGTTTAGACTTTCCACCATTTGCTTTATGTTGCCATATCGTGTATTTATGTTTTCACAATATTTGTCTGTTAGTATGGCAAATCTGTCCCAATCTGCTCGTTTGTAATTCCAGCGGGGCAAGGGCTTTTGCTCCTGTGGAACATACTCCATATTCATTACAAGCTTGATTGGTCTGTGGTCACTACCTGCTAATTGGTCCAGCACATGGCGATCGATTTTGTGGAGGATGTCTCCTGTGCAGAAAGCTAAGTCTGGAGTAGAAGTGGTAAGCCATCTTCTGGAGTAGAAGCTCGGTGTGTCATCCGCTTTGTTGAGTAGATGGAGATTTGAGTCTATTTCCCAGTCCTCCAATTCATCTCCTCTTTTGTCAGTATCTGGGTATCCCCATCTTTCTGAACGGCTATTAAAGTCTCCGACAATAATGCAGTTTGTGTCAGTTATTTTCATGTTTGAGAGTGTAAGGTCCTTATCTGCTGGGCTATACAGATTGTAGATTCTTATTTTCACGTCCTTTATCATCACTATATATCCTATGTCATATATCAACACCTATAATTTCCGTTTGGTTGTCAGAGATCACAGATACTTCGCTGCAAGGTATTGTATTTCGTGTAAGTATTAGAACTCCTCCTTTGTGTCCTTCGCGGTCGAAACGTGTGGCCTGATATCCTCTGACTGAGAATTTGTGATTGGCTTTGAGGTGTGTCTCTTGAATGCATGCCACATCTATTCTATCTTTATGAAGACGCTGTGTTAGGGAGTCTTTCTTCTTGTAAACTCCTTCGGCATTCCACTGTAGTATGTTGAGTGTCCTTGGTATTTGGTCAATAGCTCTTAACCTACTCCTCTGTGCCTTGACTTCACAGCACAAGGGAAGGTGACCACCAGTAGTCATGGGTGGACTCCCTCGAGGCAGGGGGCCCGGCACTATCGCCGCCTGATGGGACTTCACGGGATTAGCACCATAACGATTAAGGACTTCCCATCTGATAGTATAAATGCCACTAGGTATTTAAAATTATCCACTTGGTTAAGAATTTAAACTTCTATTTCCATATCACATTTTGGCGTCACCTTTTTCTTCGCTATAGAGCAATGGTTCTCAACCGGCGGGTAATTCCCCCCCCCCCCCCACCCAGGGGAGAATTTTAGGGTTTCCGGGGGGGGGGGGGAATTAAGATTATTTCAAGATCCCATTAATACAAGAACCAGTTACTTGATATTTTTTTTCCCTCTAAATTGTACGGTTCTGTACTTCTCGCCCTAATGAAATTCGTTTTATAACGTAAGTAGACCCGCAAATCACGTTTTATGTAGATGTCTAGACTTTTCTTGTATGTGTTATTAAATTTAGCTTCCATTTTTACATATAATGTGTAGGGGCGGGGGGGGGGGAGGGGAAATTTATAGGGAGGAAAAACGAAAAGGGGGGGGGGGGGTGATATTCTGAAGATATGGTGAAGGGATGCATAGGCCAAAAAAAGGTTGAGAACCACTGTTCTAAGGCATTGCTCATTTCTGTTGTGATGTTATCTGGGGAGTTTTCATATGGTTAAGATCATTCTGAACTTCCATCTTCAAAATTGATAGTCCTTCATTATTATTCCGTAGATCATACGGTTAAGATCATTCTGAACTTCCATCTTCAAAATTGGTGGTCCTTCATTATTATTCCGTAGATCATACTGTTCTTCTCTTGTATCATCATAAAGGTCTTTCACGTAATCTGACCACGCATGTAAAATCTGATCTTTTTCTATTATGATATTATCTTTGGTTTTTAGGCAACCCGTGTAGGTGTGTGTGTGTTCTTTTGTTAGTGATGTCATTAATTCTTTTGTGCATTAATTTGGTATTCCGGTCGTTGTGTTGCTTTTCAATTTACCTGCAATTTTCTTCAAGCCATGTTTCTTTTGCCTCTTTGCATAGTTTCCTAATTTTCCTATGAATCGCTTCATATTTTTCATGGTTGCTTTTGTTATTTTTTCTTCTTATTTCACTGAGTTTTAAGATGTCTTCCGTCATCCATTTCTTGCTTCCTTTTATCTTTATTTTTGGGATTGGCGTTTCTGCAGCTTGGTTGACTGATTTCTTTAATACTTCCCATTGGTCGCTAACAGCTTGAAATAATATTTCCATATCGGAAGCTACATCAAATCTGTTCTTTACCTCTGCTTTGAATTTATCTTTTATCTCCTCACTCTTCAGTGCCCGTAGATCAAGTTTTGTGTTTCTAGGTGTATATTTGACTTTCTTTAATTTTATATGTAAATTGCTTATGATTAATCTATGGTCACTGTAGCAGTCTGCGCTTGGTATAGTTTTTGCGACTTTTAAAGCATTTCAAAATCTTATGTTGATGAGAACGTAATCAATGTGATTTCTGTTCTTATGATCAGGACTCCTCCATGTACATAATCTCATGGGTGATGTTGATACTAGGTGTTTCCAGTAATCATATCATGCTCTTTTGCCCACTGTACAAGTCTGCAACATCTTTCATTCTGTATGAAGCACAAATATATGTCTTTCTGTGTTTCTTTTGATCCTTATATTAATGTTCGTAATGTATATATATGCACAGGATCTGCAACAATTAGTAGATGCGGTTGTTGTACACGGTGAGCAGCTGGGGTTGGAATTAAATTGTAAGAAGACACAGGTTATGGTCGTCCCTAGGAAGAACGAAGTACCACAATGTAATATACAAGTAAATGGGAATATTCTTCAACAAGTGAATCGATACAATTATCTCGGAACAGTCATAACATCTGATGGGCGATGCCTTGAAGAGATTAGAACAAGAATCGCCATTGCGAAAGTAGCCTTTAGCAGATGAAAAACATTCTGACCAATGAAAAGATGTCAATTGAAACGAGAAAAAGAGTGTTGAGGGGGTACATAGAGCCTGTTCTTTTATATGGATGTGAAACTTGGACAATGTGCAGTCAAGTTGAAAACATTTGATGGCTATAGAAATGTGGTTTCTGAGGAAAATGCAAAGAATACCATGGACAGATAGAAAAACCAATGACCAAGTACTACAGGAGACAAATGAAAATCGTAGACTGATTAGAGAAATTAGACGAAGACAGTCAAATTTTTTTGGACATGTTATGAGAAGAAATGGATTGGAGAACTTATTGACAATTGGCAAGATCGAGGGGAACAGACCAAGAAGAAGACCGAGAGGAAAATACCTGGATGGCTTGGTCACGTGGCATGGACGAGACAGGAACACTGAGCTGATCCACGACTCTGGTCATGACCGCCCACGCTTTCCGGCATGGCACATGATTGATTGAATGTATATATGCCGGCTTCGCGGCGAAGGAGTTACGGACTCGGTTCGTGATCGTGTTCAGATCGTGTTCAGAACACAGCTGCGCGCGATTTGGCGGCAGACCGCGTGTCGTGTCCTCCTTTAAAGTGTCGTCCCTGGAGTGAGGAGATCCGACACCCACATTATAATATTATTTTTTTCCCCCCCTCAATATTCTGGAGAATCCACCAGCTTCCGTCCAACACACTCCATCAGCCTATGGACACCTTTTCCTATCACTCTCACACTGTCGTACTATGCCCCCTTCTCATACTTCCCCAACGCAACATACTCAACAACTCTTGCTTCTAGAAATTAATAAAGAGTAATTTATTAAAATAAAAGTGTAATGTATATGAGACGTGTATGTGAAGAAAATGTGTGACGTGTTCTATAAAGTGTGTAGACTCTGTCTCTCAGACATCAACTCAGTCAGCTGATCGCAGCAAAGATAGACCACAGCACGTTACGTCAGAACAAGTACGTCTCACCCGTTGCCGGAACCATCTTGCCGGATAATGCTTTGCCTCTGTAGACCTCTGGTAATCCAATTTCATGAACATCCGAAATAGACACCGGTGGTATTAAGAGTTAATCAGGGACCGGTTGCACTCTACACAATGTCCGTTCCTAATGTTCCTAAACAAACTGCACAAGTCTTTTGCAGTGTGTACACAGTCATTAATGTTAATTGTTACTGTACTGGATCCTCACTCGTGTCTATCTAGCCTCAAGTATAATGTCTTGTGTTCTATTACACGAGATTATATAACACTAGGTAACTATTAGATTGTTCTCCGGTAGTTACTACTGTCTGATGCTGTATGGTGCATCTGTAATCATCACTATGTGTGGTGAATCAACGTCCTTTTAGCTTTTAGTTGCTTTCTGTATGCAACGTTATTGACTCTTGAACTGGTGTTCTTCAGAATGGGTTTTTTTAATTCTTTCCCAAAACTTGTAGAGTTTCCTTGGATCTGGTAGGGAACCTAGGATAGAAACCACACATCTGGTGATAGTACTAGTCACTGATCCCTTCGGCTGAGTGTAAGCCTATCACCTTGCTTAATGATCTTTAGCTAACTAGACTTAGTCACAGAGCAGATTAGCTACCCACCTAGAGTCGAATCAGGCTATGACAAAGAAAAAATATCAGCAAACAGAATGCGGAACCCCGCCCACCAGGGACACCTACGGGAAGATCCCAATTATCCCTCAATACTCAACTAGTAAAGCTTATCAACACTTCACTAATCTATTCTAGCTAACAGAGCCAAGTATCACTTCACTACTCTAGCTAGTTTCCACTAACAGTGCTAATCATCACACTATAGTTTAACAAGGCTACTGCCTAAAGTAATTATAACGAATATATTATAATAAGTTATACCTTAAATGGCACTACTGCAGTCCTATAAATCATATCTACATCTGCCATATAGGCACGTGTAAAATTAAGTCACTAATTAACACACGGTAGATATTATTTCCACTAGGCGCTGCAGTGCCCTCACTCCGACTAGAGCATTATTCAAGTCCACCCTAGTTGATCCCAACTCGAGTTTATATGGCAAACTACCCAAGTTGTCCACGTGACGTTATCCTTTTCGCCCCCACACAGGTGTTATTTGGACATATCAGCCATTTGCAAGAATCTATTTTCCTGGCTTTAGTCCTGTCAAAGTTGTCAGTAATTGTTAAGATTTTCAAAACAAGCCAGCCAGTTTATGTCTACTTCCAACAAAGAGTTGCAAATAACCCCGTCAACTTCTCGATGTGCCGGAAACCAAGAATTGACAGATGCACTGTTTTCCTGTCTCTCGCTGCCAATTCCGGTTTGTCTCTGACTGTTGACAACTGTCAAGCTTCTGTTCAGTGGTGACAATCCCAGCAGCCATTTCCGTCTGATGTGTTTATGACTTGTCAAAGTGATATCTGATTCAACGCACTCACTTCCTCCTCACTCACCACCAAATGTGTATATGGGCTGACCTGATGTAACCTGTGCTGTTTTTCCAGTACGGCTGTTGTGGGCCTAGAAAATACACGCCCAGCAAACGTCGGTATATTTATCTGTTTAACTCATGGCAATCTCGCGACACCGCGTTGCGTTAGTTTTTTTATGAAATGGTATGGGTGCCAATCGTTCAGAAAGCTTTGATAAACTACTGAACGTAAACTTGCCAAGAGATTACAACAGCAAAAAATGCTGGTATTGACTGCAACGTCCTGTAAAGGATATACAACTAACTCTAACTTTTATTGTATATATTGCATTGTTTGTGCTCTTTAAATTCACAAATCCTTGCTGTTCTTCACCAATTTCCATTTTTATTTTCTGTCTTGTTCTTCTCATTATAATTCTGGGTAGAAGCTTAGTGGCATGGTTTATAAGGTTAACTTTACGAACACCCTTGTCTTTTTGGTATAGCTATAAAAACAGATGTCAGCATATCACTCGGTAAATATCCACAGTTGTAAATATCATTTAACATTTTGGTTAATATATATACTCCAAATTCTCCCAGTACTTCTAATTCTTCTATTGTGATTCCTTATGGCCCAGCTATTTTCCCCCTTTCTTCATATGTTTGACAGCGTCAGCAACTTCTTCTTTTAGAATAGGTGGGCTTCTAAGTTACTTTCTTCTGTCAATTCTCCCCTTTCTCCTTCACATAATTTTATATTACCAATTCCACATATAAATTTAATATCAATTTTATATCATTTTATATCATAATTATATTATATATAATTTTATATACCAATTCCACCTCTTCATTATAGCACCTTCCTCCAATAATACCTTCTCTGTTTTTGATTACAGACACCGTGTATTTATTCTTATATTTCTTCTCCTGATCTCACTGATTTGTTTGTGCATATTTTGTGTATCATTAATAGAATTTAATTCAATTTTCTTGCACTGCTCGTTTAACCAACGTTCTTTTGCTTTCACACATTTATCGCTTATTTCTTTATTTATTTTATCATATTCTAGTTTATCATTGTTACTCTGTCTTCTTTTGTCCATCAAATTTACGATTTCTTCAATCATCCATTTTTTCTTAGCTTTTGGCTTCTCTCTGGTAATATTTCTTTGCTAGTTTGATGAATGGAGTCCCTTAACATTTCCTATTGTTCATTTATACTCTGTATTTTAGCTATTGCATTGTACCCATTTTTCACAGTCACTCTGTATTGTTCCTGAATGTCTTTTTAAAATCTGCTTTCAGAACATTTTTAATAAGTCTCATATTGTTAACCACTTTTTTTTCCCTCTCTTTATTTTTATTTGTCCATATTGTGGTACATGATCACTAATACAGTCAACACCAGGCATCGTTTTAACATTAATTAAAGCATTTAAAGATCTTTTATTAATTAGTGTTTAGTCAATGGCCTAGGGGTTAACGTCTTTCTCCGTAATCCCGCATATTCTCGCGAGTAACGTAACCTGCGCGAGAATCGGTAGCGGTTCTCGCCGGGTTGGTAACTTACGGGGTATGTGAGCCGGTCGCTCAGAAAGCAATGGCAAGCTACTGAGCGTAATCTTGCCTAGTATATCAACAGTAGCTGAAAAATACTGATGTTGACTGCAACGTCCTGTAAGGGATATGCAAAAAAAAAGTCAATTTAGTTAAGTATTTTCTTATCAGGGCTTTTCCATGTGTATAATCATCTTTTATGGTGTTTAAACCAGGTGTTTCCAATTATCATATCATTGATATTTGCCCATTCTATTGGTTTCTCTTCTCTTTCATGTCTTGTACCTAAACCATAATTCCCCACTACATCCCCCATTTTTCGCTTTTCTACTTTTGCATGAAACTCTCCTAGCATAATTTCGTGTGCTAGTCTTGTGATTTAATTTGAGACAGGGCCATTTCTACTGCATCGTGAAAGTGTTGTATTTCTTCGTCAATACTGCTTGTTGTTGGTGCGAATATTTATATAATATGAGTATGTATATCTATTGGTTTGTATTTGATTTTGACCATAATGACTCTATATGAAATACACAAGTTTTAATCAAATAGTAATCCTACTCCTTTTTCGTGTGTATCCCCTCCAGAATAAATTATTGTGTTTGTCGGTTATAATTTTACCCCATTACCTTCCATCTTATCTCACTTACGCCTATGATATTCATTTTCTTGCTTTCCATTTCTCTCATAGCACTGTTCAACTTTCCCAACTCATTTAATGTCCTAACATTCTATGTTTCTATTTTAAAGTTATTTACTATTTTAAATTTATGCCGTATTTTACATTTATGCATTATGGTTTTGCCATCAGTATCTGAGTGACGGTCTGGTGTTACCTGTGGCTCATGACTGTCCCTACCGGACGAGGATGTCCTAAGACAGCCATTAACGCCGTTCACTGCCTCTGATATGTGATTAGTCATGAAATCTTAGGAAGATAATGTGGTGGTTTCCCCTTGCCTTCCACATCCACATGGGGTCTTTTACCTCTGCCTTTGACAGCCATTTCCGACTGTCAGGACAAAAACAAAATAACACGATGACCCTGGTATGGCGATATGTCGTCCTCCTATACAAATGGAAGACCACATTTGGCGATATATAATTCTTCAGCGCTGAATCAGTTAAATAACTTGTGGATTAAATATACTGCTGCAGCTAATGCATTATACTTGTATGTACGCAGTTGTCGCTGACCTTTATGTACCCAGTTGTCGCTGGCCTTTATGTACCCAGTTGTCACTGGTCTTTATGTACCCAGTTGTCGCTGGTCTTTATGTACCCAGTTGTCACTGGTCTTTATGACCCAGTTGTCACTGGCCTTTATGTACCCAGTTGTCACTGGCCTTTCGTGTCACCTTCTCCCTACTGTTTGAAACAAGACTAGCATGCGGCAGTTTTTTTATGTTCCCATGCAACACAGAGTTGATTCCAAACACAATATATACGTGGAGAAAATGTACCAACCCAGGCTTGACCCCAGCCAGTTGGCATGTGCTGTGCTGGACCATGACCTGACTTCTAGCACTCAGAGAGGGGGAGGAGAATCCGGCAGTACAGTCCCTGTAGGGAGGGTACTTTGGTACTGGATCAGAAGGACAATCCCTAAAACAATCTCATGTCTATAATGATTGATTGACTGATTGATTGATTGATTGATTGAGGAACCGACATCACAGCATTCGGGGCATTCCCATAAGCGCTCCGTCCCCATCCTCAGAAGCCAGCGAAGAGTTCCAATCCCAATAGTTCCAGTAGCAATCTTATTATATGTGCGTTTCGCCTTTCCTCTAAGCGTCGAGCATCGGCCAGATCCCCTCGTCACACCTCGCTGTCGCATTCTTGCCGGACTATGGTGATTCATTTGCTCCTCCGAGGTGTACACGTGATCCCACAAGGCCGCAACCACGTCTGCCTTATCATGCATCAATACTTCACCAAGTTTTGCAGAGCCAGCCAATCTGTCATTTGCCTGTTCATTCCCCAGCACACTAGCATGCCCCTTAGAAAAGATCCAGACGATGCTTGCCACCCGTGACTTCCGAAGCGAAGCAAGCCACTCTGCACGAAGCCTGCCTATCCTCACCCTTCTCAGCATGCTTTCTGAGTCAGTTACAATCACGATGTGTGTGTGTATCGTATTCTCCATCCAGCGGAAAGCTGCGCTGACTGCCTCCACCTCCATTCTTAAGCTAGATGTTGTGGTATCATATGCCAGGCTCTCCTGCACCAAACGTCGACCATTAGTCTTTGCCAAGAACCCCCAGGCACTTCTACTACCTCTCAACACCGAACCATCTGTGTAGATAATCACATCACCCGGGCGAGCATTATCCTGAATTAGTTGCTGGATTTCCACTTCCATGGCCCCTGCTGGCCACTCCCGGATCAATGTGATTATAACTCTGCACAAGTCAAACAGCTCCGCTGGCACTCTGACCCACTCCTCTCCTCGCCTAATGTTCTCCAAGATGCACACCTGTCTGATCGTATCCTCCGCCTGAGCCAGCCATGATTTCATTCAGAAACGGCAAACTACTAAACACAGACCTGCCCAGGAATCACATAAAACCAAACAATTCTGGCATTGACTGCTACGTCCTGTAAAGAATATGCAACTAACTTATTTTTATATGACTCGACTCCACCGGCCCGAACACCAGTGCATCGGATTTATGAGTTAAAACTGTTTCGCAGACGATTCAAAATCAACGAATCTAAACCTCAATAATCAAATATGGAAGATCAGGAACAGAAAAACAACAACGGTTAACAACAGCAGACTCTGTGATATAGTGTGTGAGTCTGTGCTCGCACGTTTGAATAAGTGTGTGCATGAGTCTGTGATAGAGTGTGTGTTTCAGAATGTTGAAACAATTGTTTTCTGACGAATTAGCGCGCTTAAAAGTCGCTTAAAAGACACGCAAAGTGGGAGGGACTAAGAGCGGACGGCAACCCCTTGACTTGATTATCAATGCACCAGTCAGGTTGTGTCATGTTTACCTCTGCGACAATATACTGCAGGAGCCCGACGTGCAGGCAGGCAATGCTCAGGCCTGTCCTTCACATTTCTTTTTTTTTTTTAACCAGGAGGTGATATGAACCAGTGCTTCGTGTTTGTTATAGCAGACTGCAGTTTACAGAAAGAAAACTCGGTTTGACCATTTTATCAAACGAAGATACTTCGATTATATGTCTTCTGTGGTTTATTGCTAATATTTAATTAGAACAGGGATATTTCTGGGTTGTGTCTTGTTGTTTACATGGTAAAACTCCTAGTCGTCTCCGTGAATTGTTGGTAAGCTACAGCGGGTAACTTCCACAAACCTGACAGACAATTCGAGCGGACTGGGCTGTTGGACTGAACAACCTTTTAGAATGAAGCGCATCATATTAAAATCAATTGACTGCCATTATACTGAGTACACAAAACGGCCTGCGTAAAACATACTGGCATCAACAGAACTCCAGGGAATAGCTAATTACTTACGGTAAGCGCGCTTTTGTGTGTTTTGTTAAATTGTACAACAGTATATTGCGCTATAGCGGTCAGTGCGGCCGAGAGGTTTATTGCACTCATATTTAAACTTCTTGCACGCTGACGGCGGGGTAGTGAGTTCTGTCAACGCACCGGTCAGTTGGACTTAACAATTAACTTCTCGTTTAGATAGCAATGGCAAACTACTTAACGTAAAATTGGGTAGAAAATCAACTGGGATTGATCGCAACGTATTGCAAAGGACACAGAGCATTTAATTATATTACACAATAGCCCGTGTTACCGGGGTTGTGGGGTGAAGCCATTTACTTATAATACACAATAGACCGTGTTAAAGGGGTTGTGGGGTGAAGCCATTTGCTTATAAGACACAATAGCCCGTGTTACCGGGGTTGTGGGGTGAAGCCATTTACTTATAAGACACAATAGACCGTGTTAAAGGGGTTGTGGGGTGAAGCCATTTACTTATAAGACACAATAGCCCGTGTTACCGGGGTTGTGGGGTGAAGCCATTTACTTATATTACACAATAGCCCGTGTTACCGGGGTTGTGGGGTGAAGCCATTTACTTATAAGACACAATAGCCCGTGTTACAGGGGTTGTGGAGTGAAGCCATTTACTTATAAGACACAATAGCCCGTGTTACCGGGGTTGTGGGGTGAAGCCATTTACTTATATTACACAATAGCCCGTGTTACAGGGGTTGTGGGGTGAAGCCATTTACTTATATTACACAATAGCCCGTGTTACAGGGGTTGTGGAGTGAAGCCATTTACTTATAAGACACAATAGCCCGTGTTACCGGGGTTGTGGGGTGAAGCCATTTACTTATATTACACAATAGCCCGTGTTACAGGGGTTGTGGAGTGAAGCCATTTACTTATATTACACAATAGCCCGTGTTACAGGGGCTGTGGGGTGAAGCCATTTACTTATATTACACAATAGCCCGTGTTACAGGGGTTGTGGAGTGAAGCCATTTACTTATATTACACAATAGCCCGTGTTACAGGGGTTGTGGAGTGAAGCCATTTACTTATAAGACACAATAGCCAGTGTTACAGGGGTTGTGGGGTGAAGCCATTTACTTATATTACACAATAGCCCGTGTTACAGGGGTTGTGGAGTGAAGCCATTTACTTATATTACACAATAGCCCGTGTTACCGGGGTTGTGGAGTGAAGCCATTTACTTATAAGACATAATAGCCCGTGTTACCGGGGTTGTGGAGTGAAGCCATTTACTTATAAGACACAATAGCCCGTGTTACCGGGGTTGTGGGGTGAAGCCATTTACTTATAAGACACAATAGCCCGTGTTACAGGGGTTGTGGGGTGAAGCCATTTACTTATATTACACAATAGCCCGTGTTACAGGGGCTGTGGGGTGAAGCCATTTACTTATAAGACACAATAGCCCGTGTTACAGGGGTTGTGGGGTGAAGCCATTTACTTATAAGACACAATAGCCCGTGTTACAGGGGTTGTGGGGTGAAGCCATTTACTTATATTACACAATAGCCCGTGTTACAGGGGTTGTGGAGTGAAGCCATTTACTTATAAGACACAATAGCCCGTGTTACCGGGGTTGTGGGGTGAAGCCATTTACTTATATTACACAATAGCCCGTGTTACAGGGGTTGTGGGGTGAAGCCATTTACTTATATTACACAATAGCCCGTGTTACCGGGGTTGTGGAGTGAAGCCATTTACTTATAAGACACAATAGCTCGTGTTACCGGGGTTGTGGGGTGAAGCCATTTACTTATATTACACAATAGCCCGTGTTACAGGGGTTGTGGAGTGAAGCCATTTACTTATAAGACACAATAGCCCGTGTTACCGGGGTTGTGGAGTGAAGCCATTTACTTATAAGACACAATAGCCCGTGTTACCGGGGTTGTGTTGTGAAGCCATTTACTTATAAGACACAATAGCCCGTGTTACAGGGGTTGTGGGGTGAAGCCATTTACTTATATTACACAATAGCCCGTGTTACAGGGGCTGTGGGGTGAAGCCATTTACTTATAAGACACAATAGCCCGTGTTACAGGGGTTGTGGGGTGAAGCCATTTACTTATATTACACAATAGCCCGTGTTACAGGGGTTGTGGAGTGAAGCCATTTACTTATCAGACACTATAGCCCGTGTTACCGGGGTTGTGGGGTGAAGCCATTTACTTATATTACACAATAGCCCGTGTTACAGGGGTTGTGGGGTGAAGCCATTTACTTATATTACACAATAGCCCGTGTTACCGGGGTTGTGGAGTGAAGCCATTTACTTATAAGACACAATAGCCCGTGTTACCTGGGTTGTGGGGTGAAGCCATTTACTTATATTACACAATAGCCCGTGTTACAGGGGTTGTGGGGTGAAGCCATTTACTTATAAGACACAATAGCCCGTGTTACCGGGGTTGTGTTGTGAAGCCATTTACTTATATTACACAATAGCCCGTGTTACAGGGGCTGTGGGGTGAAGCCATTTACTTATAAGACACAATAGCCCGTGTTACAGGGGTTGTGGGGTGAAGCCATTTACTTATAAGACACAATAGCCCGTGTTACAGGGGTTGTGGGGTGAAGCCATTTACTTATAAGACACAATAGCCCGTGTTACAGGGGTTGTGGGGTGAAGCCATTTACTTATATTACACAATAGCCCGTGTTACAGGGGTTGTGGGGTGAAGCCATTTACTTATATTACACAATAGCCCGTGTTACAGGCGTGGTGGGGTGAAGCCATTTACTTATAAGACACAATAGCCCGTGTTACCGGGGTTGTGGAGTGAAGCCATTTACTTATAAGACACAATAGCCCGTGTTACCGGGGTTGTGGGGTGAAGCCATTTACTTATAAGACACATTAGCCCGTGTTACAGGGGTTGTGGGGTGAAGCCATTTACTTATATTACACAATAGCCCGTGTTACAGGGGCTGTGGGGTGAAGCCATTTACTTATAAGACACAATAGCCCGTGTTACAGGGGTTGTGGGGTGAAGCCATTTACTTATAAGACACAATAGCCCGTGTTACAGGGGTTGTGGGGTGAAGCCATTTACTTATATTACACAATAGCCCGTGTTACAGGGGTTGTGGAGTGAAGCCATTTACTTATCAGACACAATAGCCCGTGTTACCGGGGTTGTGGGGTGAAGCCATTTACTTATATTACACAATAGCCCGTGTTACAGGGGTTGTGGGGTGAAGCCATTTACTTATATTACACAATAGCCCGTGTTACCGGGGTTGTGGAGTGAAGCCATTTACTTATAAGACACAATAACCCGTGTTACCGGGGTTGTGGGGTGAAGCCATTTACTTATATTACACAATAGCCCGTGTTACAGGGGTTGTGGGGTGAAGCCATTTACTTATATTACACAATAGCCCGTGTTACAGGGGTTGTGGAGTGAAGCCATTTACTTATATTACACAATAGCCCGTGTTACCGGGGTTGTGGGGTGAAGCCATTTACTTATATTACACAATAGCCCGTGTTACAGGGGTTGTGGAGTGAAGCCATTTACTTATATTACACAATAGCCCGTGTTACAGGGGTTGTGGGGTGAAGCCATTTACTTATATTACATAATAGCCCGTGTTACCGGGGTTGTGGAGTGAAGCCATTTACTTATAAGACACAATAGCCCGTGTTACCGGGGTTGTGGAGTGAAGCCATTTACTTATAAGACACAATAGCCCGTGTTACCGGGCTTGTGGAGTGAAGCCATTTACTTATAAGACACAATAGCCCGTGTTACCGGGGTTGTGGGGTGAAGCCATTTACTTATATTACACAATAGCCCGTGTTACAGGGGTTGTGGGGTGAAGCCATTTACTTATATTACACAATAGCCCGTGTTACAGGGGTTGTGGGGTGAAGCCATTTACTTATAAGACACAATAGCCCGTGTACAGGGGTTGTGGGGTGAAGCCATTTACTTATATTACACAATAGCCCGTGTTACAGGGGTTGTGGGGTGAAGCCATTTACTTATAAGACACATTAGCCCGTGTTACAGGGGTTGTGGGGTGAAGCCATTTACTTATAAGACACATTAGCCCGTGTTACAGGGGTTGTGGGGTGAAGCCATTTACTTATATTACACAATAGCCCGTGTTACAGGGGCTGTGGGGTGAAGCCATTTACTTATAAGACACAATAGCCCGTGTTACAGGGGTTGTGGGGTGAAGCCATTTACTTATAAGACACAATAGCCCGTGTTACAGGGGTTGTGGGGTGAAGCCATTTACTTATATTACACAATAGCCCGTGTTACAGGGGTTGTGGAGTGAAGCCATTTACTTATCAGACACAATAGCCCGTGTTACCGGGGTTGTGGGGTGAAGCCATTTACTTATATTACACAATAGCCCGTGTTACAGGGGTTGTGGGGTGAAGCCATTTACTTATATTACACAATAGCCCGTGTTACCGGGGTTGTGGAGTGAAGCCATTTACTTATAAGACACAATAACCCGTGTTACCGGGGTTGTGGGGTGAAGCCATTTACTTATATTACACAATAGCCCGTGTTACAGGGGTTGTGGGGTGAAGCCATTTACTTATATTACACAATAGCCCGTGTTACAGGGGTTGTGGAGTGAAGCCATTTACTTATATTACACAATAGCCCGTGTTACCGGGGTTGTGGAGTGAAGCCATTTACTTATATACACAATAGCCCGTGTTACAGGGGTTGTGGAGTGAAGCCATTTACTTATATTACACAATAGCCCGTGTTACAGGGGTTGTGGGGTGAAGCCATTTACTTATATTACATAATAGCCCGTGTTACAGGGGTTGTGGAGTGAAGCCATTTACTTATATTACATAATAGCCCGTGTTACCGGGGTTGTGGAGTGAAGCCATTTACTTATAAGACACAATAGCCCGTGTTACCGGGCTTGTGGAGTGAAGCCATTTACTTATAAGACACAATAGCCCGTGTTACCGGGGTTGTGGGGTGAAGCCATTTACTTATATTACACAATAGCCCGTGTTACAGGGGTTGTGGGGTGAAGCCATTTACTTATATTACACAATAGCCCGTGTTACAGGGGTTGTGGGGTGAAGCCATTTACTTATAAGACACAATAGCCCGTGTAACAGGGGTTGTGGGGTGAAGCCATTTACTTATATTACACAATAGCCCGTGTTACAGGGGTTGTGGGGTGAAGCCATTTACTTATAAGACACAATAGCCCGTGTTACCGGGGTTGTGGAGTGAAGCCATTTACTTATATTACACAATAGCCCGTGTTACAGGGGTTGTGGGGTGAAGCCATTTACTTATAAGACACAATAGCCAGTGTTACCGGGGTTGTGGGATGAAGCCATTTACTTATATTACACAATTGCCCGTGTTACCGGGGTTGTGGGGTGAAGCCATTTACTTATATTACACAATAGCCCGTGTTACAGGGGTTGTGGGGTGAAGCCATTTACTTATATTACACAATAGCCCGTGTTACAGGGGTTGTGGGGTGAAGCCGTTTACTTATAAGACACAATAGCCCGTGTTAAAGGGGTTGTGGGGTGAAGCCATTTACTTATATTACACAATAGCCCGTGTTACAGGGGTTGTGGGGTGAAGCCATTTACTTATAAGACACAATAGCCCGTGTTAAAGGGGTTGTGGGGTGAAGCCATTTACTTATATTACACAATAGCCCGTGTTACAGGGGTTGTGGGGTGAAGCCATTTACTTATATTACACAATAGCCCGTGTTACCGGGGTTGTGGGGTGAAGCCATTTACTTATATTACACAATAGCCCGTGTTACCGGGGTTGTGGAGTGAAGCCATTTACTTATAAGACACAATAGCCCGTGTTACAGGGGTTGTGGAGTGAAGCCATTTACTTATATTACACAATAGCCCGTGTTACAGGGGTTGTGGGGTGAAGCCATTTACTTATATTACACAATAGCCCGTGTTACCGGGGTTGTGGGGTGAAGCCATTTACTTATATTACACAATAGCCCGTGTTACCGGGGTTGTGGAGTGAAGCCATTTACTTATAAGACACAATAGCCCGTGTTACCGGGGTTGTGGAGTGAAGCCATTTACTTATAAGACACAATAGCCCGTGTTACCGGGGTTGTGGAGTGAAGCCATTTACTTATAAGACACAATAGCCCGTGTTACAGGGGTTGTGTGGTGAAGCCAGGAATGGGGACACTGTAACCTACCGTGCATGCCGTGAGGGGTGGCTGAGGAGGGTTGGTGTCAGATCGTCTACCTCATCCAGGAGAAGACTTGGCTACAGAATCCAATTAATCATGAACAGTACTACAAAGGGCTTGGCATGCGTTGATTGAGGGCCTATTGGAAGATGACAAGCCGAAGAAGAGGATGAGAACATTGCACAATATTGTTTACTTAAGGAATAATTTTGTAAGATGGTCAGGGATGCTGTTGTTATTGTTGTGGTTTTGTTGTTATTATTGTTGTTGTTGTGTTTGTTATTGTCATTAATGTTATTTAAACCCTCACTTTAGTTGTTTCTATTATTGTCGTTGTTAATGTTGTTTAAACCTTCACTCATTGAGCGCACGCAAAGACGATGTTGCAGCATGTAGTAAGTGTACTCAAATATATTACATTGCATTTTCTGGCAACATCGATTGACACAGTTAATCACACCATCCCAGCATACCTTGCAGCATACAAGCTGTTCGCTCCAAACTACCACAGAAGTCAGTCCAGCAAAACTCGAACTCTTGCCATAAAGGTACAAACAATCGCATAACAAATAAAAGATAAAGGCAACCACATAACAAATAATATCATAGCAGAGTAAAGTCAGCAAACTAGAGAGGCCTTCGTCTGGAATCCATAAGGCAAAAGAAATAGAGGAAGACCCAAAGACGTACAGAGCAGAGAAGTGGAGAAAGAAATTCAGTCGGAGAGGACATTGACGTAACTGCATGGGTTAGATAAGCTAAGGATAGTACCTCTTGGAGTGAGTTGGTTGAGGTCTTTTGTCTCATAGAGGATACGGGGCGAAGGAAGAAGAGACATAGTAATGTGATTAGTTTAGTTTAGTCGTTGGATCAACATTACGGCACACGGTTTAACCCATAAGTGCTCCGTTTTCCTCCTAACTCAAACCTGAGTCTGGAGAAACTCAGCTCAATGCACGAACTCCGTTGCATCGGCGAGGATCCTGAAATACTTTGGGTAGATTTTTAACTCGAAAGTTTGCACGGGCAGCGCCGTTAGGCTACTCTTTTTCGATTTCCAACTGCCAAGGGATTTTTTTTACGTGCGCAACAATACACACAGGTGTCCGATCTCACTACCCAGGGACCAGGGGAAATTTTATTACTGGAAGTCCAGTTGGATTTCTTAAATAAATCCCGGTCATCACCGGGGCCTGAACCCGGGACCTCCAGCACTCGAGGCGGACACCCTACCTCAAGACCACTCAGCCCCCCAGTAATGTGATATTCCTTCACATATACTTGATCGTGGTATTATGAAGTTGTGTGACAACCTTAAAAAAGAAAGAAAGAAAACAATGTGTGACAACCTATCTCATTCGCCTTCTTTCTTTCCGTCTCTCTCTCTCTCTCTCTCTCTCTCTCTCTCTATCTATCTATCTATCTATCTCTCTCTCTCTCTCCCCCCCCCCCCCCCCATTCCCTCCCCTGAAATCTCTTTAGGAGCCGCAAGTGTGAGGTCTCGCTACCCGCCAGCTTCCGGGTGGGGAATATTCTAGATTAAACACTGGTGACCGTGTTGATAGACTAGTACACCGATTTGGTTTGATCGATTTAACCGTGGGAGAGCGGTAGCCAGGTTTATGGTTAACTGTGCTTGTAAAGTCATGAGCACAATCGGGTTCTACGTCTGGGCTCGTCGCTTGTCAAATTGAGGAAAAGATTGGTCTCCTATACCCCTTACTCCCAGGCGTATAAAATGTGACAGCGCTATCACATCACAGTCTCATCGCAGGAAACTACTTGGGGTCAATTTTGTTAGCTTTCACCGTACGCTGATGCTTTCATAATAAATACCCCAGTGTTGCCCATTAGATCATACAAAGAGACGCCCAGCTCCGTGCGTGAACTCCCTATTACTATGGTTCTAATATGTGTATGCCAGAACAACATATCTTATAACTATTCTTTTCAAGGATAGGTTTTATAATTTTGAAATGCATCCCGGGAAGCGGCCAGTTCGGTCAGTTCCTGTCGATGTTCAACTGCCGAAGGATTTGTAACATGAGCACAGATTCTCTTAGTTTTCGGCCTTGTACGAGAAGGGTAGGCAATCTACCCATTATCCCATAATCAGGATGTTATACTTGATATCTCCGGTCTCTTTACTTCGACTGATTCATTCTCCCAAGTTATGGGGTTAGCCTTTAAGCCGGTTTAACTCTCAGATTTTAAAATGACATTGTGGACAAGAAGAACTTAAAGTACTAACTATCCAACACAGAAAGAGTTCAACTAAAAACTAGGTAGCAAAAAGAACATACATATAGCAATAACCAGGACATGCATACTTGTAGTAATAACCAGGACATGCATACATGTAGTAATAACCAGGACATGCATACTTGTAGTAATAACCAGGACACACATACTTGTAGTATTAACCAGGACATGCATACTTGTAGTAATAACCAGAACACACATACTTGTAGTAATAACCAGGACATGCAAACTTGTAGTAATAACCAGGACACACATACTTGTAGTAATAACCAAGACATGCATACTTGTAGTAATAACCAGAACACACATACTTGTAGTAATAACCAGGACATGCATACTTGTAGTAATAACCAGGACACACATACTTGTAGTAATAACCAGAACACACATACTTGTAGTAATAACCAGGACATGCATACTTGTAGTAATAACCAGGACACACATACTTGTAGTAATAACCAGGACATGCATACTTGTAGTAATAACCAGAACACACATACTTGTAGTAATAACCAGGACATGCAAACTTGTAGTAATAACCAGGACATGCATACATGTAGTAATAACCAGGACACGCATACTTGTAGTAATAACCAGAACACACATACTTGTAGTAATAACCAGGACATACATACTTGTAGTAATAACCAGGACATACAAACTTGTAGTCATAAATGTTGCGTGTCCTCTTCAAGATGAAGCGATCAAATCCAGCCGCAGGTTGTTTGTCTAGGATGTGTATCTTAATAGTAATAACTGGGACATGTATATTTACGGTAATAACTATGAAACGTATATTTACAGTAATATATAAGACATGTATATTTATAGTTAAAACTGGAACATGTATATTTATAGTGATAACTGTAACATGCATATTTATAGTGATAACGGGAACATGCGTGTTTATAGTGATAACTGAGACATGCATATTTATAGTAATAATTGGGACACGCATAAATATAGTAATTATTTAGACACGCATATTTATAGTAATAACTGGGACATGCATATTTATAGTAATAACTGGGACATGCATATTTATAGTAATAACTGAGACATGCATATTTATAGTAATAACTGGGACATGCATATTTATAGTAATACACGGGACATGCATATTTATAGTAATACACGGGACATGCATATTTATAGTAATAACTGAGACATGCATATTTATAGTAATAACTGGGACATGCATATTTATAGTAATAACTAGGTCAGAGTTGATGAAAACAACAACTTTCTTGGAGCGAGTGTTTTGTAATCGCGTGAGAACAAATAAACAAACGACCGAATATGATGCGTATCAATAATTTAAAAAAAATCATGTCATAATTGCGAACCCGTCACAACAGGTATAAATATCTACACCACAAGTCTGAGTCAGTTTCCTTGGACCTTTGTGTGCGTGTGGGAACTGCACCATGACATCCTATCACATTCTACAGTGTTGTCCAGATTAAACAATTAATCCAAAAAAACTATTCAGTCAAATTCATTCCACGAAAAATCGCACGGGAATGTCCCGAATTTCACATTAGCTACCTCTTTTACCGTGTTTCCCCGAAAATAAGACCTACCCCTATAATAAGCGCTAGCACGATTTTTTTTTAGGAGGATTTTAATGTAAGATCTACCCCTAAAATAAGCCCTAGGATCGTCAGCTAGAACGAGAGACTTGTTGCCGAATGGCCAGTCAGAGTACAACCGCCAATGGTGCGCACTTGATAATGAACGAATGTGGTTCATAATTCAATACATCATTGAAATAAAGTTACCAATGCACTACGAGCAGGCTACATGGACAAGAAATGCTCATTTAAGGAAAGCTTTATTGCTGGACATGAGAGACTGGGACCAATGGTTCTACAGGAAATGGAGTCGCAAGAAATTCAGGCCGGAATTCGGGATTTGGAGAGTTATAACGGTGTTCCAGAAGAAGATGACTGTAGTTGAATAAATGTAGATTTTTGTACTTGAATAAATGTAGATTTTTGTACTTGAATAAATGTAGATTTTTGTATCTGAAAAAAAAAGACATCCCCCGAAAATAAGCCCTAATGCATTTTTAAAGCTAAAATTAATATAAGACCCGGTCTTATTTTCTGGGAAACACGATATTAGGGAAATTATCGTGGATGTCTTGGGTGCCAACGTGGAATAAGAAATAGACGATCATGTAAGGACTAGTTGATCAATGTACGCCAAGTTGATTGAGTTAATCACAATCAGTCGCGGACTGGTCAGTGTGTCAGCTTTTCTCATGGCAAATGGGCCCTGGACCCCTGATGAAGTAAACAATAGACACAATGTTTAAAATGTTAATGACCTTTTAGTAGCTTTGTCTCCTGGCAACCCATGGTTGTAGACCTAGTGCGACACAGATCACAATGCTTGTACTCTCCCCTGCCCCCTTCCCCAACGGTAGAGCCCAACTGGAACAAATCTATTCTATGAATTATAATGCAAATATGTGCTGCTAAAGTAAACATATAGACAAACTACCATCGGCTCTTCTCTTCTGGGAGGAGACCTTGTCATCTACACTAGCCAGCATCATGAAATCACCAAGTCTCTGGCGTTAGTTTAATTAATGGCACACAACCAATCAAATACATGACCAGGGTCATTTTAAGAGTTCTTCATAAGCGACATACTACTCTGTGTGTGTGTGTGCGTGTGTGTGTGTGTGTGTGTGTGCGCGCGCGTGCATGCGTGCGTGTGTGCGTGCGTGTGTGTGTGTGTGTTGTTGTTGTTGTGTTTGTTTTTTTTTGGGGGGGGGTATTTGTTGCATATCCTATTTAAAGGACATCGCTGTCAACACCAGCACCACTGTTGTTGATGTCTTGGCAGGTTTACGTTCAGTAGTTTGCCATTACTTGCTGAACGATCGGCTCCCATTCCATTATGTTAAAACCAGCGCGACACTGTCTGGCTACTGTGTTAATAGCTGCATATCCGTTACAAGACTACGCAATCAACCCCAGCATTTTTTTCTCAGCTGTTTGGGATTTACGAGACAATTTTCGAAGTTCCGTAGTTTGCCACTGCTTTTTGAATGACCGATGCTCATACTATTGAAATCAAGACAAAGCGGTCTGCTTCCAAATCGTCTGCGGCTAATTTCGAACTCTTCATGCGGTATGTCAGGGAGTTGTGAAACTCGTTCACTAACCCCAACAGCCATCGACGATATGAATTTAATATGTTAGTTTGTTGATATTTATTTCATTACTGCAGATGTAACTGCATGGAGCTCATGGAAGTTTCAAAACTCAAAACTCAACGGCAATTCCGAAGAAACCAAACACAGGGTCTGAGAATGAAAACAGCACACAACAAATGCATTAAAATATTATTTTTTTTTAACATTACAAACGAGAACAAACATACAATACGAAACGGGTATATCAGAGGTAAAGGGCAAAGAAACTGTAGTTGATAAAATTGATACAATAGAAAGTAGGACACATTACACAAAATAGCTGCTAAATAGCAATAGAGGAAATAACCCAACTGTGTAGTCATTATGATGGTCCAAGCAAACTAACAAGACGATATAAAATTAATGAAACAGAGAAAGGCACGTGGTCTTGATTGGTTGGTTGATGGTGAATTAACTTGTAAATCCGATGCAACGATCTACGCCTTGAAATTGACTTGTGTCTATCAGGTCGAGGTGCTGTAGAAACATGGCTTGTGTCTATCAGGTCGAGGTGCTGTAGAAACATGGCTTGTGTCTATCAGGTCGAGGTGCTGTAGAAACATGGCTTGTGTCTATCAGGTCGAGGTGCTGTAGAAACATGGCTTGTGTCTATCAGGTCGAGGTGCTGTAGAAACATGGCTGTATCTATCAGATCGAGCGAGGTGCTGTAGAAACATGGCTGTATCTATCAGGTCGAGGTGCTGTAGAAACATGGCTGTATCTATCAGGTCGAGGTGTTGTAGAAACATGGCTTGTGTCTATCAGGTCGAGGTGCTGTAGAAACATCACTTGTATCTATCAGGTCGAGCGAGGTGCTGTAGAAACATGGCTGTATCTATCAGGTCGAGGTGCTGTAGAAACATGGCTGTATCTATCAGGTCGAGGTGCTGTAGAAACATGGCTGTATCTATCAGGTCAAGGTGCTGTAGAAACATGGCTGTATCTATCAGGTCGAGGTGCTGTAGAAACATGGCTGTATCTATCAGGTCGAGGTGCTGTAGAAACATGGCTGTATCTATCAGGTCGAGGTGCTGTAGAAACATGGCTGTATCTATCAGGTCGAGGTGCTGTAGAAACATGGCTGTATCTATCAGGTCTAGGTGCTGTAGAAACATGGCTGTATCTATCAGGTCGAGGTGCTGTAGAAACATGGCTGTATCTATCAGGTCGAGGTGCTGTAGAAACATGGCTGTATCTATCAGGTCGAGGTGCTATAGAAACATGGCTGTATCTATCAGGTCGAGGTGCTGTAGAAACATGGCTGTATCTATCAGGTCGAGGTGCTGTAGAAACATGGCTTGTGTCTATCAGGTCGAGGTGCTGTAGAAACATGGCTTTTGTCTATCAGGTCCAGGTGCTGTAGAAACATGGCTGTATCTATCAAGTCGAGCGAGGTGCTGTAGAAACATGGCTGTATCTATCAGGTCGAGGTGTTGTAGAAACATGGCTGTATCTATCAGGTCGAGGTGCTGTAGAAACATGGCTGTATCTATCAGGTCGAGGTGCTGTAGAAACATGGCTGTATCTATCAGGTCGAGGTGCTGTAGAAACATGGCTGTATCTATCAGGTCGAGGTGCTGTAGAAACATGGCTGTATCTATCAGGTCGAGGTGCTGTAGAAACATGGCTGTATCTATCAGGTCGAGGTGCTGTAGAAACATGACTTGTGTCTATCAGGTCGAGGTGCTGTAGAAACATGACTTGTGTCTATCAGGTCGAGGTGCTGTAGAAACATGACTTGTGTCTATCAGGTCGAGGTGCTGTAGAAACATGACTTGTATCTATCAGGTCGAGGTGCTTTAGAAACATGACTAGTGTCTATCAGGTCGAGGTGCTGTAGAAACATGACTTGTGTCTATCAAGTCGAGGTGCTGTAGAAACATGACTTGTGTCTATCAGGTCGAGGTGCTGTAGAAACATGACTTGTATCTATCAGGTCGAGGTGCTGTAGGTTCTTCAAAGTACCATCTCCACGGGAATGTGTTAGAGAGGTCTCCTTCTCCTCTCCCAAGCCTGGAACTTGTAAGGTGTGCAAGACAGCTACTCTAAATTCACAACTGCGGAGAAACATTGAAGGACAGCCAACTCATGATGCACATTGTAGGATATCTCCGAGAGTCAAGGAACTAAGGAAAGATATATGATCAGTCTCTCAAAGGAATCAGGTTCTGCAACAGGTAGACTACTAAACGAGTACGGAACAGAGCTGGCAGCAGGTTAAAGCATTTGAAACGAACCGTGTTTGAAAGTCCTTGGAAAAATAGGAACAGGAACAAAATGCACGGATAAAGCCGAAAACTTTTTAAAAAGAAAATAAACAGCCCGTGGGACGCAGAGATGTTCTAAGGCACTAGGGCCAGGTTCTATACTGGCCAAGACCTACTAACACGTCCTAGTCGTGCGTCCTGGGCAACAGGTCCCTTCGGGGTCCTGGCTAACGTCGTAGGATCGCTGATTCTTCCGAAGTCGGAGAGTATCTGCCTGCACGGCGAGGAACCACCAGTCTGCACACCAGTAAGCTAGACATGGGACAATGGATACTCACGCAAACCTCAGGTCCTGTATGACATCACACTGAAGTTTGACAACATGATGTCTTCATTCGACAAACAGGACTTCGCGCTGGAGTTCACAGCCAACGAACACAAGCAAGCAACAGCCTGTTAAAAATGCCCAATATTTAATACTGAAGTTAAAGAAGTGGATAAGTTACGACAAATGGCAATATTTAAATTACTTAGCAAGAGAGGAGGCAAAAGCAGCAGCAGCGAAAGGAAACCCCAGAAATCTTTTATAACACCACAGATAAACTAGCAAGAAAACATAATCTACCAACCAAGTGCACTAATAACAAATATTAACGGGACATTTCTTTCTCACTAACATTTAGACCAATTGAACAGAAAGGCTGAATACTTTGGGGAACTCAAATTCCACAGTAGTGGAGCTGGAAGAAAATGCGAGGAACCTACTAAAAATGACACGAGTAAAGCAATCACAGTTCTAAAGATAGGAAAGCTGATAGTCAGATAGTATCCCAGCAGAGACTGTTAAGACCAGTATAAATACCTCGGCTTAATTACAGCACAAATTATTTAGCAGAATCTGGAAGACAGAAGAAATACCAGCAGAGTGTAGAGAAGGGCTGTTACCGAAGTATACAAATTATTGAGTAATAATCCTACTGTCAGTTCTTGGGAAGATAATTCTGGAGAGATTGAGAGACGACATTTGACAAATTACTAAGGGATGAGCACTCAGGCTTCCGAACAAGTAAATCCTGCACTGACCAGAGAGCAACATAATAACAGAGCAATTCATTGAGCTAAACTCGCCACTTTGAATAGGATTCCTAAACCACGAAAAAGCCTTAACAGTATTCATAGACAATTACATCTCAGAATTGATAGGCACTATGGGATCCCACAGAAAATCAATGATTTAATAAAGTAAGCACACAGAGATATGAAATGCAGAGTTCTTCATGAGAGAAGACTAACAGATACATGTAAAATAAAAACTGGATTACGAATACAACAATAACTACCGCCAGAAATGGAATTCAATGAACTCTATCAAAACAGCTTGATGACATGGACTTCGCTGATGACATGGACTTCGCTGATGACATGGACTTCGCTGATGACATGGACTTCGCTGATGACATGGACTTCGCTGATGACATGGACTTCGCTGATGACATGGACTTCGCTGATGACATGGACTTCGCTGATGACATGGACTTCGCTGATGACATGGACTTCGCTGATGACATGGACTTCGCTGATGACATGGGCTTCGCTGATGACATGGACTTCGCTGATGACATGGACTTCGCTGATGACATGGACTTCGCTGATGACATGGACTTCGCTGATGACATGGGCTTCGCTGATGACATGGACTTCGCTGATGACATGGACTTCGCTGATGACATGGACTTCGCTGATGACATGGACTTCGCTGATGTCATTGCCTCCTATGTAGGTCAGCATGGCCGAATGGATTAGAGCCCACGCTGGTGTGCCGATGGTGAGGTAATGGATTCAACCCATACACCGGTCAGTTTGACTAAAATGTTGGCTTTTGACTTTGGGACGCAACTTACTGGCACCTCTGAAGTCGCCTGACGGCGAGGGACACTGTAATAGGGATAGCTAGCCCAAAAGCAAAAAATAAGTCCAGTGTGGACTATGCTCGAGTTGAAATTGAGCGAAACCCCCCCCCCCCGCACCCCCTCCCCCCACCCACACAAAAAAATAAAAAATAAAATCGCCCACTATCCCACACAAACACACACGAAATCAGATGCAAGATAAACTAAACAAATTGGTTGATAGGTCGCAACAATTAGGTCTACAAATACACAGGGAACAGGCATGGATAATAAGAATAAAGAAACAAATGATAACCCGAACTCCTTGGTGAAATCTCACTTCAGTAGGTGGAACCATGCAACTATTTAGGTAGCAATGTAGATAAAGATAGGGGAACAGACAAAGATATTAAAATAAGGATACAAAACACAACTGTAACTTTCATAACACTAAACAATTTGTGGAAATTAAACAAAAAATAGACTTAGCCCCAAACTTAGAATACTAACTCATTTGTATTAAATCAGTACTATCGCCTGGATCAGAAACATTTGAGAATAACTAAGACAATTGCTAATATAACTACAAACATACATTAATTGGTTCATTGGTTGGAATTATATATAAGTCTTTGAGTTTTAACAAGTCTGATTAATTGATCTCCGCCTTGAAAATGTCTTGCATATATTGGGGCGAGGGGACGTAAGTTGTTGTCTGGGTCCAGTACCATACCAGCATATCCAGGGGACTCTGTTGCAGGGTTATCCTTCTCCTTTCCAAGTTCAGAAACTAATAGACTGTACAAGACAGGTACTCCAAATTCACACCTACGGAGAAGCTCATGAATCACAATGTAGAAATAGAAGGACTAAAATGTTATGATAGAGCCACCGACGTAGAGCTTATGGAAAGAACTAAACACAAATGGATGAATCAAGAGGCGAAGAAACAACGCTACCGGTCGATTAGATACACACTGAGAAAACCTGGGAATAGTACAATTAAAAACTGTGACTGGAACACATAGTGTGAAAAAACAAAAACGATATAATGGCATGCATAAAACACACGGAAAAGACAAATAATGACAGAGATGAATCATGCACGGAGCAGCATGACATAGCAAGCAAAAGATAGAGCAGCTTAAAGTGACGTATTTGTGGGCGTTTGTTTCAATGAAGGATAAAGGACAGACCAGAGAGAGAGAGAGAGAGAGAGAGAGAGAGAGAGAGAGAGAGAGAGAGAGAGAGAGAGAGAGAGAGAGAGAGCTTCTTCTTTATCTTTGCGTTCATCCGAGAGAGAGAACGAACGAACGAACGAACGGACTTTATTTTCAAAGGGTAACAAATTGGACACGCAGACCCATGTTACATTCGGCCCTTCCAATCACTCATCTTTCGTTCATCAATAATGCATAATACATTCACATAGGAAAAAAACATTGTCAAATGAATGTTGTAAACATAAACAATGCATTGCTATGTTATGAGACACATACCCCAACCATCCACCCATCCCCCATCCACCCACACATCTCCCCACCCAAAACACACATTCCCCCACACACATCCCAACTCACCAACACATTCCCCATCCACAAACACACACCTCCCACCCACACACACCCCCACCACCCATATATACCCCGACCACCAACACACATCCCCACCCACACACATCTTCCACCCACACACACATCCACCACCCATACATTCATCTCCCACATATATCCACCCACTCACGTACTCATCCCTCAACTACTCACACCAACACATACCCCACCCACTCATCAACACATAAATCTCCCATCTACCCACCCACACTCACACACCCCATCCACCCAGCCAAATACACATCCCACCATCACATATATCCTTTACCCATCCGTACATTCCACACCCAGTCACACCTACCCACACACACATCCCCCAAAGCATCCCCTCACGCATCCCCCACACGCATCCCCCATACACATCATCCCCCCACACATACCTCACCCACACACACACACTACACACACACATCTCCCCACCCACTCACACACCCCCATCTACAAACATACATCACCACCCACACATACATCCTCCACCCACCAACAATTACCTCACCCACACACATCACCACCCACACAGACATATCCCCCACCCACACACCCACACACATCCCCACACCCATCCCCTACACCCATCACACACCCATCCCCAACTCACACACATCTCCCACACACCAATTGACCCACACATCCCTCACCCACTCACCCACATAAACATTCGCCACCCAAATAATCCCCCGCCCAGCAGCACCCCACACTTCCAACCATCACCCAAACATCCGTCACTCAAACACACCCCCCACGACCAAACCTTCTTCACCTACCAACACATCACCCATCCACCCACACAAAGCCCCTCCACACGTACAACCCCCACCCACACATCCCCCCAGACACACACATGCCTCATACACATCTACACTCCCTCGCATACACTGCATGCATGTACACATACACACACAAACATATACGCATACATACACGAACACACACACGCACCATAAACACATATACACACATATATAAACACACATGTACGCACACATAAACACACGTACATACATACACACACAAAGCACACACACATACACACATGTACACACACATATACACATATACACCCATACACACATACAGACACACACACACATACATCCACACATATAAACACACACACACACATCAATCCACACACATACATGCTGCCTCTCATAATCACTAAAACTAATATGAATAAACTCCCACACTTTTCACACACTCACACACACACACACACACACACACACAACACACACACACACACACACACACACACACTGTCGACTATCGTGAGTGTCCTCACAAGAACATTCAAAATTGGGAAAAAATTGAAAATATTGATCACATTCCTCACGCACATACACACATACCCACAAATTCTCATTCACTCACTCACTCACTCACCCACCACTCACTCACTCACTCACTCACTCACTCACTCGCTCGCTGACTCTCTAACTCACATTCATTCACTCACTTTCTCACTCTATCACACAGACAGGCAGACACACAACACAACCTCTCTCACACATTCACTCATTCTCTCACTCAATCTCTCACACATACGTGCACACATACTCACTCTCTTTTACACTCACTCAGGCACACGCGCATGTATACTCTCTCTGTCTCATACTCATTCTCTCACTCACACTCTTTCTCACTCAATCTCTCACCCACTCTCTCTCTCACACACACACACACACACACACACACACACACACACACACGCGTACACACACATAGTGAAGAATGATAGCGAAAAAATGATACCAGTAGGTGAGTTATCGAGGCATATAGTCGGTATGAAGTAAGTATTGAAAGAGTTTTCGGTTGAATGTGTAGTGACTCATTGGAGTTTTCAGGTCTGGTGGAAGGTTATTCCACAAATAAGCACGATAATACGCGAAACAAGTTTTGTATAAGTCCAATCTAGGCTTCGGAACCTGTAATAAATTTAAGCGCTTACTGTTCATTGCATTAGATTGAATTAACGGTAGAAGATACCCTGGAGTATTTTCAGATATAATTTTATTCACTAATTTGGCTTTGTTAAAAAGGAAGCGCTTTCGTAGTGGTAGAAGTCTTAGATGGCTGTATAATTTATTACTTTCAACGTGCTTTACGCCAGAAACTAGACGTATAGCATGGTTTTGAAGCGAACACAGTCGTTTCATATTAGATTTAGGGCAACCATCCCAGACTGTGGAACAACAATCTAGAGGTGATTGGATATAGGATGCATAGAATATTTTTCGTGTGCTTTCATCCAAGAAGTGCTGAATTTTAGCAAGTTGGTAAACTTTTTGTGCTATTCTCTTGATAAGGACGTGAACATGAGAGCTCCAATTTAAATGTCTGTCAATTAAAAGACCTAATGTTTTATGTTCATGTACATTAATTATAGGAATCGTGTCCACGTGGAGCTTGAGCGGTGCCCCAGTTATGGCTAGGGTCTGTAGTTTTTGTCTGGTCGTTATTAGCATGAATTTGGTTTTGTCGATGTTAATTAACATGCGGTTTTCATTGCTCCATCTACGAAGGTTATCAAGTTCGTTTTGTAAAGAGCTCTTTAAGTCACTACGGTTCTCTTGACTAGTGTATATAGTGCAGTTGTCCGCAAATAGGTCACACGAAGTATTGAGATATAAAGGAAGATCGTTAATATAAACTGCAAAAAGCAGCGGACCTAGTATTGAGCCCTGAGGCACACCAATATTAAGTTGTGTGGGTCTTGATAGACAGTTATTGAAGGACACTACTTGGTGTCTGTCGGATAAAAATGACGTAATTAGGTTCACCATATTGGTGCTAGCCTTCATTTGTTTTAATTTTCTAATTAAAATACCATGATCTACCATATCAAAGGCTATTTTAAAGTCTACAAATACTGTTAGACAGATGTTGCCATTGTGGATACAAAGATGCCAGTTATCGGTCATTTTTGTAAGGGCACAGTGGCAAGAATATTTAGGTCGAAACCCAGATTGACTGTCAATTATTAGATCGTTGTTAATTAAATGATGTAATGTTATTTTATGTATGTGTTTTCTAATGGCTTTGATAGCGACGATAGTAAGGAAATAGGTCTATAATTACCCAAGACGTTATTATCAGTTGGGCCATTTTTAAGTAAAGGATAAACTTTAGCAACTTTAAAGGTAGATGGAAAGTAGTCTTTGGACAGGCATTGGTTATATGTGATCGTTAAGGACTCACTAATAATTGGTGCAGCACACCGAAGAATTCTATTACTGATATCATCTAGGCCTTCTGAATTTGTTGCTTTGAGATTTGAGAGATATTTATATACTTCAGCAACAGATATCAAGGGAATCTCAGGGGGAATATTTCTAGAGCACTTCCCTTCACAGAATGATGACAGTAAACTTAAATTACATACTGAGTCTGGTATTGAGGACTTTAGATTCTCTATTTCTGATTGAAAGAAGCAACTGAAATCCTCGCTTGTTATAGTGTTTGGTATTGCTGACCATGAAGAGTGTTTCTTGTTGGTTAGCGAGTTAGCCTTCTATACATTTGTGTTATTTGATTTATCTACAATCAAATTTTTGAAATGATCTTTCTTTATCTTACGAATTTCATATTTAACTTTATTTCTTAGTCTGCGGTAATTGATAAAATCTTTATTTGTGTGTGCTGTATCTCGTTCTCTCATGATTCCGAGAGCTTCGCTAGTGACCCATGGGGATTTATGTTGATTCTTGACTCGAACTTCTTTGACTGGCACATGTTTATCAAATACATTGTAGACTGTCTTTGTCCAGTAAGCTAGTGCATCATCCGTATCAGGAAGTTGGTAGACATGTTCAAGGGCTTAATTTTTTAAGTCGTCTAAAAATAAATTTTGGTTGAGAGCTTTAAAATTTCTAAATTTGAAGCTTAAACGTTTATTTTTAGGAGTTTTGAACCCAATTTTCGATCATGTACAACATATTGGGTAATTTAACTAACTGCACTAACAGGAACAGAACATTCGATAATATTGACTGGACAAGTAACATGTATATGATCAATTATAATTGAGGATGTGTCTTTAACCCTTATGGGAAGATTTATTAGTTGTTTGAAATTGTAAGATAGAATGATATCGTCCCATGTCTGGTTGGATTTAGTAATATCTATGTTAAAGTTACCTAATATCATGACTTCTCTACCTGCTGTAAACACTCTATCCGTAATTGTAGTGAAACAGTCACACCAACTGTACCCAGCACAAGGATTCCGATATAGGTATCTAATGATAAATGGTTGCTGGCTGACTGGCTTCACCTCTAACCAAACACATTCTATCTCTTCTGTCTTGAGATCACTTCTACGGGAACAGTTGAGAGAATTGGAAATATATACAGTAATACCTGTCTCTAATGTTTGATTTGCGTCTCTTCGAATTACTTTAAACCCCTTAAGAGAGATTTCAGAGTCGGTTATTTTGTCGACTTTCTGTGATTCCAAACACAAGAAACTGTTTGCACAGTATTACTGAAAGCTCAGGTAATTTATTGAGCAGATAATAGATGTTGAGATGGCCTATATGTAGACAATCTTTGTTGAGCCACTGATCGTGATTGGCGAACATTACACAGTGAAAAGATGATGTTGCTTGTTGTAGAAAAATTTCAGAGTTTTTGAAACTTTATTTAGTAGTAGTTAAAGCTATTAGAAGGGGTAGGAAAATGTCTGTGCTGGAGTGACATCATGACAGCTTGATGCAAGGCTGCAGGATTGTATTGCATTAGCTGTTGAAGTTGACGGTTCCACTGATAGTAGAGAGAGAGAGAGAGAGAGAGAGAGAGAGAGAGAGAGAGAGAGAGAGAGAGAGAGAGAGAGAGAGAGAGAGAGAGAGAGAGAGAGAGAGAGAGACAGACAGACAAACAGACAGACAGACAGACAGACAGACAGACAGACAGACAGACAGACAGACAGACAGACAGACAGACAGACAGATTATGATACAAACAGCACCAACGGTCTGGTTGGTTGATCATCTTTCCTCCAAAGGCTTTAGACTACAACCTGATGCCCAGAGGGACTTGTGCTCATTGAAAAATAACAAAATAAAAGATAACATTTTAATCAAAATGTAGCTTTAATACTATCATAGAAATACGCCAGGACATATACAATACTTCGTATATCCACAGGGACCTGCAAACATCCATTTTCATTACACAAGTAAATAAGAGATATAATTAAATGGAAATGGCAATAGACTCATTAGTACCCTTTTACCTTGAACGCTTGGCAACTGTTAGGTACAGAAATTATAACCCATCTCACAAACTCCCCACACACACACACACACACACGCACACACGCACACACGCACGCACACACGCACGCACGCACGCACGCACGCACGCACGCACGCGCACACACACACACACACACTTAATCTGGTTTCCGAGGAACATACAAACAATGTCAAGGACGGACAGATCAACGGAAGAAATTCCGTTCCCCAAGGACAAAGTATATGCATGCCCTTTATAGGACGTTACCATCAACTCTAACCCCAGCTTGATTGTCTAGGCAGTTGTACGTTCAATAGTTTGCCATTGCTTTCTGAACGACAAGTCAACGTTGAAGTCCAACTGACCAGTGTAGGGATTTAACCCAAAGTCGCGCCGTCAGTGCACCGGAAGGTTAAGCAGAAGCGCAGGAAGCGCCGCGGCCATCTTCCGAGAATCAGATGAAAACCGTAAACTGATTCGAGAAATGAGTCGTAGACCGACCAGATTTTGGGGGCACATTATAAGGAGAAATAAACAGGACAACTTAGTGACAACTGACACACTGATGGAGAGAGAGAACGGGGAAGACAACAAGAGACATTTTTGGGTTTGCCAAATGGGATGTTTGGGACACGAACAGCGACCTGATTCGAGACCAGTGATAGTGTGAGATGGCGAACTATGACCGCCTATTCTTATCAGCAGGGCACATTACGATGGTGACGATGGTGGTGATGGTGAAATGTCTACAGGCGCGTGAAGCGCTGTATTTCTCAGATATCTGTTTACGCTGTGGTGTCTTCTTTTGGGTGTTAACACTTGTGAATTCATTTATTTGATTAATTTAATGTTGTTATCAGCGGGTTTGCAGTTTCCCCCGTTTCCTTCTTAATGATCTGAATGATGATCACAATAACTTAATCTTTCCCATAGGTATCATTGTTGAATTTTAAAGCGCCATGTTTGCAGCCTCGCCTGCTTCTTGGCATCCTCATGGCAACTATAAACCACCTAGACGGTGGACTTCGTTCCTGATCGCGGATATTCTTGGCGAGACCTTCACAGAAGAGAAGAAAGGAATCAGCTCCACCAGGTACCGAGTACAAAAGTACACCCTTTATTTAACATTGTAATATAGGTTATGTTTTCCGCTGGGTTGGTTTGCTTTACTCTGACCAGGGTAGCAACCTATGTTGACTGCTCGAGACGATTTCCAAGTACCGGGGTTGTTGTTTTTTACACGAACAACGTGGACATAGTCCTAAGTTCCCGCCCATGTCCGAGATAGCAGACACGCACCCATCACCTAGCCATGGATTATGCCATTTGAGTCAATTTTAAAAAGTAACGATTGCTCATATACCTAACAGTACCTTGAGTATATTGTGCGAGCCCCATAGTTTTGTAGACCAGTCTGTACAGATGGGTGAGGCAGTCAATATTATGCCGGCAACGTTTACTCCCTGTACATTTCTTAGTGTGCATTTTAAGATGGACCGATCTGGAAGCCATATTAATTATTAGACTCCACCTGCATGGTGATTCAAACAGATGCCCACAGGGCACGCTTATTTACCTAATCGGTAAATAACATGTTTAGATATTCTCACTTCAATAAATAGATATTACATTGTGTGCTGTACAGTTCCCCTGATGTAGATTTTTTTTTAAATATTGCATATCCCTTACATAACGTTGCAGTCAACACCAGCATGTTTCAGCTGCTGTTGATGTACTAGGCAAGTTTTTACTTTCAGTAGTTTGCCATTGCTTTCTGAACGACCGGCTCACATACCCCCTTAAGTTACCAGCGCGGCGCGAACCGCTGCCGATTCTCGCAGCTGCTGTTTTCCCCACGTGGATATATGGGACTACGAACAATGTCGCTAAACACTTAGCCAGGGAGACTGCTGTGGATACAGCTGAGGAATTGTGGAGTGCTATGCCTTCACACACCGGTCTCCCTGGCCTAAGTGTTAACGTCTTTCTCCGTAATCCCGTATATCCACGTAAGGAGCGTAACCTGCGCGAGAATCGGTAGCGGTTCTCGCCGCGTTAGTAACTTACGGGGTATGTGAGCTGGTCGATCAGAAAGCAATGGCATACTACTGAGCGTAATCTTGACAAGAAATCAACAATCAGCGGAAAGATGCTGATGTTGACAGCGATGTCATGTAAAGGATATGCAAAATAAAAATAAAAATAAAAAATAAAAATGCCTTCACACGCAAGACATCAAACGCTTTTTAAAAAGAAATAGAATACTGTTGAAAATAGAGAGGATAGTTTAGTTTAGTTTAGTGTAGTCGACGGATCAACATCACGGTACACGGGTGTAACCCATAAATGCTCCGTTCTATTCCTAACTCAAGCCCGAGCCCGGAGAGTCTCAGCTCAATGCACGAACTCCGGTAACACTGTTCAAAGACAACAGGCGCTCTATAGCGACATTTGATTGTAGAATCTGAATTTAACTGATTCTTTGCCGATGGATAATATCGCCAAATGGGACCTTCCATTTGGACAGAAGGACGACATATCACCAAGCTAGGGTCATCGTGTTATTTATTTTGTTTCGTGGTATCTTCCGCAATTTCAATGCTCAGTGAAGGTACATTGTATACTTGGTCATTTGATTGTGTACCCTGTTTGGTCCTACCCTACTTTTGGCTTGACACTGAATCGTTAAGCTGGCAGTCGGCTGACAGCCACAGAGCTCCTCCTAGTCGCTTGTCCGACATCTTGCTTTAGCTGCGAAATTGTCCAGAAGGATGTCCTTGACTTATCCTTTTGTCACCAGTGTGTGTTGTTTATTATAATCACATCTTTGTCCGCAGTGCTCAAACACAATGCAGTGATGGAATTTCAGCAGTAGACTAATGATAGACAAAGAAGAATTGGCCAAGTAATGACCTATATTTCGTGAAACACACGAGACGGGAGCAGAAAACGTCGAAGAAAGTCTGAAAAGGGAAAACACAGAGGAGAAAAAAAACGAACCATACATAGAACTAGACAACAAAAAGAGGTAGAAAGACATGATTGAAAAATGTATGATAAAAATACTTTAGTTAAAAAGAAGGAAAGAAAGAAAAATTGGGAAAAAATAACGCCATTCGGCTCATGTTGTCAAAAATGTGAAAAGACATACCATAAATATCTTCTTCTTCTTCTTCAGCATTCCGAGCCATTGAGGTTCTTTGCTGCAGATACGAGCCGTCTCCATTCGTCTCTCTGGTTGACCTTCTCTTTCCAGTCGCTGATTCCAAGTGCTTGTAGGTCTGTATGCATATTATCTCTCCACCGTCTTTTTGGTATACCTCGGGGTCTATGGTCATTTATTTCTTGAGTGTAAACGAGTTTTGTTTCCCCATTATCTTCCATTCTTTCTATATGCCCCAGCCATTGTAGTCTATTAGCCTTCATGATACCAGTGATTAGCGGGGACTTAAACAGATCATAAATGTCTTTGTTACTTCTTCTTTTCCACTCTCCACTTTGTGTATCCCTAATGGGTCCAAAGATGCGTCTTAAAATTTTGTTCTCAAAGGTTTGTAACAAGGCTTCATCTCCTTTCGTTGTACTCCAGGTTTCAGAGCCATACAGCACAACTGGTCTGATCAGTGTTTTGTATATTGTGATTTTGGTGTTACGAGATAGCGCCTTTGATTTTAGTAGATGTTGTAGTGCATAGTATATCTTATTTCCAGAGTTGATTCTAGTTTGTATTTCTTCCCTTATTATGTTGGAGCATTTGAAGATTGTACCCAGGTATTTGTATGTTTCCGTTCTTTTAATGGTCATATTATCTATTTGTATGTGGCCAGAGTTTTTAGCCGTTCCTTCTCTTGAAATTACCATACATTCTGTCTTATCTTGGTTGATAACCAGCCCCATTTGTTGAGCTTTTTCCTTTAAGTGAGTCAATATTTCCAATGTCTTTTTTTCATTTTCCCCTGTAATATCTATATCATCTGCATAACCAAGCAGTTTTAGATGTTCCTCCAATAGCACATTCCTCCTTTACCTTCCTTACAACTTTCTCTAGAGGCAGATTGAAAAGGAGCGGCGATAGTGCATCATCCTGTTTCAAGCCAGATGTTATTTGGAAAGGGTCTGATTTCCTGCCTTTATATGTTACTATATTACAAGTATCTTCCAGGCATAGTCTGGTCATGTTGATTAACTTTCTTGGTATTCCAAATTCCTGCATAGCATTCCATAGACTATTCCTATGAACACTATCATAAGCCTTTTTAAAATCCACAAAAATGTTATGGAGATCTCTTTTATATTCCCAACTTTTCTCGGCTGTTTGTCGTAAGATAATTATATCTGATCTATTGTTGATCTGTTTTGTCTGAAACCCGCCTGGTAGTTACCTAACAAATATAGATTTAAAAAATAAAGTAAGCGAGAAGGAAAGAAACGTGTGTGAAGGAAGTGGGTAGTAGGGGTGGGGAGAGAGAGACAGAGAGAGAGAGAGAGAGAGAGAGAGAGAGAGAGAGAGAGAGAGAGAGAGAGAGAGAGAGAGAGAGAGAGACGGACAGACAGACAGACAGACAGACAGACAGACAGACAGACAGACAGACAGACAGACAGACAGACAGACAGACAGGCAGGCAGGCAGACAGACAGACAGACAGACAGACAGAGAGCATTCAGCTCATGTTACTGTGTAGTCATGTGTCGACTGATGAAACCGATGTCTACGTAAAATAGAATACAGGACCCTCCAGCGCGACTTAAGGCCCACTGAGCATCTGGTGCTAGACCCCGATTTGTATAGGTCAATCCACCCTGGGTGGGTGAAGTGGTCAGTATCACGCCAGCAGCCCTGACTTGCCACGACATTTCCTGGTACTCATTAAACGAGGAGTCATTCTAGAATGCCAGGTCAATTTTAAAAATTCGCCCAGAGGCGTACTCGAATCCATAGCTGTGTAGCCTTGTGTCGATTTTTCAAGCGATTGTGTAGTCTTGTGTCGATGTTTGAAGCAGTTGTGTAATTTTGTTTCGATTTATGAGACCGTCGTTTGTTTTACTGTCACAATCTGCAGCTTCCTGGATTGTATTAACAACCAACCGCTTGGAAATGGTGGCAGCTGTTTTCATTCACAAACGTATTCCTACGACTGTTGTCTACGTAGTCAACTTAGCCAGCACAAAGTGTTCCATAAACACACCAGCATCGAGCAGCACTACCAGAACAGTAATCACAACTACTGTCATCATCAGCACAACAACAGCGGGGGCAGCGACAACCACCACCACGACAGTGATAATTCCAGGTCTACCTCTAGTCCAGCTTGCGTGTCACCATCTTCGTCTTCTTCAGGTAAGAAACTTGAAATCTGTGGACCGGAAATGTCGTTACCATAACATGAAATGATGGTCATTATAATAATGTTCATGGTGATCTTACCAACAGTAACATTATTATTATTATTATTATTATTATTATTATTATTATTATTATTATTATTATTATTGTGGCACTTTTCCGACAGACGGGTCTAAATAGTTATGCAGTGAATAATTTTATATAACTAGCACTAACCCTAACCCTAACCCTAATCACTTATTCACTGCAGAACTATTTAGACCCGTCTGTCGGAAGAGTGCCATTATTATTATTATTATTATTATTATTATTATTATTATTATTATTATTATTATTATTATTATTATTAAAGTGCTTTGCTGATTGCATTCGATGAGTAAGTGATTTTACATATTAGTGTGAAATGTTAAATATTCACTTATAGCCAACCTATTAATCAATCAATTAATCAATCCGGAAAAAAAAACTCGCGTTTCCATCTAAAAATATATATTCTCAGTTAATCGGCCAAGCGCCGTCTCCACAGTGAAGATTTGACTACGGTGGACATTCAAAACTGACTGGGGTTCTGTTGGTCCACCTGCTGTATGTCCACCTCGTGATTTAACCCTCCCACTTGTGACTCCGGTTCTGTGGCGAAGAGGTTACGGACGCAGTTCGTAATCCAGCATACCGCGTTAGAAACACAGCCGCGGGCGATTTGCAGCAAACCGCCTTGCGTGTATTTTAAAATAAAATAATATGGGTGCCGGTCGTTCAGAAAGCAATGGCAAATTACTGAACGTAAACTTGCCAAGAGATCACTAACAGGCAAAAATGCTAGGGTTGACTGCGAAGTCCTGTAAAGGATATGCAACTAAAATTCTTTTAAACTTGTGACAACCTATTTCTCGCCTGTTTCCAAGTTTTCCTAAACCTATGAGTTTTAATAGTCTAAACTACACCAATGACCTCTGCATTTCAGTTATTCAGTCACGTGCACGTATAAGCAGGCAGCACAATAGAGTATATACATGTGCCGTCTTATCACTTGGTGGACATGGCACTGGACAAATGTGAAATGTTTGAATTAACTCAATTAACCGTAGATTTCGAGGACATCAATGCAAAACTGGGCAATGAAAAAGTGAGCGGCATGACTAGTGACTTTGGCCTAGATCAGTGGTTCTCGTTAGGGTTTCCAGGGGGTGGGGGATGAAGATTATTTCACGATCGCGTTAATACAAGAACCGATTACTTGATATTGTTTTTCCCTCCATACTTTACGGTTCTGTACTCCTCGCCCTTCCGATATTCGTCTTATAACGTATGTAGACCCACAAATCACGTTTTATGTAGACTTTTAAACTTGTTCTAGTATGTGTTATTAAAGTTAGCTTCCATTTTTACGTATACTATGTAGGGGCAGGGTGGAGGGGAGGGGGGAATTTATAGGGAGGAAATACGAAAGGGGAGGAATGACATTCTCAACATATGGTGAAGGAGGGCATGGGCCAAAAAAGGTTGAGAACCACTGGTCTAGGTGAAAGGAACTAGGGAGGTGACAGATTAAACAACTGGTTCTAACACCGTCTTTAAAGATTTTGGGCTTTGAAACAAAAGTAAAGGCCACTTTATCACGTCTTGGAATATTTTTGGTATATGGTTCAAGACCAGAGGTTCCCAAACCACGGCCTGCGGGCCACTTGTGGCCCGCCAGCTGTCAGAAAGTGGCACGCGAGGCCTCGATATTTAATATAATATATTTTAATAATTTCAAAAATGCACTCAGAGCGCCCCGTCAGCTGCGATAATTTACTCTGCTCGTGGTTGTTATGCTCAGATATTATCGAATGCGCCTGTTCAGTTCGCAACGAAACGTTATGAAGTTCCCATATCCCAGCCTTGTCGACCAATCAGAGTGCGCAAGGCGCCATGTTGTCGTCTGTTACAACTGTTTAGCAGAGTAGGTAGTATTGTGTTGATTTTGTTTTGCGAATTGTTCTGCGCAGACTTCAAGTCCTAGGAGATCAAGTCTACCCCGAATCACAGTGTGGCTTTCGACAGAACCGGTCTACCACTGATATGATATTCTCATTGCGACAAATGCAAGAAAAATGCCGTGAACAGAATCATCCGCTGTTTATTGCCTTCATCGACATCACAAAGGCATTTGATTTGGTCAGTCGTGAGGGTCTGTTCAAGGCACTAAAGAAGATTGGCTGCCCACCAACTCTTCTGTCCACTGTGGAATCGTTCCACACAGGCATGAAGGGTATAATCAAGTTTGATGGTGCAACTTCTGAAGAGTTTGAAATCAAGAGTGGAGTTAAGCAAGGTTGTGTACTAGCTCCCACCCTCTTTGGAATATACTTTTCACTTCTACTGAAATATGCCTTTCGTGGATCAGGATGGTGGTATATACATTCACTCACGCTCAGATGGCGGCCTTTACAATGCTCAGAGATTGAAGGCCAAGACCAAAATTAGGAGGGTACTGATCAGAGAGTTTCTTTTTGCAGATGATGCTGCAGTTACGACCCACTCTGAGGAAGAATTGCAATGTCTACTATCTGCATTCTCCAATGCTTGTTCTGAATTTGGTTTAACAATTAGCAAAAAGAAGACACAGATTATGTCACAAGGTGCACACGGGGTACCATCAATCTTTATTGACGACGCCCAACTAGAGATGGTAGACCATTTTACATATCTAGGATCAGTGGTAAATAGCAAATTATCCCTAGATCAGGAAATCAACATCCGGATTGGTAAGGCAGCAACAACAATGAACAGGTTAAGAAAAAGAGTGTGGGAGAACAGGAAGCTTACTGCCAAAACAAAAGTCCTTGTCTATCAAGCCTGTGTCCTTAGTACTCTTCTTTATGGCAGTGAAACCTGGACAACTTACTCACGCCAAGAGAAACTTTTAAACAACTTTCATATGCGGTGTGTGCGAAGAATTCTTGGTATTAAGTGGCAAGACAAAATCACAAATACTGAAGTATTGAAAAGATCAGGTTGTGTGACAGTTTATTCCATGCTCAGTCTTCGTAGACTTAGATGGATAGGACATCTTAGGAGGATGGATGATGGTAAAATACCAAAGGATATCTTTTTTTGTGAATTACAGATGGGTAAGAGATCTCAGGGTCGGCCTCTACTACGATACAAAGATGTGTGTAAGCGGGACATGATTGATACAGGCATTGATAATGCACATTGGGAGCAAGTCGCCGCTGAACGTGTTGCATGGAGGGCAAACATCAGAAATGGAATAAAGACAAAGGAGAAAATTATTGCAGATAAGTCACACACCGAGCGTTTGAGACGTAAGATGGTGCGTGATGATGGAAATGACCACTTGTTCACATGCACCCACTGTGAACGGACATTTACAGCGCAAATTTTCCTTATCAGTCACATTCGCTACCGCCATAGGTAAAAGTTATTATGCCTTTTTAAAGCACAAACTATCATCTGTCAAGACGGCAAGGTGCCAATGATGAGTATTGTGTTGAAATAAAAAAAAAATTCAAATAAAAATTTACCGTTAAAGCCTATAAACATGTGTGTGGAAAATCTAAAATCAAACAATGGTAAAAAGCGAAAATATGAAGACGTTGCTTGTCGTGAATTCAATGACGATTGGACGGAGAAATTTATGTTTATGCCTAGCCGTAGTCGTAAACCAGTTTGCTTAATTTGCGGATTTTGTGTTTGTTACAAAAACATTTAATCTGTAACGACACTTCACGACCACACATTCAGACATAAATGGTCAATATCCGATCAATTCGGAGTTAAGAAAAGATTTCATAGCTAGAAAAGAAAGTTTTCTGACCAGGCAGCAGTCATTTTTCACCAAGGCTAACGAACAGAGCAAGAGTGCTGTTGTTGCGTCGTACGAAGTCGCTCTTCTGTTGGCTCGCAAAAAGAAGTCGTTCACCGATGCAGAAGAAATAATCAAGCCTTCCCTTAAAATTGCTGCTAGAATGCTTGGCAATAAAAAGTGTGAAACAAAATTTGATCAGATTCCTTTGACTAATAATTCTATGGCCAGGCGAGTTGAAGAATTAGCCAACGATGTTCGTCAAGTAGCAGCACATATAAAAATTGTAAATTTGTTTCATTATCAATGGATGAATCCACTGACATTTCTGACACAGTTTTTGTTCGTGCAATAAACGATAATTTTGAAGTCACATAAGAACTTCTAGGACTTGAATCAATGCATGCAACTACCAAAGGGACTGATCTATTTGAAACTCTGAAGTTGTGTGTAGAGAAAAACAACAAATAATTGACTAAATTAGACAGTGTAATGCACCGACGGTGCTCCGGCTTTGACGGGTAAACAGTATGGATGTCTAGCATTATTGGAACAGTTTCTTGGCCGCACTATACAATTACTATATTAAAATATCATTGTATCATTCACCAAGAAGCTCTGTGTGGAAAGACATTAAATCTAAAACACGTCATCGATGTTGTTCTGAGATCTTCTTCTTCTATTCAGCGTTCCGAGCCATTGAGGTTCTTTGCTGCAGATACAATCCGTCTCCATTCGTCTCTCTGGTTGACCTTCTCTTGCCAGTCGTTGATTCCAAGTGCTTGTAGGTCTGTATATATATATATATATATATATATATATATATATATATATTATATATATATATATATATATATATATATATATATATATATATATATATATTGTCTCAATGTGCCTGTCCGCTAAACGCAACTGGAGCAAACACAAAAAGCATCATCGAAAAATCGGAACTTGGTAACAGAACTCAGAACAGCATACTCAAGTGAAGCGAACGAATTTCCAGACGTTTATTTCCGCCACTGGTACAAGGATTAAACTCTGGCAGAAAAGCAGGCTGATCCCTAACCACAGGATCGGCACCTACTCAAATACATCCACCCCTGAGCTCCCAAACCAACTCGTCGCCCTTGAAGCCTTCCTATCCATTCTTCAGCTCAATTTCTTAGATACTAAGATTCAGTCTAGGTGGATTTCTATTCCCGATCCATTCCATCGAAACCATGGTCGACATTGAAAAGGAATTATGTCGATGTGAGTAGGCCATAAGATCTAAAGAAACACTGCACTGCCACAAGTCTACACCACAATATTGTACGATAACACAGCAATGGACACTGTACATTCGAGAATTGATGATTTGCTCACGAATTTGATTGCAACTGCTCAAAAGTGACTTTATGCTAAACAATCTGCGGAATTTATGAAGTTCGTCATGATTCAAGATTATTATCACATTTATCGTTGGACTGTTCCACATAGGATGGAGTGTACTACCGATCTGCAAGTATAGTTTACTCTATCAGAAAGACATTCGTTATTTTACGAACATTACTAACAGTTTTGACTTGGTTGTTTAAAACGCCAAAAGATTTTGACACCACACACGATTATATTTGATGCCGACACTCTGTCATAAATTCACTATCGGCGCAAAGGACATTCGATACGTCTATAGACATTATTGATTGTACATGTCTGAAAACTTGCTGACGTCGGATGTTGGAGGATGCTATACACTACCATGAAGATTACCTTCGCCACATAGATTGTCATCTCTCAAGGAAGTTTAGGTGTGACATTCAATTGGTCGCTACACGTTAGATATCACGTCAGGACTTATTATATATACTCTTACTCTGATACCCTGACGCCAGGACATTGAGGCAACACTTCTACACAGAATACCACACACAAACCAGAAAGAAACTTATAAATTGGTTAACAGACACCAAGAAATACATCACAAACACTTGTGCGCAAGTCAACGAGATTAGTGGAACACAAGGGATACCAACGCTATTCATAATGAATTCACCGACATTATTTTATACTTGAAGATACTACTTACGGGATGGAGGACATTACAACACCATTACCCACATACCAGACAACAACTCTCACTTCAAGACGACACGTACACGTACACTAGGACATACTATTTTGAAATCACAGAGGATTTCGTTACATTTGAAGAATTCAACTCGGTCAGTCGGGACCGAACATTAACTCATTACGTCGACATCTACGGACAACGGTAACGTTTGGACACTGATTGACTGTACACGGATACACTACACACGTCAGGAGGCTACTCACTTTACACTTCAGCGGTTACACATCGGAACGTTATACGGAGTGACATTGTTCTTATAGGGCGTGATACCATTCGTTTTCACGCTAAACTTTACGACGCTATACTCCATTGTGGACATTAAGCGTTCCAGTACCCACAGCATTCAGCTGCTATAACTCAAGTATCGTCGAAAACACCCAAGCCAATCACGTTTCTCAGAAATTGGTTACGAACCGCGTTGGTTCGGGTTTGTACAAATTCATTGTACTTTCGTACAAGCAAGGAGCGGTCTACTTCCTTATACAATTCCTTCCCTTGGCATATCGTCGTTAACATATAGGATGTAAATTATCGAGCATTATATTTACGGACACGAGAACCTGAAAAAGGCCAGTATATGTTATTGTTGGTTAATGTGTTATTGTTGATAAATGAGGTGCCTATTATTTAATAATAAGTAAATTAATTCAAAAATGGATAGTGTGGGCGGTTAGAAGGGCATTTCTACATTAATCAAAGACACTTGAATATTGTGGGATCAACACATAATTGTTGTCAGATATATAGATGGCAAGAAGTTACTGAATTTCTTTATTGTTCAAGTTTACAGTGCTGTTGAGTTACAGTTCACATTTTGTTCAACAGTTGTTATATTGATTATCTTATCTGAATCAAACATATTTACATTTTTGCATTGTCCTATCATTTGTCAGCTAGATTATTGTACAGGTAGGACAACATGTCGACACTACAATATTTCACGGAGTTGGGTGAGAAGAATGGTTTAGCTGGTGCGGACCTTAGGAATTGGGTGCTGCAAGAATTCAGAGCTCAAACCGCACGTGAGTGGATGGAAAAACGAGAAAAACATGCAACAGAGCAACTTCAAGCTACGCGTGAACGACAAGAACGACAAAAGAAATGGGCACTAGAGATGGCTATCAAGCAGAATGAGATAGCTGGAATAAGAAAAGAGTTAACGGCAAGACAGATAACCGCAGTCGCAGAGTTAAAGGCACTGGAACATGAAAAGAGGGTAGCCTTGCAACGCGAACGAATAGAGTCTAGAGAAAAAGAATTAACGTTGCAACGTGAAAAGATATCTGCAATGAAGAGAGAGATGGAAGAAAGGCGGATAACTGGAGAGGCAGAAATCAATCAAAAACGACTCGCACTTCAAAATGAGAATATTGCAAAGGAAGCAATGTGGAAAGAGCGTATAAGACAAATGTATGAAAGTAATCACACAAGTAAAGTATGTGCTACAGTAGTGAAAGAACCAATCGCCAGAGATTTCGTTCAGAAAGGAACTATAGAACACAAGTCTAACGAAACACTTACAAGTACAAATGCCCAAATTGAAACAACAGAAGAAGAAGAAGAAGAAGAAGAAGAAGAAGAAGAAGAAGAAGAAGAAGAAGAAGAAGAAGAAGAAGAAGAAGAAGAAGAAGAAGAAGAAGAAAAGATGCAAATAGCACAGGGTACATCAACGGTAGACATGCATGATACAATGCTACTGAGTGATAGCATAACGGTAATTAATTGCAAATGCCAAGATTTACACAAAATCAACGAACCCAAACATGAAGAAATAACTGATACTCACAAACAAGGCAAACGAGATTATTTGTCGGTAAATGACATATTTTTGAAACATTCAAAAAAGAAACCAAAAGTTACACGCATTGGTTGTTACACACAAAAGTTACATGCACAACAAGCGAGGAAACATAGTGTAAACGGGTTCATACAAACAAAAACGCATATCATAAACATGCACACAGAAGTGAAGAAGCATAGCACAAATATACACACAAAAGGCAAGAAATGGATTACATACATACGCACAGAAGTCAAGAAGTGTGGCACTAACAGATACACACAATCAAAGAAATACGTTGCGTGCGGCATTACAATTATCCATTCACAAATTAAAAGAAGATACACAAGACTGAAAACAATTACATTGTTCCAATCAACAAAGTTACAATGTACAAATATTGGCATGAGTGCAGAAGAGAGATTCTACAGATTTGAAACAAAGAAAGAAAGAAAGAAAATAAATGAAAGGAAGAATAAAAGAAAACAATAAAGAAAAATAAAATGGGATGAATGTGAAAGTGTTAGGTTCATATCAACACATAGTACACTACAGACACATTAGGGTCTTATTACTTAGTTATACCAGATGTCACTGTGTAAGGTTATATTTGTCAGAATTATTCTCACTATTTTTCTTCACTTAAGTGTGTGAAAATATGTTGGTTCTCTATTCTACATATAATTGTTCGTAACTATATCGTTATTAGAGAACTTAATAATTTTATGAAGAGTATTTGATTTAAATATTTATTAAATTTCTGATTTATTATCTTAGAAATCTTGAATCTTTGAGATATGATTCTTCACAAAACTGTAAGAGCTACAACTCAATTATAATCTTGCCGATATTTTAAATCAACTATAAATATAATTTTATTCAATTTATTCAATCCTAGTTTATTATAGTTGTTGGTTCATAGAGTGTTTGGAATATGGGTTAGATAGCACCGAATTTACTGGCAATACACACACAGATCAACAATTACATATTATTAATGCAAATAGCTAGTTTAAATAGTTGGATACTTCTGTCAATATGTGATTTTGACAGGATGATAAGAAATTTACGTGAGGAGGAACCGTTGAGGCATGGAGAACTTTGGGAACTTTGACTTGTGTGGGTTTTCTCCTGTGTCGAGTTTTCACTTGGATGGTTTGTGACTAGGGTATAACTACTTTAAAGGAAAACCTGGTGAACACGTATTGTGATAACATTGTATAATATGTATGTGTATATAGAGTTAATTTAATGAATTGTCATAATAGTTGATTAGTTAACGTAGTTAGATTAAATACTATGTTAGTATAGTTATATTTTGATCATTGATCGTTAGTTATAATTACTTAATTATGGGTTGTCAATTTTATTGCGATCGCCATTTCCAAGTATAGACACCACTACATATATCATAATACTAGTCCCCTACCTACCCGTTTGATGAGATTAAGATTTACGACATAGCGGTCGGGATAAAAGTCATTGTGTCTACACTGCTATGTGTCAGGTTAATTCTCTTGAAAAAAAAAAATGATTACATCATTTTAAAAGGGAGGGGGGCATACTGCCACATGGCGTTTAGACATAATGACGTCATCGGAATGGGCGGTGGAAAATCATATACGGAGTTTCCCATTCAGACACTAAAGTGGATGTCAACAGAGGAATCCAAGGAGAATGTGGAGAACGTCATGAACACGGCAACGGGAGACGCTGTGACTTTGTGATACGAACAAGATGTGTTTCTGAAGGCTCGATGTGAAGGTGACACCTGGATGCCGTGATTTCGGGATGAGGCAGCAGGGAGTCTGGTAAGGAATTTATTGAGACGACAACGGTGAATGGATCGGGAATAGAAATCCACCTAGACTGAATCTTAGTATCTAAGAAATTGAACTGAAGAATAGATAGGAAGGCTTCAAGGGCAACGAGCTGGACTGGGAGCTCAAGGGTGGATGTATGTGAGTAGGCGCCGATCCTGTGGTTAGGGATCAGCTTGCTTTTCTGCCAGAGTTTTAATCCTTTGTACCAGTGACGGAAATAAACGTCTGGAAAATCGTTCGCTTGAGTATGCTGTTCTGAATCGTTCGATTAACGAGTTCTGTTACCAAGTTCCGATTTTTCGATGATGCTTTTTGTGTTTGCTCCAGTTGCGTTTAGCGGACAGGCACATCGAGACATACATCCACCCCTGAGCTCCCAAACCAGCTCGTCGCCCTTGAAGCCTTCCTATCCATTCTTCAGCTCAATTTCTTAGATACTAAGATTCAGTCTAGGTGGATTTCTATTCCCGATCCATTCACCGTTGTCGTCTCAATAAATTCCTTACCAGACTCCCTGCTGCCTCATCCCGAAATCACGGCATCCAGGTGTCACCTTCACCTCGAGCCTTCAGAAAACACATCTTGTTCGTATCACAAAGTCACAGCGTCTCTGGTTGCCGTATTCTGACGTTCTCCACATTCTCCTTGGATTCCTCTGTTGACATCCACTTTAGTGTCTGAATGGGAAACTCCGTATATGATTTTCCACCGCCCATTCCGATGACGTCATTATGTCTAAACGCCATGTGGCATATATATATATATATATATATATATATATATATATATATATATATATATATATATATTATCTCTCCTCTCTTCTTGGTGAACACAATTCGAAGTAAGCCGCTGAACAGGCGTGAGTAAGGTGGAGAAAGGAATGTTTCGTGTGGAATGGCTATCCTCGCTTCAGAAGTCACAGATTGTGAGAATTGTATGGATATTTTGTCCTGGCATTGCGGGGATGCGGAGAAATTAACAGGCTGATAGGCTAGCAGGGAATGCACCTCTTGGTGGTAGATTGCCCATGGACAAGGGAGAGGTGGTCGTGCGCTTGTGGGATCAGGTGGAGAAGGTGGAAGAACAGATTGAGAACCCATATGTCTAAAGAACGAGATTGCGGGCGATCGGCAGGGGTTCTGGAAGAATCTCAAAAGTGAGAGGGAAGACCAGGAGAACATTTAATCAGATAGCGGTGGGAGCGATTAGCAGCATGACTATTCCCTGGCTGTTCAACAAGGGGACGGAGCACGTATTGGAATGTCCTGAGTGCAGTGATGTCGGTTTTTAACTCAACTCACAGTTTCTATCAGACCTGAACTAGAAATACGGCGAGCTACTGTTACACAGTAATGTCAGATGGCTATCTAAATGGACAGTTCTGTCACGTTTCTGGACACTGAAAAATAGTGTATATCTGTTTCTGTCTGAAATAAATGAATTGCCTACAGAACGGAATTGTTTGCTGAACGGTGACTGGCTTAATGACCTGGCATTTTTGGTGGACATCACATCTCATTTAAACTCTTTAAATGCGAGGATTCAGTGAAAACACAAACTATTCACAAATTTGTGCGATGACATTACTTCATGTAAAATAATACTACGACTGTTTATCGGACAGCTGACTGAAGGGACTTTAGAGGCGTTTCCAACTCTGAAGAATCTTGTGGTGGAAAAGAAATGTGACTTGTTACAGTACAAAGTAAAAGTTGAAAGTCTTCTGGATATCTTTCTGTCGAGATTTCAAGAGTTCACAATAGAGGAGGATAATTTTGCCCTCTTCATAAATCCGTTCTTATTTCCTGATGCCAAGCTCTGTCAATTACAGCAAAACCTTCAGCACGAAGTAATTGATTTGAAATGCAATTCTACACTGAGATGTAAATTTCTGGAGCTGCCTGCTTCACCTTCAGCTGATCATATGATTTCATTCTTGCGACTATTGCCGGTCGAACAATTTGAACACTCGCGTTCATTCGCCCAGAGATACATTTGTCGTTTTGGTTTGACTTACAGATGCGAGCAGTCATTTTCCGCAATGATCGTTATAAAAAAAACAAGCAACGTTCCAGACTCACCGACAGTAACCTAGCTGCGCTTATGACTGCATGACTGATTTGTGCCCATATATTGATAAACTGGCATCTGAACTGAAGTAACTGGTTATGAAGAACAGTTACAACTGTAAATTAATTACATTAATAGCGATTTTCGAAACTGATTAAACATTTAATGTTAAATGAACTTTTAATTTTAAACCAAAACTTGACCGCAGTGTAGTACTGACATTGGCTGCCATTAGAGTTTTAGAATTTTGTTGACGAAAGTTAAGAAAGGTAAGAATTATATTGCAAGACTTTTATAATTTTATAACGTTGTGGCCCGCTTAACTACCGAAAATAGCAGATATGGCCCTCTGCTTGAAAAGCTTGGAAACCACTGTTCTAGACCAATCACGCTATGTATGATGTCAATATCATATCCGTCATATTAACTTCCCATAACATTTTATGGGACCAATTTTATACTGGGTCCACCTGATAGCCTGGGTCAATTATTTTGTTTAAACCGACCCCAAAAAGGACTCGAACACATGACCACTAGCTGGTGGACAAGCGTGCTTGCCTCTGCGCTACCGTGGTGCCTGGACGTTGAAACGCACTGAGAATAATATTTGCAATCATAATGACTGCTTATCTATGTTTATAAAAGACAATATTTGTTTGTTTGTTTGTTTATTTGTTTGTTTGTTTGTCTTTTATGCGTTCCCGAACTGAGATGAAATTTTGTACAGATGTTGTTCTCACTCCCGCGGAACCAACTGAAATACCAGCAACGGAAACGAGAAAGGGAGCATCAGAAACAGACGAGCAACGGGAATGGGAACTGGAGCAGGGGCCGAACGCGTACTCTGTGCGCTTAGAGAAATGTATTTGAATTCAATGAGACGCTCCCCGCCAGGAGCTGGGCGAAGCCGGGCCGCGTCGTCTATTAGATTATAAAGAGATTCAGGAGTTCAGTCGAAGCAAAGGCCAGACCAGGGACACACTGTCATTGTGATCATGTTCCGATTTTTAGGAAAGATGAGATTCAAACTTATACCTATCCAGATATTTTATTTTTGCTGTTCTTGATATCATCATCGTGAGCACAATCATGTGCCATGCCCGGGGGAGGGGGAGGGGGAGCGACCATTTTTCTCCACACCATCTGTTTTTGCTTTATTGATAATTTTGAACCCGGATCTCTTCCAGCTCATTCGCCTCCGCCCCCGGTCTCTCTCTCTCTCTCTCTCTCTCTCTCTCTCTCTCTCTCTCTCTCTCTCTCTCTCTCTCTCTCTCTCTCTCTCTGCGTTGATCGCTATTTCTAACATATTTATTCTTCTCGGTTGTCACGACGTTCTCTACACCCTCTCTTGTCTTGGCTCAGAATTGACGGTTGTCTTTTTCTAATGCGGGTAATCATCTGTTTTTGTGAACTTTCCTCCTGCAGTACTACTTAGCCCTGCATGTTTATCATTCTACGCAGAAATCAAATCTTTGTCGCCCCTAGTTTCTTTCTAGCCTTGATTGTCATGGCTCATTGTTCACGGGAGAAAAGTACTGTGGAGGTTATGTCACCTTGTATAATTAGTTCTAATTTGCATGGACGTTTTTTGCAGAATGTTCTACGTGCGACAGAATGCTGACTTTGCTTGGGTTGTTTAGCATGTTGTCTCTATGTTGCTTTGTTAAGCAATTAACGAAATTCCCACTGTCCCTATCTACTATCTAGCGAAACAACAGCCAAGGGAACGGGCTTGGTAGAATCAGCGGGGAAAGAAGACCCTGTTGAGCTTGACTCTAGTCCGACTTTGTGAAGACACATGAAGGGTGTAGCATAGGTGGGAGCGCAAGCGCAATTGAAATACCACTACTTTTATCGTTTCTTTACTTATTCAATTTCTCGGTAGAGATTTGTTCGCAGCAGACGAGCATAATCTCCGGCGGGCCTATTCTCGCTAGTCGCGAGATCCGCACAGTGGAAGTATGGGAGATTTGCTTGCAAACAGACAGGAAATATCTCCTGCGGTAGCTATGGCGGGCCTATTCCCGCTGGTCGCGGGGACCGCTATAAGTCAGGCGGGGAGTCTGACGATAGTGCACGCTTTCCACAGGTCCGGACACTTGTGATGACAGATGTGCTCGCCCTCATGGTCCGGGCACGTACAAGGCCCTCACCTGTGGGACATGGCTGAACGCCTCTAAGCCGGGTCCCTTGGGTGTCAGGGTCTGGCCATAACTCGCCACCGGCTCGTGGTGGTGAGGTCTCGGTGGATTGATGCTGAGCCGCCAGCGTCTGCAGCCTACCTTGTGCCAGACGTATTGGTTACCCATTCCTCTGGAATACACAAGACTAGGCCGAGGGAGGGATCATGTCGTTTGGGCATCACATGATCTCTGAAGCTCTGCCCAGACATTGTGTTGGAATATTGGCCACATTTCACTCACATACTTTGGTCTGTCAAGACTGCAAGGTGTCTACTACTATTAATTCCACCAATTGCTATAGTGATATCTAGTCTCTTTCTTTTCATGACGCGACCAGAGAATGTTCTTCTGTGTATATTGAATTCTGATTTTGCTTTGCGGTCCGCTATATTTAGGGCAATGTTAATGTTTATTGTGATCGTTGGTGGTATTTCTCACATGCTTGTATACAAAACTGGCCCACAAACAGCATCGTGTGTCGGAAACTGAAATATGTTGGCCATAGTAATCGTCACGGAAACATGGACAGAGCAATGATAGAAGGCATGGTCCCTGGAAGACGTGCCAGGGGGTAGACCAGCACGAGATGGATACACGGCACTGCAGGCACCTTGGGCGTGAGGGTGTATTAGATCGGACAAGTGGTAAGAGATGAAGAAACTTCTCGGCGTTCCGTGGTGAGACTGACTTTCTGCAATGGGCCTGATACATGACAATGATGCTTGTATACAACCATGTTTCTATGGCTTCAGTTGAATTCTTGTCTCCGCGCTTATTGTCCACGATTCATAAGCTAAATTACACTTAACATAATTCCAGGAAACAATGGACAATTTTATTTTAGTTTCCTAGCTGAATTTTTAAAGACCAAATCGTAAATGAACCGGGCCTGCCTAAGTTAGAGGCGGAAGTCATAACATCAAAGCCACTCCGGTCGAATATTCTCATACGCAGACATTTTGTTTTCAAAATGGGGGAACCACAATGAAGTAATATTTGTTTCATGTCTTACCCACTGCGCGGAGAGTCTCCTTGCGTAATCGAGGAATTGAGATTGGAGCACTAATGAGAAAATCTGTGTGCAATAAAGTGACTCTTTTCCAAAGTGTCCGATAACAAGAACACTTTAGTTGTGTAGTCCTCGCTAAATAAACTAGGACGGTCTGGCCCAAGAAGCTGACCTTCAACGCAGAGCTTGCAATATGTTTTTTTTTTTTTTTTCATATCCCTTACATGGCGTTGCAGTCAACATCAGCATTTTCAGCTGCTGTTGATGTACTATAGTCTGTTCAGAAATGAATGCCTTTATTCACGATCGATTGTTATGAAATATGTCTGTTGCCCCTCTGCCGTGCGTCCACCTTGACGAGGTAGAGTGGCTTGCGCGTTCCAATGACCCCAAGAGCTATGCCGACGGTAGCACTGCTACTGGTAGGGTCACCCATGTCGGACAGGTCAAGGGAGAGGGACCAGACGAAGTGACGCACAAACCTGCTGCCTTGTTGGTAGACTGGGGACAGTCAAAGGCTAGGGAAAGCATCCCGAAAAGTGCTTGTCGAAATCGGATGTACTGAGCCACAAGCTTGACAAAGAAGTGCAACGTAACTTTATCATTTCATGATGCCACAGATGAAAATTAATCGTTATGGTGCTAATCCCGTGAAGTCCCATCAGGCGGTGATAGTGCCGGGCCCCCTGCCTCGAGGGGGTCCACCCATGACTACTGGTGGTCACCTTCCCCTGTGCTGTGGAGTCAAGGCACAGAGGAGTAGGTTAAGAGCTATTGACCAAATACCAAGGACACTCAACATACTACAGTGGAATGCCGAAGGAGTTTATAACAAGAAAGAATCCCTGACACAGCGTCTTCATAAAGATAGAATAGATGTGGCATGCATTCAAGAGACACACCTCAATGCCAATCGCAAATTTTCAGTCAGAGGATATCAGGCCACACGTTTCGACCGCGAAGGACATAAAGGAGGAGTTCTAATACTTACACGAAATACAATACCTTGCAGCGAAGTATCTGTGATCTCTGACAACCAAACAGAAATTATAGGTGTTGATATAATGATAAAGGACGTGAAAATAAGAATCTACAATCTGTATAGCCCAGCAGATAAGGACCTTACACTCTCAAACATGAAAATAACTGACACAAACTGCATTATTGTCGGAGACTTTAATAGCCGTTCAGAAAGATGTGGATACCCAGATACTGACAAAAGAGGAGATGAATTGGAGGACTGGGAAATAGACTCAAATCTCCATCTACTCAACAAAGCGGATGACACACCGAGCTTCTACTCCAGAAGATGGCTTACCACTTCTACTCCAGACTTAGCTTTCTGCACAGGAGACATCCTCCACAAAATCGATCGCCATGTGCTGGACCAATTAGCAGGTAGTGACCACAGACCAATCAAGCTTGTAATGAATATGGAGTATGTTCCACAGGAGCAAAAGCCCTTGCCCCGCTGGAATTACAAACGAGCAGATTGGGACAGATTTGCCATACTAACAGACAAATATTGTGAAAACATAAATACACGATATGGCAACATAAAGCAAATGGTGGAAAGTCTAAACAGAGCGATAATACAGGCAGCCACTGAGTCCATTCCTAGAGGAGCGAGGAAAAATTACAAACCATACTGGACTGAAGAACTACAAAGTTTGGAGGACAAAGTTGAAGATGCCAGGAAGACAGCAGAGAGAGAACAAACAATTGAAGCGAATATCTCTCTCAAAGCCATCTCAGCAAAATATAAAAGAACAGTAAATCAAACAACAAGAGATTGTTGGAGGGAAAAAACAGAAAACCTGAATTTTGACAGGGATGGAAACAAACTATGGAAACTAGTGAAAGCCATGAACAATGAAGGACCTAGAAACAAACAAATAACAATTAAACAAGGAAATGCCTTGCTTACAGGAAAAAAGGCTGCAAATGCACTAATGGAACACTATGCAAATGCAAACCACATTGATATTACAACCGAACAGAAGAAAGCAATCAAAGACAAACAGATACATCATAGAAATACAGAGACAGCAGCAGAATATATGATGGCAAATCTAACAATGGAAGAAATGGAACAGGCAATGAATACCCTAAAAAAGAAGAAATCACCAGGAAAGGATGGAATCACAAATGAAATGCTAATAGGACTAGGCAACAAGGCAAAGAAGAAACTACTAGCAGTCCTAAATAACAGCTGGAAGAGAGGAATAGTCCCACAGGCATGGAAGGAAGCTATACTAATACCAGTCCCAAAGAAAGGAAAAGACCTGGAAGAACCAAATGGCTATCGACCTATCAGTCTACTTAGCTGTGTAGGAAAATTAATGGAACGCATTATCAATGGCAGGCTAACATGGCATCTGGAAGAAAACAAACTCTTAACACCACACCAAGCAGGATTCAGAAAGTACAGATCCACTGAAGATCAAATAACCTATATAGCTCAGGAAATAGAGGATGCCTTCCAAGAGAAAAAGCACACACTAGCAGTCTGGATAGATTTAGAAAAAGCATTTGATAAAGTATGGAAGGAAGGACTGAAAGTAAAACTGCAAAACATGCATGTTTGTGGAAAAATGTATAAATGGATCAGCCACTACCTTGAGAACAGAACTGCCAGGACAAAAGTACAAGGACAAACAAGCAAAATGATGCTGCTGGAGCAAGGTGTCCCCCAAGGAGGAGTTCTTTCACCAACATTATTCCTAGCATATATAAATGACATCACAGAAAATTTTCCAGCCAGAGTACACACATCCTCCTTTGCAGATGACCTAGCCATATGGACATCTGAAGAATATATTAGTACAGCTAACAGCAGAATACAGCAAGCCTTATTAGCGCTAGAGGACTGGTCAAAATCATGGCTAGTGAAGATAAGTGAGGAGAAAACAACATGCACAGTGTTCTCCCTCTCAAATAAAACTCAGCAACCTAAGCTGGTATTGAATGGAAAAATATTGCGCCATGAAGAAAATCCAAACTATCTAGGAGTCACCTTTGATCGTCGCCTGACATGGAAGACACAGGTTGAGAAAAATCGAACAAGAGCAAGGCAGAGAATGGCAATCATGAAAAAGCTTGCTGGTACAACGTGGGGAGCAGATGAGAAAGTTCTCAAGAAGTTATATACTGGACGGGTGAGGCCAGTACTGGAATATGGCATTGCAGCTTGGGCAACAGCAGCTAAGTCAAACTTTAACAAAATAAGTAGAGTCCAAAACCAAGGAATGCGAATCATAACTGGAAGCCTGAAGACAACGCCTATTAATGAACTAGAAAAGATCACTTGTTTACAACCAATGCAGGATAGAAGAGATAGCAGAGCCCATCAACAAGCAGAAAAATTTAGAAGATTGACAGACCACCCTATGTACAACAGATTTAATGGTTTTGGAAAGGGAAGACTGAAGCGTAGCAACTTTGTAGAAACTGCAAAACGAAGGATTAGGGCAGATCCTATACTTAACATATCAACAGTCAAGCCCATACACAATGCACACAAGTTCCCAGCTTGGAGACAGCAGCAACTGCCTGAGATGATAGAAAACATTCCTGGTATTGAGAAAAAGAACACTCAGCATGAAACCGAAAGAAGAGAAATAACCCTAAACTACATAAAAGAACATTACCCAAGCAGGAATTGGACCCATGCATATACAGATGGATCAGCCAAAAATTCAATAGAGAATGGAGGAGGAGGAATTCTCCTAAATTTAAAAAATGGAGTGAAAAAAACACATTCAATGGCAACTGGAAAATTTTCAAGTAACTTCAAAGCGGAGGTAGAGGCTTTGCAAACTGCAGCAGAAATGCTCCTGATGGAGGAAAATAAAGAGAAGCAAATAGCTATCTTCACAGATGCAAAGTCAGCTGTCTCAATACTGAAGAGCAATAACAGCACAGAACTAACTGACCTAAGAGCAGCACTCCATGGTCTATGCCAGAAATCCAAAAAAGTTGTAATACAGTGGATCCCATCACATTGCAGTATACCTGGAAACGAAGAGGCTGACAGACTGGCAAAAGAGGGCGGACGACTACCACAGCCCGACATAGACATAACCTATAATGAGGCAAAGAGGTTGATAAAAAGCACTTATAGAACCAAATGGGAATCAGAGCATCCAGGCCATCAGAAGGATGATGCATATTACAAACTCGACCGAAGAGAACAAGTAACAATCTTCAGACTCCGCACAGGACATAACAGGCTGAAATACCACTTGTTCAATAAACTAAAGATAGGCGATACCGATGAATGTAATTGTAGAACTGGAAAAATGACAGCAAAACATTTGCTGCAGGATTGCCCAACGTATGCAGAACAGAGAAAGATATTTTGGCCCACACCTGCTTCATTTGAAGACAAGCTCTATGGAGATATCAACAAGCTCAAGTTGACCGCAGCTTACTTTAACTGCATACAGGTTGACATTTAAAGGTGCATGAAGACCCAGAGGCATGAAATGGAATATTGCTTGGATAGCAAATCCATTATGTGGAAAGTCCAAATCGAAAGCTTGCTGTGTGGGCTTCATAAAAGGTGGAAAAGTGTTCTAGTGGCACGAAATGGAATATTGCTTGGATAGCAAATCCATTACGTGGAAAGTCCGAATCAAAAGCCCATTGTGTGGGCTTCATAAAAGGTGGAAAAGTGTCCTAGTGGCACGAAATGGAATATTGCTTGGATAGCAAATCCATTACATGGAAAGTCCGAATCGAAAGCTCACTGTGTGGATGTCATCTGCAGACTGCATACTTCTGGTTTCCGGAAGAACAGCCTATGGTGAACGGAAGGCCCAATATACGGAAGTGAGGCTAAGCAGCCATGTGCAGGACGTGACGATTCCTTGGGTGAGCCCAGTACCAGAGCGCTATGTATCGGCTCTGCAAGTATGGAAGCATCCTTGGATGGCGGGGAATGCCCATGGTCTGCCCCTGCCTTCCCTTGAGGGCTGACCAGGATCTTTGGCTGTTCTATATGGACCAGCTGGGATGGGGGATAACACCACAACAGTGAGAGTCAAACGTCCTAAGAAACCCCCGGGAAGGTTAACCCGGTCAACAAATGCCCGCAGAAGTCGGATGTGTCGGCCTAACGGCGCAAGAACGCAGCTCTGCTGTAAACAGGCACAACGCAATCACATCCGGAAAAAAACTCCGGATGAACGAAGAAGAAGAAGAAGAAATATGTCTGTTGCATCATTATGAAAGTTTTATTGCCGTCTTATATTTATCAGCACCCAGGGAATATGTCTTTGATAGGTCCAAAGACAACTTAAATCATCGAAAGCGGCGACATTTCTTTGATGTTTTGGCGAAAATGTAGTGAATTCATGCTAACAAACTAGTCTTACACTAAAGCACGTCATTTCGGGTAGCCAGATTCGTAGGGGAGTGGGTGCAAGGGGGAAAAAAGTCGCTTAAAAGTCGACAGGGTCAACTGCATTGCACCGGCTTTTTATCCCATATGGCTCAGTCTCTTTCCGCAGCTCGGAAAGCGTAGCACAGAGCAAGAACTCCGCAGCTCCAGCGACGACCGTCGAGAGTCTCCGAAAAAAAGCACTCGTGAAGTGAAGGACGCGGCCCGGAATCGAACATACAACCTTCGGAGCCCGAGTCAGACGGCTTGAACACTTCACCACGGAGACTCCCGAGAGGGGTGCAATGTGTAATATTAGTAAAGACAGAGAATTTACTGAGGCATGGGGTAAATAATTTGTAAATTTACAGGAAAGTAGAAGGAATATATTTCTTACCTTATTTTTTATTTCCTTCTTGTTTCTTCAGCTGTTGGTTAATAATGTGTACACAAGGAGTCATGTTACTAGGATGCATTTAGATTTTTAAATTGAGTTCGTGAAAGCTTCCAAATAGCTGTGCGTTAATGTGCGTATGGAGTGACCAGAAATGATACCGCAATTTAGTCATCATATGTCAATTTTTAAGGAGCTATTCAGCTGTCTTTGTAGTTTGTTCACACGTACACATGGGTGACAGACCCGCTTTGAGTCTTCGTGAAAGATTGTCTACTTTGCTGTTTACCGTTCAGAGACGAAACATGATTATCTGTTTTGCACTATGAAAATAGTTGCGTCTCTGTAGTGGGCTTTCTTCTTAACGACCAAGATATTTGTCCTCTTTTCATTGACGTTAATAGATTGATTCCTATTTACGCGTGTTGTCCCCTAATTTGACAACGTATTTGCTCTCATGTTTCTTGTTATGCCATAATATGTCTGTTTCCACCGCACTATTCTGTTGGTATTCAATGTGTTTAGTGTTGTTGTTGTTGTTTTTTTCAATACAGTTGTTTGTCACCTCTGAGGGCTTGCGGAATTAAAATTCAATTCTGTGGAATACAAACTGTTGCCATTGACATTGTGCTGATGCTGTAATGTTTAGGGTCTGCAATTCGTCTGAATAGTTGGAGCAAAATATCCCAGTAAGTGTGCACGTGGATTCAGGTCTGCGATATGCCCAGACCTTAATCTGTGTCGGACGATTCCAGTAGGTTGATGACTGCTCTCGGTTGCATAAAATTCAATCCATCCTTTCTCCAATAGTCCTCTTCCTCTTTCAACACATGGTCCTCAAATTTTTTCCAGTAATTTTTATCAATATTTAATAGCGCGGACTGGGTTAGTATCTTGACGTCAGACAATTTGAATGTAGTATTGTCAGCTGCCAACTGTCCTTTAATTTTAGCCCACACAAGTTCTATAGGGTTTAAATGAGAATGATACAGCGGAAGTCTCAATCATCTATGGCCATGTTCTTCTATCAACTTGTGGATTTGATATTTGTTGCTTTTTTGCGCCTGTTTTACAAGAGACAACAACTGTAGCTTGAAATATGTTTCTGGAAATGGTTTATTTTCCCTTCGGAGCCATATCTTTATTGCTTCCTTTATGCTCGATGCCGTAGGTATTTTGTTTTCTTGGGCAACAACATTATGATATGATGCATTGCCCATGATAAGACAAGACGGTCTATTAAGGGATGGAAGTACTGAATTCTCGAGCCAATCTCTAAATACATTACCATTCATCTTATTATGATAAACCCTATTGTCTGTATGCTTTAATACGAACACGAGTCCAGCGTTCTGCAGTAAGTCATTATGAGTACTACCAGCAAAGGCTATGACCAAACGCTGTCCTTTACTGCTGGGCACATATCGCTTTATCTTTCCATCCACTGATTGCCATTCCTTTTCACTTGTGTGGTGCGCATTGATCCATATTTCATCCAAATACACAATGTCACAATTTTCTTTGCGCATTTCCCTTATTTTACGTAGGTATCTGCTTCTCATGGCTCCTAAATGCGGTTGCTCGCAAAGGATATTTCTACCTCTCTTGTACTTTCTAAAAGTGAAGCCTAATGTCCTTATAATTTTCCACAAAGTTGTTTTGAATGGCTCTATGGTATTGTTCTTTATCAACCAAACCCTAAGTTTTCTTACAATCACTGTTTCTTTGGCATCCAGCATTTTTATAATAGCTCGCCTTATGACATCCTCGTCAAAGCTGTCTACAATTGCCTATCTGCCTACCGTTTGGTTATTGCGTGTTGGTTTCATACCAGATTCTTGCACCCATCGACGAAATGACCGTTTACCCAAACCTTATGCACGCACTGTTATCTTTTCGGGATTTGTAACAGTATGAAACAGTTTCCTGGGATCAGCTTCTTGACAAAAATATGTGTACAACTTCATCGCGTGTACAAAATTTCACATTCAATCCCATTGAACAATATTCACACATTCAAATATTAGCTATTAATATTATATTAATGTTAAGATTCATTTATTTATTTATAATAATCACGTTTCATAAAAGAACCCACATTGACGACACCTCTGAACAATCCAATTTAACTGCGCGCCGATGGTGCCATAACGTGAACCACGAGATAATTTTTTAAAGTGCGGATGTGTCTGGGTGAAGGTGTAATACATTTGAAATTATGGACTTAATCTTTGACCAGTAAAGTATATACCGCATGTAAACAAACATTAAAATCTGCAGTACAATCTCCAGAACATAAATATTTTTGTTGGGTGGACATAATCATAAGGCTATATGCTAAATCTCATAATTTTCCCTCAGTTGGTTACTGAGATATGGAATTTTATATTGGGGCAGACAAAAGTAAACATACTATAGGCAAGATTACGCTTAGTAGTTAGCCACTGCAGTGTGTACAACAGTCTAATCTCATCTAATCTCATCTTGTTTCTCTTGTACCCTGCGGTGTCGAGGTGAAGCATAAACAGAGGGAGAGTGTCCCAGTTTATAGACTCCATATATCGAGATTTCCCATGGACTCTCTTATTCTCTCTGTCCATTGTTTACATGGTCAATCTCTCCTGCTGCTTCCGCTTGGTACAACAATTGTAGGTTTTTAATGACATCTCAAGCGCTCCTGATCTCTGACAAGTGTAATTGGATGCCCAGCCTTCTTAGATGAAGCGATGAACTGAAGATTGTCTGTAAGTTGTACACATTAACAATTTTATGGTAGGTGGACATCACAATAAAAGAGACCGTTAGTCTCAATACACATGTGTGTCTTCTTTTTCATCCCATGATCTACAACCTAAGCAAAAACAACGTCTTCTCCATGAATGCAGTCGTTAGCTGGAGGTCTTTGCAGCATACACGGTTTTCTTTTTACAATCATCTCATGATATAATGTTTAAGCTTTCAGGCCTATAGATAACATGATCTCTCTCTCTCTCTCTCTCTCTCTCTCTCTCTCTATATATATATATATATATATATATATATATATATATATATATATATATATATATATATATATATATATAGTATTATAACTCCTCGCTGGTTGTTGAAGACGCAGACAGAGAGAGTTTGGGAATGTGCCGAGTGCTGTAATGACGGTCCTTGATTCAACTCTTAAGGATGAGGCATTCTGTTCGACGACAGTACATTGTCTTAGTAAATGTGTCGCAAGGAGGAAAAGGCATGGGAACCAATGATCACGTATATTATTGCGACAGCTAACATGCATTTCTAGCTGCTATTTCAGTGCCATATTTAAAATACATGCAATCTATATTTTCCAGAAACAGACACGGGAGAGAAGAAAAGGAAAACAGACAATGAGTTCAAAGAAGATGATAGTGCAATAAAAAAGAAAAAGGCGCGAACGACCTTCACTGGCAGACAAATTTTCGAACTGGAGAAACAGTTTGAGCAGAAAAAATATCTGTCGTCTGCTGAGCGAGCAGAAATGGCCAGCCAGTTGGCAGTTACAGAGACACAGGTAAGCGCCTAGGCGTTCTGAATGTATTGTATTTCAAATTCCCTAATAGATTTTCTGTTCTTGTTTTCTTTCTTTCTTTTTTTTTTTTTTTCGTTCGCTCGCTTTGAACTCAATCGTAGTCCATACACGTGCTACTAATTCAAGTGCACTTGACTTATTGTTGCGTGTGGATTAGTTTTCCCTATTACCAGTGTCCCTCGCCATCAGGCGAACCCACTCCGACATCTGGGGTACTTGTAATTTAGTCCCAAAAACAAGAACGAGAGGGCAACATTTTAAGCCATCTGATCGGTGTACGGGTTGAGCCCGCTATCTCGGCATCATCACACCGGAAATCTAAGAGCGAACGCTCGTGTCCATTCAGCCACGCTGACCTCCATGGATTGTCTTCACGTATACTAAGTAACAGCAGTATGAGATGGGCTGATCAACTTGCTTCCTGCCGCCTGTCATTCATGTACACTAAGTAACAACAGTATGAGATGGGCTGATCAACTTGCTTCCTGCCGCCTGTCCTTCATGTACACTAAGTAACAACATTATGAGATGGGCTGATCAACTTGCTTCCTGCCGCCTGTCCTTCATGTACACTAAGTAACAACAGTATGAGATGGGCTGATCAACTTGCTTCCTGCCGCCTGTCCTTCGTGTACACTAAGTAACAACAGTATGAGATGGGCTGATTAACCTGCTTCCTGCCTCCTGTCCTTCACGTACACTAAGTAACAGCAGTATGAGATGGGCTGATCAACCTGCTTCCTGCCTCCTGTCCTTCACGTACACTAAGTAACAGAATTGTGAGATGGGCTGATCAACTTGCTCCCTGCTGCCTGTCCTTCATGTACACTAAGTAACAGCAGTATGAGATGGGCTGATCAACCTGCTTCCTGCCTCCTGTCCTTCACGTACACTAAGTAACAGCAGTATGAGATGGGCTGATCAACTTGCTTCCTGCCGCCTGGCCTTCATGTACACTAAGTAAGAGCAGTATGAGATGGGCTGATCAACTTTCTTCCTGCCGCCTGTCCTTCGTGTACGCTAAGTAACAACAGTATGAGATGGACTGATCCACTTGCTTCCTTCCGCCTGGCCTTCTGTACACTAAGTAACAACAGTATGAGATGGACTGATCCACTTGCTTCCTGCCGCCTGGCCTTCATGTACACTAAGTAACAACAGTATAAGATGGGCTGATCAACTTGCTTCCTGCCGCCTGGCCTTCATGTACACTAAGTAACAACATTATGAGATGGGCTGATCAACTTGCTTCCTGCCGCCTGTCCTTCATGTACACTAAGTAACAACAGTATGAGATGGGCTGATCAACTTGCTTCCTGCCGCCTGGCCTTCATGTACACTAGTGTAAGAGCAGTATGAGATGGGCTGATCAACTTTCTTCCTGCCGCCTGTCCTTCGTGTACGCTAAGTAACAACAGTATGAGATGGACTGATCCACTTGCTTCCTGCAGCCTGTCCTTTATGTACACTAAGTAACAACATTGTGAGATGGGCTGATCAACTTGCTTCCTGCCGCCTGTCCTTCATGTACACTAAGTAACAGCAGTATGAGATGGGCTGATCAACTTGCTTCCTGCCGCCTGTCCTTCAAATGAAAAAAAAAAATAATTGTATTTTCCATTCACGAGGCTAGGTGTCCCAAAGCTGAACTGGTTGGACTTAAATCCCCCTTGCTGGTAAATTGCCGCACTTACTTTATACATGCGCAATGTAAAATAAATAGCACGATAAGTAGAGAAACATGTTTAGCTTCAAGTTAGACGGCCTTTTGTCTTTAAGTAACATTCATTCATTCATTCAGTAGCATGCCCCTAGCAGAATGTCGCTCCCATAACAAGAGTTCGGAAAACTTCTCGGTTATAAACAAGATATCCCGCGTCCGATACTCTTCTGGAGATCACCTACTTCATCCTACACCCATCTTCTCCTTGGCATCCCTCTTCCTCCCCTCCCGGGTATTTATCCCTCCATTATTGTTCTCTCCAAACTTTCATGATGTTTCAAGTGACCAAAATATTTCAATTTTCTTTGTTTTATCGTCTTTAGTAGCCAACCTTTTTAAATATTCAGATCTTGTCTTATTGATACACTTCTTCTTTTCTGTATCCAAGATATTTTTAGAACCCGTCTATAACATTTATATTCAAAGTCATGTATGTGCTGTTCAGCTTGTTTAGTAATTAAGTAATATAAAGTAGATAAATAAATCTAGGGCCAGCATTAAGCTAGTAAGACTCTTGGTTTCAGAAGCCTACCAGGTACGTCTGCAGGTGGTCGATAGTAGAACGGCTTAGTTATGGTGTCAGCTGTGTGGATCTGAACAAAGTCTTTGATAGGTTAAGGAAGAATATCATTCAAACTCAGACTGTTTAACTGCAGAGTTGATGGACTAATATACAACTGCTTAAGGGACGTCCTTAGGTGCCATACAGCAAGAGTATATGTTTATGGATTAAGTATGATTTTCGTGGTGAAATGGAGTTCGGACCGTGCAACAGAGTTCGTGCACGCGCGACCAGACTCCCTACGGCGTATCATCGGCGCCCGGTGGCGATAGTTAAGCCTAACGTGACGACCAGACGGCCGACAAGGACACAGCGTGGTAAGAGAGCAGGAGCGCGCAAAAGGCGGTTAAAATGTGACAGATTGGGCATCGGACTCGTTCGAGTACTGTACTGGAACTGTGCATCATTTAGTCAACGCCGACCCATTCTTGAAAAACTACTCTACGGAAACGATATTGTAGTCTTACAAGAAACACAGCTCGGCGACGGAACAGTCAATGTCGCGGGATTTCAGGGCTTCTTTAACAGACGGCACTCGGACTGGCCATTCTGGTCCGCGACAACATACTGGTGTCTGAGATCGATATGTCCGCCTGGAACAGTGATGCTCTGAAAGTGCAGGCATTAAGAGTAATTATGCCAGTGCAGCTTGTAATCGTGAACGTCTATGCGCGAAATGCGAAGGTCGACGTGCGACAATGGCAGAGTTTGTTCGATATGGATGAAAGGCATATCATCTACTGTGGGGACTTCAATGCCAGAGGCAGCCAATGGGGGAATTGCATCAGCAATAGACAGGGAGAAAATCTGGAGGACGCTTTGGCATCTGCTGCCAATGTCTGAATGATGGCAAGGTCACTAGAATAGCCACTCGACCAGGTGACTCTGACAGCGTCATTGACTTGGCTCTGGTGTCGCCCACCATCGCACCAAGGTGCCGGTGGGGCACACTGGGATACCACGACAGTGACCACTACCCTTGTATCATTCTTATCGAGAAAGACAGGGCCAGGAATCAAGGAAACAAGACAAATGCCTTCCCGTACGACAACACTGGTCAAGATGCCATAAGCAAGATCAGAAGAAGAAAACTAACTTCCTCCCGCAGGAGACAAGAAAGATGGTTGCAGCCACCATGGTGGAATGGAGAGGTCGAGAAGGCATGGCTGGGAAAGAGGCAGGCTGTCAAAGACTGGCAAAAAGCCAGAAAGGCTAACATGCCACAGGTTGAGTTGGCGGACCTGAAGACTGAGGTCCATAGGACGATGACTTTATTCAAATCCTGCGCCAAACAGGCCAAGGCCGAGAAATGGGACGAGTTCTGCAGGAAGGTGTGCTCCGAGCGATCTCTCACGACATTCTGGCGCCTCCATAAGAGCATGAACGGCGCTGCACAACGTAGGGGTATTCCAGACTTTCAAGGTGCAGACCTCACATGGAAAAAGTCGGATGGGGATAAAGGTAAGGCCCTTCTTGCACGCTACATAGAGCAGACTGACCAGAAAGACGAGCCCGCCAGACAGAGAACCACAACGACACTCTCTCAGGTGTGCGAGGGGGTCGGGACAGACGAAGAATGCATAATCACAGCTGAGACAATACGTGCGATGCTCAAGAAATCACCTAACACCGCCCCAGGCCCAGACGGCATCCGATATGGTGACCTACTGGTGATGTCAGATGATGACATGGAAGAACTGGCCAGAGAATTCAACACCTGTATTCAGAGAGGTCAGATCAAAGAGGAATGGCTACACAGATACTTGCTGCCGCTGCCAAAACCGAACAAAGACCATTCCAAGATAAGCGGCTACAGAATCATTACGATGCAGAACACTGCTGGCAAGCTACTGGAGAAAATTGTAGCACACAGACTTGCTTGTGACTTGGAACAACTCGGCTGCTTCCCGCCCACACTTGGAGGATACAGACGTAACAAAGAGTCATGGCTGAATGCGGCGGTCTTTGCTCAAGATGTCTACGAAGGATTTCAGGTCAGAGAAGAGACATGTGCGGCCGCCATAGACTTAGAGGACGCATACAATAGAGTATCCTTCGAGCACTTGATGCAAACCCTCCTCAGACTGAAAGTGCACCCTCACCTTGTACGATGGATAGCTGCAGTTCTGCTCCAAAGGAAGGTGGTGCTAAGATGCGGGAGTTGGTCTTCTGAGCCGATAACGATATGTCCAGGATTGCCGCAGGGTTCACCACTGTCACCAGTACTATTCAACGCGTATACGGTGCCGATCACTGAACAACAGTTGGACGGGAGGGGTAGGACTCTGTCATTTGCTGACGACATTCTCGTGTATCGACAGGGTCGAGATAGACAGGCGGTTGCCAATGATATGCAGGGCGAACTAGATCGAATTTCCTCATGGTGTGCTGATGCCGGCGCCCTTGTCAACCCTGCAAAGGCATCGGTTACATGGTTCTCCCTAAACAACCATATTGTGAACACAGACCTGCCGGCAGTAAGAATGGATGGGAGCATTTTGAGTAGAACCCAGTCAATGACATATCTTGGCGTGAGGCTTGATCGTAGCCTGTCCTTCAGAGATCATGTCGATTATGTCATAATGAAAGCTCGAAAAGGTTTGTCAGCAATGAGAGTCATGGCGACTGCCAATATCGAGCAAAGACTGCTAATACTTCTGTTCCAAGGACTGGTGCTTTCACGCATCGAGTATGCCCTGGCCATCCTCACTGTCAGCCCTATACAGATTGGAAGATTTGAAAAGTTACAAAATGAAGCCATGCGCATCATTTTGGGCTGCACGAGAGACACCAGCTGTGTAGCAATGAGATACCTCCTTGACTTCCCGACAATGGAACACAGGATCAAGATCTGGAGAGCTCGTGCATACTTAAAAATAAGTGCAGATGAGCAGCACCCTCTGCATGATGCTATATTCAGAGAAAAGGGTAACAGGCTAAAGAGGGGCAAATCATGGATGGGTCGGGCGGAAGATGTCGTCAGACAGGTCTGCAGTCTTACCAGTATCAACCCCGGCAAGGAATGGGTGCCGGTGCCTCCGGCTTTTAAGTGCACTTTCTCCTGCATTATCACACTCGACAGACGGTGCCGTTAGCAGAACCCTGCCGCTGTCAATACCGAGGTCAACGCGCTCATCTATGAACACTTAGATAGCCCCAAAGTGCTCATCTATACAGATGGATCTGTTGTAAAGCAGCAGAGAAGTGCGTGGGCATTTACAGCCCGTTCAGCGGGCCGAACCGTTCAAGAATCCAGTGGTGCCCACTTTATGACCACGAGCAGCATGACGATGGAGGTGATGGCAGTTACACAGGCTTTCATATGGCTGGAATCACAGCATTATACCAACGTGTGTGTACTAAGTGACTCAATGAGCATGATTCAGAAGGTCGAAGCTGGAGCTGTACGCAGACAGTGGACTGAGTCGCTGCGGAAGTCTGTTGTCCGTAAAGTCACCTTCATCTTCGTCCCGGGACATGCGGGAGTCGAGGGAAATGAACGAGCTGATAAACTGGCTGGCTCTGCACCCCCTGTAGATGGCCAGCCCATGGATCGTGCCGATGTTATTAACGCCCTTAAAGATATGGCGAGAACAGAGGACTTTGACGTCAGTGAATCCACATCGCTGTCCAGGATGAAAGACTTGGGAGTAAGAATCGGCACGGCCAAGCGCGAGAGGTACATTGGGAAAACGAGGTGCCTCGTCAACCAACACAGAACTGGCACTATTAGCCACCGGACGCTGATGCATATGCTGGGGGAGGATCTGAGCACCTATGGACCTGTCCGGAGTGCAATGAAGATACCCCAACTGATAACTGATAAAATTTGATGGGTATTTGGGTCACCGCGCCAATCTCAAACAAGTCTGATAACTTGCCAGATCATGTTGTACCACTGTCAACTATCCTCACCAATTCTCTTCAGCCCAGCCTAAACCTACATGTTTATGTGATTTAGTTGTTTCTTCAACGTCACTTGCTTCTTTTCCGCTTGATTTTGCCATCCAGCATTTTCAGTAACAGACCTAATCTTTCTCTTACTCTCTATAAACCCTAGTTGAGCACAATACCTCCATCAACTCACACTAAGCCCCACCCTCACACCCGTTTTTGCTACCTCCTACAGCTCCCCCTATGTCCTCCACGTATGGTTAATCTCTGTCTGTAATGCTTTTCTCCGTGTGTGTGTGTAACTGTCTGTTTCGTTTGGCCCTAGTCATGACTCTTCAGAGTAATTTCACTTCAGTTGTTACCATTTTTCTATGTCTTGATTTCCCTGTCCAGTTTAGAACTGGTTGTATAATGTTGATAGAAGCGTTTGTGAACAGTCCTGTGTTTTATCTATTGATCCATGTTTGTTTTGTAGTCGACCTTATACTTCATCGTTTACTGAATGGTCTTTCTCTCGACGATCATATTTATGCATATGTAATACTTGATCCTCATTCGTATGTTACCGGGGCCCTTAAAGGAAGCAAAGAACAATAGCACCCCCACCTTCCACGCCCTTCGACGACAAGAAGAGTTGGAGTCAGACTGGCTACCTAATCCCGAAGACAGCTTTACTGCAAAATCCAACCAATTATGACAAGGTTTACAAATGGTTTGGTATGAGTTGGTTGAGCACTATTCTCCATTGGAAAACAAAAGACAAAAGAATAAGAGGAAGGATACCTTATGCTAGAACTGTGTGCTTCTTCTAGAATGTGTTTTCTGGACTTCAATCCCAGATGTCGCGTCATTGTCACCTCAAGCTTGGCGTGTTAGTGTAGTCAATAGAGGGCTACGCTGGTAATGTAATGAGTGTCCGAGGGTGGACGTCTGAGCGCATCGTCCGCTAAGAGAGGCGAAGACTGCCTGCCAGGGTCTAACTGGTGTTGTCTGAATGGGGCTACTATCGATAACTTTTGTAGCCACACTTCTCGTGTCCAACAGGGGATGATTTATTCTTCTCTTCTTCTCCAGTCAGCACCCTGGTCATCTCGCAGCACATGAGTATATCATGGTTACTCGATCATACGTCATACACCTCACCCACTCGAACTCCAGTTAACTCGAACAAGAGTGAGCACAAAGACTGTTATAAGTTTCCTACATATAATCTACACAATCAGATGTCACATTATCAAATACACAATCACTTATTCGACAGTCACATCACGTTACACTACATCATGATCTAAAAGCGTGGATCAATGAAGAGCCATAACGCTGTATACTTTTCACCATGTCCACCCAGGACGATGGATCAACGCAGACTAACTTGTCCCAGGCTCACTTCCTATCACATGGGAAGTGAGTTCTAACGTTTTCACGTTGTGTGGAAAGTCCCTGCTTTCCACGTCCTCGTATTCACTTGCTGAACACAGTCGTAACCTTTAATCTCTGACCTATGCTATCACTTAACCATGCCATGACATCGTCAGGATCATGGCACTTCCCACCTACTTCTTCGTGCATTCTCGCCTCTCTACGTTACTTGAAGCCTGTGGGTTTCAGAATCTGGAATCGCTGGAATTTGTCTAGTCCTCCCTATAAGTTCCGCATCAGTGATTCTTTCATAATGTTTGCAGTCTATGTGTTATTGTTCTAGGCACTCTCGGTGTTTCTGACCCTTACATCAGTGCCTATCTGACATAGAGTTAAATATTGCAAGCAAAGAACAGTAACACTGACTTGCCATGCATGTCGTAGAAGACTACCAAGGAGGGTTGACATGAGACTGGTTACACCATCTCGTGGACAATTTTAGCTACCGAATCCAAGCAACAGTGAACTGGTCTACAGAAACAAGCAGGCCAGTCTGTATCATATAAATGTATAGTTATTTATTGACATCAGTGCTGTCCGTTTCTTTCTTTACCTCGCCATTATCCCCAATACACCAATTGATGCATGGAAGTTACTGACAAACCTGTACATCGCGAGGTTGCGAAAATATGTCCACGGCACTCATATTAACAGCTCTATTATAAAAGTGAAAGACAAGTATTATTCTCACTGGATGTTATATTAAACCTGTTTAGATAAAGTCTCTGACTATTGTATAGTGTTATTTAATTTTATGGATAGCTATAATATAACAGAGAGAGACGAGTGTTATTTTAATTGGAGTTTATATGGCACCAGTTTAAATATAGCCTCTGACTATTGAATACTGAATTCACTTACATTGAGAGCTATAATATAAATGCGAGCGACATGTGTTATTCTCGTTGGTTTTATATGGCACCTGATTAGATTTAGCCTTTAACTATTGCACAGTGTTATTCTTCGTTCTCCGAATCAGACGTCTGGGCTGTAATTGCAACTTTTCACACCTTCTTTACACTTACAAACCAGTTCTCCCAAGACGCCGTTTAGGAAACTTAAATCTATTTCAATAACCAATCAAAGTCTGTCTTTGAAGAAATCAGACCAGATCAAAACTAATTAACGTCACTGTATCTGCCTTTGATTTTAAAGTTAATCGCTGCATTTTGTGGCTGGCCACAGATTTTTACAGACCTGGACCGATTACTGGGTCGTGATTGTCGCCCCTGGCCTGTGAACACCAGCCTGGCCTCGGGCCGGGGCTTCAGAAGCGTCAGGGCCACACGTGTTAATTTATTGAACTCTCCATTGTGCGAGACACATCAGGGACGCATTTTCATAGATTTTATAAAGCAATTAATGACTGACGTGCTTAGTGATTCCCAGGGAAGTGCTTTATGCTTGCACTGAGACCGGAGACACTTTGTCGATTTGGTTCAAACTTCGTATTTTGCTTCCTTTACCGCTGCGGTAAATTCGCTATTTAAAAGCAACAGTACAGATTTAATGACACACCATGTGGACAGAGAATATCAAGCGGCGTTGATATCACTTGGGGACATGTTCACTCACGTAGGTGTCCAGGTACACCCAGCCTAACATCGTCTTCTTGTTAGAAAAGTTTCCTGCTATGGGTATGTGATGTAATATCTCCGTCACATTATGCAGACCGACAGCAAGGAGGAGTAGGTGATCAATATTTCCCTTCCTTTGACAAGCGACGAGTCCCGGTATCGAACCGTCGTCAGATAGTGCTCATGACATTATCAGCGCAGTTCCATATCAACTAAAATCACACACCTGGAAATTGTATGGGGGGGGGGGGGGGGCAAAGGCAGCCGGTATGATACCGTATTGCCCATTGAGCGCCAAGCGGTCTAAGAATATCTTGTGTGTTCTTGTCATGACTCTTCAGGGTCCTCATTCCTGTCGTTACCATTTGTTCTTCTATCTTTTGATATACCGGCTCTGTGGCGGAGGTGCTTCGGATACAATTCGTAATCCCTCTTACCGCGTTCGAAACACAGCTGCGGGCGATTTGGCAACAAACCGCCTTGAAGTGATTTTCATGCAACGGTATGTGTGCATGTCATTCAGAAATCGATGGCAAACTACTGAACGTAAACTTGCCAAGAAATCAGAAACAGCCAAAGAGGATGGGGTTGACAGCGATGTCCTGTAAATTATATTCAACTAACTTAACTAACCCTTGATACCATGTCCAGTTCTGGAACTAGCAGTATAATGTTGAAATAAGATGTTAACAATTCTGTGTTTTAACTGTTGATCCATGTTTACTTTATTGTATTGGTGGTATTAGACAAATGACCAGTGTGCTTTGTTTCTTTTTTTTTTAGGTGAAAATTTGGTTTCAAAACCGCAGAACAAAATGGAAGAAACATGAAAATATTTCAAGATCTGAAATAGCCGAACACAAACCAAACGCTGAAAGAAATACTGTCAAGGCTAAAAACAGGAAGAACTTGGAGCCAACACAGGACATGACATTTGTCCGAGGGATGGAGTCTCAAGCAAATGGTGTATTAGAGCATTTCAACAACCTGCCGTCAAATGACACTTTTGAGTTGATTGCCAGAACAAAACTAAAGAAGCACATCAATGACTCCCTCTTATTTTGCCCAATTTCATCTGCCTCGCTAGACTCCAAGTCGCGTAAGAAGCACGACATGTGTGATGATGTTAACAACAGTTCTGAAGAATGTCGTTTTATCAAAGTAGAAAACAGGGAAAGCTTAGCTAGAATAGACCAGGATGAATGCGGGTTAAGCTTCTGGGACACTGAATCAAGTGACAACACACCCTCGCGATCAGAATCGCCGGATAGAAGAACGACAAGGAAAATAAAAGACACAGCAGTAAACACACCCAAGGAAGACTGTGGTAGACCGCTGGGCACTGCTGAAGACGTTCGTCCTGCTTCACCAAAGTCTAGTGTGAATTCCTGCAACCCTAATCCTGGATGTTTACTGCTGCCCAATATTTACAGGATGAAACATAGAATAACAACTCTAACTGACACTGCAACCAGCCCCTCCCCACCATCCAGTCTTGATTACAGCGATGTGTCTAATATTTATATGCCGCACAAGAGCGACCATAGTCACTACAGGGAAAATGCTTCGGTTGATCTCGATATCAGTGGCGAGAAAGAAGACAACATGGCGTCTCTTAAAACAACCATTACTCATTCTTGAGAAAATGAAAGGATACAGAGAAATAACAGAGAAAATGTAGGTGATGAGTTTCTTTGTCAAATCAATGATTTTCAAAAAGAGATGACAAAGAAGCACTATATTTCATACGACATGTCAGGCAGTAGAAACAATGACACTATATGTAGACTGATTGTAAACCACTCATCTCGTCGTGGTATCGTCGATATGTGAAAAACAAAGTGTACAAGAACACGCGTCCAAACAGTCAATATTTATTGGGGTGTCATTTCTATCTAGGCCAGTTTTTAACGGATACGCTCACGCCTTCACCTGCCACAGAATATTAACTTGTTTCGCGGTTAAGATGAGTACCCTGCTTCAGTAGATGAAGGCAAATTCGGATAATTCACTGTGTGACTGTGGAGCAGGCCACACGATGAAGATGTGCAGAGATGATTATTGGAGCATATGTCCGCTGTTTTGTTCGCCAAAGAGGCAACATTATATATATATATATATATATATATATATATATATATATATATATATATATATATATATATATATATATATATATATATATATATATATATATATATATATATATATATATATATATGCCACATTTTCAAGATAGTAAAGGCTGATATGAATATATCACATAACTGCCACACATAAATGCCAGATACACAGAAGAGAAGTACTAAGATCTAATGAAAGGGGAAAGAAAAGAAAAAAATAAGAAACACATGAAAAGGAAACAACTTGAGTTACTAATAAGACACAGACTGTAAAACAGAAGAAACTCAAACAGAAAGAGACATTTTAGATCCTCTGTACGAGCTAACAGGTCTGATAGCAACCAAACAGAAAACAAGATTTCAAATGGCTAAAGAAGCAACGCAGGAACACAGACATCACGCAAAAATGTAACATATATCGGCACTAGTTGACACAGAAATTAACCAGATCCATACAACATAGACAGAACAAGGAAAAACACCCTCAATAGTATATAATGTACATAGTATAGTGTTGCCCCCCCCTCTCTCTCTCTCTCTCTCTCTCTCTCTCTCTCTCTCTCTCTCTCCCACCCACCCACCCACCCACACACACACAAACACACACACACACACGGACAAAATAACATCACAGGGAAATGTATAACACGAAACAAGAAGTGAAGTAGACTCAGGAGACACACAAACAAACCATATTGGAATTAATTTTTGCAAATGATCAATGCATACATTACGAATCAAAGGGAACATTACACACGCACATAACAACATTTGATGCAACATGTGTAACTTACAATACAAACATCAGCACATCTAAGACAGAAACTCTGAGCATTACTAGACGACACTGTCCATAACATTCACATTAACAACTCAAGAACCTAAGCGATCCCTGAATTCAAATTCCTGGGGAGTATTTTGCAGAAGATGCGCAACTTGACACGGAGATCGAAATACGATACCAGACTGCCAACTGATGGCACACCCAAGTACCAACATGACAACTAAACAACAATTGATTAACAGCATATTCATACCAAATCTTTGTTATCAATATAAGACCTGGTCAGTAACCAATGCGCAGAGAAATTAAGACCACAACGTGTGTGCGAAGAAGAAGAAGAAGAAGAAGAAGAAGAACAACAACAACAACAACAACATTGAATAAACAAATGTCCTACACACTCAATACTACTGCATGGTTTCGAAGCACGGAGCAATTAGAGAATCTAATACAGGCTCTAGAAATAAGATCTAAGGTTGTGGTGTCGTATGAGATGGCGAAACATGACCTCTTATCGGCATATCACATGATGATGATGATGATGATGATGATGATGATGATGATGATGATGATGATGATGATGATGATGATGATGTTGATGAGAAATATAAATATACATGAGAAATAGTTGTGTTTCAAAGCATTATCATAATCATCATCATCAATTGCCCTGTCAGCTGGCGTAGGCGTTCATGTCTCACCTTAGATCTCGGTCTTTGGTGTTCTGGATCAACTCTGCTGATGGTAATCCTCTATGCCACCGTCTCTGTCCATCCAGCATGATTTCTCTTGGACTGCCTCTGCCTCTCTTGCCCTTGATCTTTCAGGTGCCACGATGCTCCCCAGTGCCTTCTCTCACATCACATGACCAAAGAGATCACCGTTGCCGAGAGGTTTATCGCTATCATGTTTAAACCTCCTGTGCACTGACTGCTGGATATTGTTTTTTTTCCCCACGCACTGTTCAGTTGGAATTAAACGTTGACTTCCCGTTCAAAAAGCCATGCCAAAATACTGAACGTAAAATTGCGTAGAAAATTAACCTAGGATTAATCGCAACGTCCCGCAAAACACATGCACCTAGACTGAACAAGAGATCAGCAACCATTCTAGTGAGAAGAAAAAATCAAGCCTGAACTAACTTTAGCCTGTCGAAGTTAAGAGGGCAAGAGGTCAGCAACCATTTTAGTGAGAAGAAAAAATCAAGCCTGAATTAACTTTAGTCTGTCGAAGTTAAGAGAGCAAGAGGTCAGCAACCATTTTAGAGAGAAGAAAAAATCAAGCCTGAATTAACTTTAGCCTGTCGAAGTTAAGAGAGCAAGAGGTCAGCAACAATTTTAGAGAGAAGAAAAAATCAAGCCTGAATTAACTTTAGCCTGTCGAAGTTAAGAGAGCAAGAGGCCAGAAACCATTCTAAAGAGAAGAAAAAATCAAGCCTGGATTAACTTTAGCCTGTCGAAGTTAAGAGAGCAAGAGGTCAGCAAACGTTTTAGTGAGAAGATTTGTTTTTTTCTTCTTCCTTTCGCTAAAAATATGTCTGTAACTGCAGTGTTGTCTCTTGTATGAATTTAACTGTCTTTTTAAGTTCACTCAGTGGTCAGTGTATACTGCTAAGTTCAGAAAGTGGTGTCCTCAATAGTGGTTGTGTACCATGGCTGATATTTAGTAATTTCTCCGTTGCTATCTTGATTGCCTCAATTTCAGCATCATAGTTATGGCAGTACTTTCCTGTTGGTACTCTGGCCGTGTCCCTAGTATTATTTGGGTATTCTATGTACACTCCTGCTCCTCCATTTCGAACAGCATTTTGTGCTGATCCATCTGTGTATACTCGGATCCAGAGGTCCTGTGGGTATTCTTCATCAAGGCAGCTCGGAGTGGCTGTTCTGCGCTGTACATTGTTCTGTTCTTCCTTGTCAAATATTCCTCACACTTTTGTCTGGATTTGTAGTGATAGTCTATGTTCATCTTTCCATGGAGTTCGCTCTTCAGGGGGATACCAACTGTGGACAGATCAGTGGTTTCTCTGCAGAGTCGTTTGGCCTGGTGGATAAAACTGCTTCTTTTCAACCGCCCCATAGCTAAGTTTCCAAATCTGTTCTTCAGAGGGTGGCCTGGCAAGCTGAGGAACTCTCTGCTTCTATTAACATTTTTGTATATCTGCGCTCTCTCAGTTCTTGTGTCCTCCCCATCTTCTCCATCTCCACTATAGGGGTTGATCTCATCCCTCCTGTGGTGACTCTAAGTGCTTGATTTTGCACCTTGTCCAGCTCTTGTAGTGTGGTTTTTTATGCTGAACACCACGCAGTTGACCTGTATTCCAGGTGTGGTCGTATGCTCTGTTGATAAACTTTGCTAAGTATTTTCCCACTGGCTCCCCATGTGGTTCCACTTAGCTTTCTCAGAATGGCTATTTTCCTTCTGGATTTTGCTACTGCTTTGCTGATGTGCGTTCTCCATGTCAGCCTGCCATCAAATGTTACTCCAAGGTATGTTGGTTCTTTATCTTCTCTAAGGGGTATTCCATTTATCTGGATGATCCCTGCCTTTTGTTTTGGAGAGAGGGTAAATAGAGTGGTGCTGCACTTGTCAGTGTTTATGCTGACACACCATTTATTTGCCCATGCAACAAATGCATCTACAGCAATTTGTAGCGATCTGGTGGCCACTGATGCATGTTCATTTGTGCTCTATAGAACCAGGTCACCAGCGTAAATTGCCGCTTTAATTCCATGCGGTAGATTAGCAACAAGATCATTGATGAAGATTAGAAAAAGTGTGGGGGACAAGACTCCGCCCTGGGGAACACCGTGACGCAGTAATACTTTCTTGCTCTTTAGTCCGTCTATCTGTACTCGGGCTCTTCTGTTGTGCGAGTATGCTTTCACCCATTTGTACACTCTTCCATTCACTTTACAGTTTCTCAGTTTCTTCATCAGACCTTCTTTCCAGACTTTGTCAAAGGCTTTCTGCAGATCTATCCATGCAGCAAGCACCAGCTTCTTCTCTTGGAATGCATCCTTAATTTCTTGAGAGAAGTAGGTTGTCTGATCTTCCGTAGAGTAGCACTGCCTAAAGCCAGCCTGCTGTGGCACAAGGATTTTTTCACTTTCAATGTACCACTGCAGTCTGTGATTGATGATGCACTCCATTGTTTTGCAGATTTAGCTGGTGAGGCTAAATGGTCTGTAGCTAGAGGCAATGGAACTATCTTTCCCTGAATTTAGGAGGGGTATCATGATTGCTTATCCTTCCCTCCGCTAGCCTACGGGACACCCTTGGGCAAGGTGGAGTACCCGTTTAGCCCCCCGATCAGGGTTACGTGAAGCCATGGGTGCAGGTGGTGGATGAAGATGCAGAGCAGCCGACAGATAGTTGTAGGTTATGGTCTCCACCTTCACGACGGTAGGCAGAGGATCTCCTTTTTTGAGGAGACAATGGCTACGGTCACTGACCAGTATGGTCACTGCTGGGAAGGAAAGCAATGGCAAACTACCTTCTTTACACATGCCAAGAAAATCATGTTGTGTTCACTTATCGATAATCAGAGAAACGGCGTAAATGGGTCTCCATAGGAGCAGCCTCGCCCGGTAGGGATAGTCATGCGCACCAGGTGACTCCAGACCGTCAACAGGCTACTAGGTGCAAAAGATTAATATCATTGAAAGTAGGAACTTGGAATGTTAGAACAATGAATGCAGATGGAAAGTTGGAGGACATCAAAAAAGAAATGGAGAGAGAGAAGATTAACATATTAGGAATATCGGAAACGAGATGGAGAGGAGCAGGGATAAGGACAGGAGAGGATTGTAAGATTATTTACTCGGGGGGAGAAGAACAGCAAAGAGGTGTAGCCATTATATTAGATAAGCAATCATCAAATTCTGTCAAAGGATATTGGGCTGTGTCAGACAGAGTTCTATTAGTAAAATTAAACGGAAGACCTTTTAAAATAAATGTAATTCAAGTATATGCCCCAACAAGTGAAAGCAGTGAAGAAAGTATAGAGGAATTTTATAATGACATGGAGTCTGCTTTGAAGAACTGTAAAAAATCAGAAATAAATATCATAATGGGTGATTTCAACGCAAAAATAGGAAAGCAAAGCGATGGATGCAGTGTAGGCAACCATGGTTTGGGAGAGAGAAATGAAAGAGGTTACAGACTTGTAGAATGGGCAAAAGAACAAGAAATGGTTGTAGGAAACACCTGGTTTAAACAACATCCTAGAAGATTATGGACATGGAGGAGTCCAGACAGCAGGATTAAAAACCAGATAGATTACATCCTGATAAGCAAAAGGTTTCGAAATGCATTAACAGTTGTAAAAACAGTTCCAAATGCAGACTGTTACAGTGATCACAGATTAATTACTGGCACATTGAGGGTAAAGTTAAAGAAAGTCAAGTATACAGCAGGAAACCCTAAATATGACTTGTGCAAATTGAAAAACTGACAAAGAAATACAAGATAATTTTAACATAGAAGTAAAGAACAAATTTGATTTATTGTCTGATCTAGAGATCCTATTTCAAGATGTAGATGATCAATGGGAAATGCTGAAGAATTCAGTCAGTTGTGCAGCAGAAAAAACTATTCCAAAAGTAAAGAAAGTGGGCCGTAAGACATGGATGACTGAAGAAATTTTACAACTAATGGAAACAAGAAGACAGAACAAAAATAATCCTGCCAAATATGAAGAAATTCACAGAAAAGTCAGAACCTTATGTAAGGAGGCTAAAGAAACATGGCTTGAGAAAAATTGCAGAGAAATTGAAAAACAACACAACAGTAAAAATGCGAAACTAATGCACAAAAGAATTCAGGAGATTACTAATCAAAGAACACGTACATCAGCAGGCTGCCTAAAGACAAAAGATGGAAGAGTCATAATAGAAAAAGATCAGATTTTACATGTATGGTCAGATTACGTGAAAAACCTTTATGACGATAACAGAGACGAACAATATATTGTTCAAAATAACAATGAAGGGCCAGCAATTTTGAAGATGGAGGTTCAGAATGCTCTTAATCATATGAAATCTGGCAAGACCCCTGGTCCAGACAGCGTCACAACAGAAATGATTAATGCTTTAGAAGAATATGGAATAGATAAAGTTACCAGTCTGCTTAATACAATATATGATACTGGAAATATACCTCATGAGTTATGTAATTCTGTATTTATTGCAATCCCAAAGAAATCAGGAGCCTTGGAATGTGATCAACATCGAACAATTAGTATAATGAGTCACATCACGAAGATTTTGCTAAGAATTATCATGCAAAGAGTTAGGAGGAAAATACAACCTGAAATAGGAGAAGAACAATGTGGGTTTGTAGTAGGCAAGGGTACAGTAAATGCTGTGTATATACTGAGAACCGTAATCGAACGTTCTATAGAAGTAAACAAAGATCTACACCTTTGCTTTATTGACTACACAAAGGCTTTTGATAAAGTGAGACATGTCAACATGATAAGGATGCTTGAAGATCTACAAATTGATGGGAAAGACCTTAGACTTGTAAAAAACATATATTGGAAACAACAAGCTGCCATAAGAGTTGATAATGAAGTAAGCCAATATCAGCCTATTAAGAGAGGTGTGAGACAGGGATGTGTAATGTCTCCAGATCTGTTTTCCCTGTACAGTGAAAATATTTTCAGAAATATTGAAAATATGGAAGGAATCAACATTGGGGGACGATGCATCAATAACATTAGATATGCAGATGATACAGTCTTGATTGCAGACAATGAACAGGACCTGCAAAATTTAGTAGATGCGGTTGTTACACACAGTGAACAACAAGGGTTAGAATTAAATTGTAAAAAGACACAGATTATGGTCGTCACTAGGAAGAACGAAATACCACAGTGTAATATACAAGTAAATGGGAATATTCTTCAACAAGTGAATAGGTACAATTATCTCGGAACAGTAATAACATCTGATGGGAGATGCCTTGAAGAGATTAGAACAAGAATCGCCATGGCAAAAGTAGCCTTTAGCAAGATGAAAAACATACTGACCAATAAAAAGATGTCAATTGAAACGAGAAAAAGAGTGTTGAGATGCTACATAGAACCTGTACTTTTATATGGATGTGAAGCTTGGACAATGAGCAGCCAGGCTGAAAAACATCTGATGGCTGTAGAAATGTGGTTTCTGAGGAAAATGCAAAGAATACCATGGACAGCCAGAAAGACCAATGAAGAAGTCCTTCAAGAAACAAATGAAGATCGTAAACTGATCAGAAACATTAGACGTAGACAGTCACAATTTTTTGGGCATGTTATGAGAAGAAATGATTTGGAGAACTTGGTGACAACTGGTAAGATCGAGGGGAACAGACCAAGGGGAAGACCTAGAAACAAGTATCTGGATGGCTTGGCCTTGTGGCATGGTCGAGACAGAAACACGGAACTGATCCACGACTCTGTTGATCGAATGAGATGGCAGAACATGACCGCCCACGCTTACCAGCATGGCACATGATGGATGGATGGATCATGATTGCTTCTCTCCAGGCTTGTGGAACACTGCCTAAGGTCCAGCTGTTATTGAAGATCTGCAACAGCTTAGCTTTGGCCTCTGTCCCTAGGTTCCTGATCATTTCATTGGAGATACCATCAGCTCCTGGTGACTTTCTCATTTTCAGTTTTGATATGGCTAGGTCCTTTTCGCTGATTGTGATAGGTGGCTCCAGAACCTCATGTACTGTTTCATTATGTCCTGTATGTTGCCATTTCTCTCGAATCTCTTGTTGTTTCTCTGGGCTAATTTCGATATTGTTATCTTGTGCGGCCGGCTTCCTGGTTAGAAACTTTTCTCCGTAATCTCGTATACTCTCGTAAGTAACATGACGACGGTGAGAATCAGCAGTGGTTCGAATCGCGTCGGTAACTTACGGGGTATGTGAGCCGGCCGCTCAGAAAGCAATGGCAAACTAAGGAGTGTAATCTTGCCAAGAAATCAACAATCAGCTGAAAGATACTGATGTTGACAGCGATGTCCTGTAAAGGATATGAAAAAAAAAATCTTGTGCGAATGAGTCCCCAAAATGGTCAGCGGATTGCTTTACTGTTAAGATGTTTCCGTCTTTATGTAGTGCATTTTTTGAGTTTCTCGCTGAGCCCTTGTCGTTAAGTTGTTTTATTAGCTTCCACAACTTTCCTTGTGTCTCTTTCAAAGTTCAGTAATTCTGTTTTCTCCTGCCAGCTTTTCCGTCTAGCCTGCAGCTTTGCCCTTTGAAATTTGGCTTTTGCATTCTGGAATTTATTGTGGTGCTCTTGGCTGGGTGTGACCTCTGCTTGCTTTCTACACACTTCCACATCATTACGCAACTGTTCCAGTTCACTACAATAGTAGTGTTTATAATGTTTACGGGCTCATCTTGGTACTGTTTCTAGTGCTGCCTGTAGTATGCATTTCCCAAACTCTTCAACTACTTTATTTATGTCTTTCTCTGTATTCAGGTTTCTAACCAGTATGCTGGTACGATACTTGTACATTGCCCAGTCTGCTTTCTTGCAGTTCCACCTCTAGAGGGTGTTACTTTCACTTCAAGCTCATTGTATACAGTTAGAAAGACTGACCGGTGGTCACTGCCACCAATTTGTTTCCCAACAATTCGTGTAATGTACCACTCCAGGTCTGGTGAATGAAAAGCCAGGTCAGGTGTAGTTATAGTGTGCCATGATCTCGAGAAGACAGTATGTGGGTCGGACGGCTTGTTAATCACGATGAATCTATTCTCATCATGCCAGTCTTCTAGTCTCTCTCCTCTCTGGTCCATGTGACCATAGCCCCAGTTCTGCGAGTGGCTGTTGAATTCGCCACACACAATCATTTTTTTTCTTTTAATGGTAGGGTGTCCAGTGCCTGTGGCCGGTCACTTGGACAGTAGTAATTGATCAGATTAAGGTCTGTATTGCCGGTCTTAAGTTTAAGTGTCTTATACTCAACCCCTTCCATGTAAACTTCAATTTGGGAAGCAGTGATGTTATTGTTTACAAGGGTCAGTATCCCACCCTTTCGCCTGCCCTCTCGGTCAGATCGGTAACACTGGTAGCCTCTGATTCTGAAGGCTATATTTTCGTTGAGGTGAGTTTCTTGCAAGCAACATACTCTTACTTTTTCTTGGTCCAAGATGTTCTCTAGTTCTTTTTCTTTTTTTTTTGCTGACTCCCTCCGCATTCCAGTGCATTATTTTTAGTCTTTGTTTGGTATGGCCAGACGCTCTATTCTCAGGTCCCCTGGCTCCACACGTCATTTGAGAATGACCTCAAGTAGTTGTAGTTGGACCCTTTCGAGGCATAGGGCCCGGCACTGCACCTGCCTGGGGGTCCAAAGCAGGGCGATCACCATAACATTTAGCAGTAGTCGACATATTTCATGGGTAATTGCGTGGCCTCCGTCTTCAGCACCTTTCCTTTGCTAGAGCAGACTGTGGTCTTACTCGAGTTTAGGTGTGAATCGCCGCTGCCCCTTCTCCTGTTAGTTAAAACAGGTCCGATCACGAGAAGGCAGGGTTGGACTTTTGCTGCACTGGTGATTAATGCACCAGCCATTGGGGTATTTATGCAAGGTTGGGCACTCCACCCCAACCCCGCCCCGGCTACATAACAGCAGCATTTGGAACCATAGGGAGAAGATAATATCAAGCCTGGATTAACTTTAGTCTGTCAAAGTTAACAGAGCAAGAGGTCAGCAACCATTCTAGTGAGAAAATAATATCAAGCTTGGATTAGCTTTAGTCTGCCGAAGTTAAGAGAGCAAGAGTTCATCAACTGTTCTAGTGAGAAGATAATATCAAGCCTGGATTAACTTTAATCTGTCGAAGTGTGCCACAGGGACAGATATTACTTGCTACCAATTTTCATGGGATGGGGGGGGGGGGGGGGGGGGGTTCTTAATTGATTGAATTATAGTGTATTGTGTTTAAAATAATAATTGTGCGTTTGTTTGTTGCTTTTTCTGAAATATATGAATGAAGTACGCCAGTTATTAATGGTAAGATCTGCAAACAGCTTTATCCTGGAGTGTATTTTCATGCAGTGCTACCATCTTTATAACAATGTCATGAAAGTCAAGGACTCTTCTACACGCGCATTGGGCACGTAGTGCTAGATCCATATTTATATAGACCAACCGGCACTCGGTGGCTGATGTGGTCAGTATCTCACCGGCCGCCTTTACTTCCCAAGTCATTCTTGTTACCAGTTTGGGTCGACCTGGGAGCTCAGGTCAACTGTTAAACATCCGAATTCGCCCAGCTGCTGATCGGGTAGGCAGACAAGTGTCTAGTGACTCTAGTCACTAAGCCACCGAGGCTCCCTAATGTCACATTTTAATCTTAATTCACAAAAAATAAATATGATTTACCGTTGAGTCCTCGAGGCCATTGAAAGAGCTTGATAAATAAATGTCCACATGTACAGATCGGCACTCACAGCAGCAGAGGAAAGAAGTAGAGATTAGAGGACACATTTGACAATAGAAACATTGAAAGCTTTCGTGAGGCCATAGCAGTATTCGAACCCGCCACCTCCAAATAACAGTCCCTGAGAAGGAATAAGGGTACTTCGATGCATGACCATTTCTAAAAATAGTCTCTTCATTAGCCAGGTATTCCATCCAATTAAAATCAAAAAGAGAATAGGAATGGCCAAAAATGCTTTCAACCTCATGAAATCAGTAATAAGATGGGGAGGGGGTGGGGGGGGGGGGGGGTTACAGACCAAGAAACGACATCTGGTGATATGCTGCAACATTTGCTTTTGAGTTTAAGAGAGCTTCCAGGTTAGAGAGAAAACAATGACAGCAGCAGTGGATCTTGAGGACTCATATAACAGTCATATATGATATCTTAATGTACACTCTTATGGAGAAGGGTGTTAGTCCCTGAGTCACGAATCAAGGTTGTTAGTCCCTGAGTGGTGAAGTGGATAGCAGCTACCCTGTACTCTCGTACAGTTGCTCTCCGCCTAGGTTCATGAACCTCGGAGGCGTGCATGATTGTCCTCCGGATGACCACAGAGATCTGCAATCTCATCTGTGCTATTTAATGTTTACACAAGCAAGATTGTAATAATTGAAACACCAGGAATTGGAAGGATACTGACATTTGTAGATGATGTCCTTGCGTATAGGCGGGGGAAAAAACAGGATGAAAATAGCGCAATTGTTGTAGGAGACAGTAAACAAAGCGATCGACTGGTGTACAGAGATGAGTGGTGTCATTTACCCAGATAAAGCAACTGTGTTATAGTGTTCTGTACCCAATATGATTGTTAACGCTGACGTCCAAGGTCTCAGAATTAATGGCGGAAATGTTAACAGGTAAAGTAAACTGAGACTCCTAAGAATCACTTTCGACAGAAGTCTGTCGTTCAAGGATCGTGTACAAGGCGTTGTTATAAGATGTAAGAAGAGACTCGGGGCTGCTGAACATTAAGGCAGCCAATGACATGGAGCAAAGAATGTTGTACATACTCTATCAACATCTGATTCTTTCAGTAACTGAGCATGGATTGGGACTGCTTACAACATCAAAGAGTCAACTGGTGAAAGCTAGAGCGCATACAGAATGACGCTATGCGTGTGATCCTAGAATGTACAAGGGACACGCCGGTAGTGTGTATGTGATCCATCCTAGCTTTACTAACGATTGCAGACAGGCTCAAAGTGCTGCATTCTAAATCGTGTCTACGAGTGGCCACAGACAAAGAACCCTGCATGAAACCATAGACACAGTTAAGAACCACAGACTTATAAGAAGAAAATCATGATAGGTCAGGCAAAGTATACAATCAGAGAGAGAGAGAGAGAGAGAGAGAGAGAGAGAGAGAGAGAGAGAGAGAGAGAGAGAGAGAGAGAGAGAGAGAGAGAGAGAGAGAGAGAGAGGTGCATGCTTGAGAACACTGGAAGAGGAGAGGATTGAGTCCGAATGCTCGAGAAAAAGACATGTACAGAGTCATAATCACATTGGACCAGGAGTGCAGGGAGTGGCCGACAGACTGCACTGAACTGAAGGTGCAACAACTGATTCATGACAATTCGTGCCCAGGTGATGTAATCATCTACACATTTGGCTCTAAGCTAAGTGGCAAAAGAAGTACCTGGAGGTTCATAGCGAGTAAACTGACGGTGCTTAGTGCAGGAGAGCCTGGCATATGATACCACGACATCTAGTCTGAGAATGAAGGTGGAGGTTGTCACGGAGGCTAGAGGATAAACGCCACACGCATGTGATTGTAACGGATTCACACAGCATGCTGAGGAAGGTTAAGACATGCATGCTTCGTGCAGAGTGACATGCTTCAATTCAAAGATCACAGATTGGGAGGATCTGTTGGATCTTATCCCCAGGGCATGCCGGTGTGGTGGGAATCGAGCAGGCGGACATATTGGCTAGGTTTGCACAGCTTAGTGGTGTATTGGTGCATGGTAAGGCAAATGTTATCAGGGCCCCTTAGGATCACGCGTATAGTGAAGATGAATAGTTAAATCTTAGGATCACGCGTATAGTGAAGATGAATAGTTAAATCATCATAGCCTAGAAAGAATGAAGCCAGAGGATATGGATGACAATCAAAGGAAAGGTCAGACGGCTAACCAAACTACAACTAGTACCATTGGTAATGAAACTCTTCGCTGGCTGTTGAAGATGACGTCAGAGCTTATGGGGATGTCCCGAGTGCTGTGATGTCGGTTCTTGACTCAACTCAACTCAACTCCACTCAACTCAACTCAATTAGCTCAACTCAACTCAGCTCAGCTAATGCAGAACAGATATAATGTCACCGACATAATAATAACTACTGATTACCAGTAGGTTATGTTACATGAATCAGTACAACAGCGCTCAAAAGAAATCATCTTTCCTACAGACAGAATAGAAAAAGGGATGTTAAATTAAATGATAAAACTGGTGGATAGAAGACGAAAGAAATAAGTAAGGAATGGAGGAAAGTATAAAAATATTTTTTTTAAAGTTAGTTGTGTATCATTTACAGGACGTCGCGGTCAAACCCAGCAATTTTTTCGCAGTTTGTGATTTCTTAGCAAGTTTACGTTCAGTAGTTTGCCATTGCTTTATGAACGACCGGCACTCAGACCTGAATAAAACCAGCGCAAGACGGTCTGCTTCCAGATCTTCCGCAGCCGTGTTTCGAACGCGGTATGCGGGATTGCGAAATGCACCCATAACCCCTGCCCCACAGTGCCGGAATAATAGAATACATATAGAATACAATAAACACACGCAAACCATTGAGACAATCTGGGCGATTCGGGAATGCATGCAGTTTGAAAAAAAAAAAAACAATTGGACAATTTACATTCCGTGTATCAATAAATACACATTTTAATTGGAAGGAAAACACGAATTAATATATTCGAATTAGTTTTACAGTAAAAATGACCACGGGATGCACAATATGGAATACAACATCCAATATGTAGAGAGGAATACAATGCAAAAGATAATAAAGTAGTCCCCAAAAAAATAGTACCGAGAAGTTGTTTACGCTGTTCCTCGTCACCTTATAGCAAAATTTACATATGGATGGCCTATGCGCCTTGTAACTGCACAGGTCAGCATAGTAAAAGCTGTATCTGACATTGAACAGGAATGACTGCAAGAACAAGTACTTTCTTATCTCATGAAAGCACCACTTACTTACTAAATGATTATACTTCTGCATTTTCCACTTGTATTTTAGTTTCAGCTATGGGATTCCCAGCTTCGGATATGTCTCGTACCACGTAAACATCCTGGAATCAAGCATTTCTCTTCTTCACTCATCCTGACGATCTGAAGTGTTTGTGTGCTTGCTAGTTGACTTATACTTGGTGAATAGACATTTCTAAGATCAATAGTTCTACCAAATGGTTGGGTACGAAATGTATCCTCATTCTGTAGTTGTGTTCATAGATCTGGATAATGGATCTGGCAAAAATACATGTTAGCGTGTCTAGTTAAGCTGGTTGATCGTCATTTGGAAGCGGCAGACTGACAATTGGAATTACTAACATATTCTTCTTCTTCTTCGTCTTCTTCTTTGTCGTCGTCGTCGTCATCGTTTGACCGACATTTGTGTGGACGGGACTGTGTTGACTATTTACTACGATATTTGCGCCTTTCGGTTGAAGCATCACACGCCTTCCCAATTCTTGGCAATCTAGTGTGTCAATCTTATTAATGTCAGTCCTTCTTCTAGGAGTTCCTCTCAAAACACGCGATTGTATATTCAGCAGTCGGCAGTTCGCTCTACACATGGCGACGATTGTGGGAGGTGAAAATAGAACCATTGTGGAGACGCTGCTGGGGATGACTGGCCTCTTCTTATGTCTTTACTTTGTGTCTTATTCGTTTCTCTTTCGAGGCGTGTCTGTCACACCTAGTTATTTATTTCTACACTCAGACCAGAAAAGAGGATGGGAAGCAGACAAGCCGTCTGCGAGACACGTAATCTGATAAATGAGACAAATGACCCCCATAAGGACAATTGCTGCAGCAATCCTCACAGGTTGACATTATCGATGTGAAATGGGGCTACAATTTTCCTTAATGGCCACTAATAAGAACGGCAAGTGTGGTCTGAAATTATCAGGGCAAAGAGATTTCAGAAAGGAAGGATCCGGGTCTGACTAGGGGGCGGGGAAATAATCGAGATTTAATATTTAAAAAAAAAAAAAATAAAAGGAAAACTAAGGAAGAAGCGAGTGATCGCGTTTTCCGGACGAAGTCTCGGAATTATCTCACTTCCTCCCTATCAAGCACAGGCCAGAGGCGAGTATAATGATTTCATGAAAGTGCGCGAGGTTGCGAGGGAAAGGTTAGGAAGGAAAATTAGGGTGGAAAATATGTCCGTGTCTTCCACCAAAGGGAATGCATTGGCAATGTCAAACGGAAGACGGTTATTTTAATGAATTGCCGGCTTTGTTCTAGGCAATGGAGAAATAAATCGCTCATTAGCGCTGCCTGGATTGTCAGCTGGAATTGCTAGTGCACTGAAATAACCGGATGTGGGGAGGGATGCCTTTGAACGTTGTAATAATAGTCTCTATCAGTAAACTCCATTTGCTAGCTGCTTTAAATAGCAGTAATATTATCTAACTCATGGCGGGAGAAAACAGCGCTGTTTGTGAATGAGCACAATGTACAAACTGCAGGGACCGTTTTTCCACCACTGAGCCGCACTTCCAGGTCGACCTAGCCTGAACAAGACACCAGCACAATTCCCGGGAAGAAAAGGCAGGCAACGTGACATTTACCACATCTCGCATGGAGTACCGATTTATTTTAAAACATACCCAAAATATAGGCTTGCACCATATACCCAACATGTTTCATGGTATGAACATGAGCCCTTAGCCTCACCGTACCGCCAGTATGTCTCACTGAGTGAACAAGGGTTCGTGACTGTTAATGTACAAACCTGTGATGAAGTACATTAGGTACAGTTGTGAATAAATAAAGGACCTGTTCTACCCTTTGGTAGGTCAGTAAGCATGGGAGCGTTTTCCGTACCTTGGAGCGTATTGGACATATGGTACGAGACTATTATTTGTATAGATCACTTGACACTCGAAAAGCGATGCGATCAATATCACGCCGGACGCCTTTACTTCCCCAGAACATTTTCCCCCATTTTGGGCACTGGGTCGACCAGGGAGTGAGGGCAATGTTGTTTTTTTTTTTAATTTTTAAATCCCCGCTACAGTTCTGAGTAAGTAAAAAAGTAGTCCCATGGCAGATACTGTGTGATCGGTTTTCGCTTATTCTAGGCCACGACATATGAGGTTGGGATGGCTGGACCCTTCCTCGTTTCCTTTCCTTCGCAGACAATTTACAATAGATACTGAATATTGTCTTGTACCCATTTTTATTAGGCTGGGTAAACTCCATAACTCGTCGGGAAAAACATAATTCTGCTTCTGCTGGCGACAGAATCTGGACCACTGTCTTGTCGGGCAAGCACACTACCCACTATATTCCTGTGAGTGGGTAGCAGTTAATAAAACACAATTTATTTCCTTCTGTCCCAGTCAATTATTACACGATTCAACTATAGCTGTGACATATGGACAAGACTGGACGAGTTAATGCAAAAACTAAAACAGACACGAGGAACTATATGCTCACGCACACACAGGCGGGTTGGTTCATAAGTGCGACGGCTACCTATAACTCTGTCAGACTGGGTAGGAATCACGCTGTTGAGTTTTACAAATTAAGGAATCAGAGTATGTTATACTTTCCCTCCATGCACCTTCTATCCTGGAGTAGTCAAGGGACGCCTAGATTTCTCGGATAAGGGCGAACAACTAAGAGGGTGTGTCTGCAGGTTGCGCACGTTAAGAATCCTTCTGTTGTTGGAAATTAAACAAAGTAGCACAAACTGATCGCTGTACATGCACAATTTGGACATTAGAGAAACAATGAACTGCCCGGCCGGTGTCACGAAGTTCGTGCCACACATTTATGGTCTCGCTGGTGCCTCGCATGTAGGGCTCTGCCGGTGGCACGAAGTTGGTGACCCGCTGTCACACCTCGTTAGGGGCAGTATTGATACATTGTCACTAGGGTGTGTCATTGACAGACGATGCTACCTGCGACAGTACGGCTTGTTTCACACTTATACAACACTGGTTTCCTCGTGAAGCATTACTGGCAAAACGTCGATGAATGACTTGAGGCAAAGTCGCAGTGGCAGCGGACACCCCAACAGTTGATCCAGTTCCTTGGACTTAACATTCACGCGGAAGCATCAACAACTTTCACAGTGAGCTGTATACAAGATGCACCAGCAACGTTATGCTCAGTCCATCCATAACATGCACTTTCCTCACACTTCCACTTCTTCCTTTCAACGCCTCTCCTCGCTGGAGCTTCGTCGTGGGCGCTACCGCCTGCAACAGTATCATACAACCCACAGCGTAAGGCTTTTCCTTTAAATATTAGACATGTGAACTCAGGACAATGACAACATTACACGAACTCAAACGATGTAGGTAATCGCTGCTGAATATAACAACAGGTCGACCCAGCCTATAATGAGCACCAGGAAATGTAGGTAATCGTTGCTGAATATAACAACAGGTCGACCCAGCCTATAATGAGCACCAGGAAATGTAGGTAATCGTTGCTGAATATAACAACAGGTCGACCCAGCCTGTAATGAGCACCAGGAAATGTCTCGGGAAGTGAAGGTGGTCGGTCTGATAGTGACTATATCACCAGTGGAATGCCCATTAGTCTATACAAATATGGGTTTGGCAACACGTGCCTATGTGCCTAAGGAGCGTAAAAGGATTAGACAGAATCAAGCTATTGCCAGGCCTCAAGCGACCTGGAAGCCACCAGCGGACTTGAGAGTTAAACCCCAGTATTCAAGAGGATTCACAGACAACAGCAAAGTAACGGTTACTTGGGATAGAGTTTCAAATTCATTCTCCTTTTGTTGCAGTATCATCATCATCATCATCATCATCATCAAATGTCTTGTCGGCTGGCATGGGCGATCATGCCTCTTCACAAATTGCGATCTCCGACAGCATAGATCAATTCATGTGTTGACTCCCTTCCGTGCCATGACACAAGACTGTCAAGGATTTTTTCACGCTGTATTTCGCTTCCTCTCTTTCCACAAATCTCTCCAGTTGTCACAGCGTGTTCCAGTTTTAAGCAATTTTCAACACTCTTCTATAAAACCACATCTCCAAGGCTTCTGGGGATTATTTCGCCTGTTTACGAATTGTTCAGGATTCGCATCTAAATGTTATAACTGGTCCGTGGCAAATCGGCATGGTCGAATGGGTAAGAACGCGTGTTCTTAAACAGCCGGTGTGCTGATGCTGAGGTTAGAGGTTCAACCCCTACACTGGACAGCTGGACTAAAGTGTTAACTGTCGTCCTTGACTTGAGGACGTAAATCACAAGTACCTCTGATGCCGGAGTGAGTTAGCCTGATGGCGAGGGACACTGTTAATAGGGAAAGCTAATCCACACGCTAAAATTCAGTCCATCACTACTATAAACAGTGTGTATGGACTATGCTTGAGGTTCAAAGCGAGCGAGCGAATGCAACAAAAAAAAAAAAGACTGGTTCTAATGTACCATGCAAGAACTCTTTTTCTAACTTCCATTGACATGGACTTACTGCATAAAATGTTCTTCATTGTTGTAGTATATTATGAAAAGAAGTACATCTAGAGACTATTAATTGACGGGTTAGCGACACATTGAAGGAAATACTGTTGTTAACTAAATGACTAACTTTGTGGTGCATTTGATGCAGATACAGCAAAGCGTGGAACAATAATACATGTTTAAAAAGATGTATATATTTTCATGAAAACAACAAGCTTTATAAACGAGCATGAGCCAATAATCGGTATAGATACATGTTGGATGTGAATGCAAATACAAACACTTACACACAACATTACAAACAAAGTAGCGTGTAGTGAAAGTGCACTGTGACATGTTAGTGAAGTTGATATAATCAAACGTTTAAAAGAAAGTTTGTTGCATGCCCTTTACAGGACGCCGCATTCAACTTCAGTATTTATTGGACATTTGTAATTTAGTTTACTTTCAGCAGTCTGCTACAGCTTTCTGGCCGGCTGATGTCTTATACCATCGAAATCAACGCAAAGTGGTTTGCTTTCGAGAGAAACAATACACGGCCAACTATTATAGAATATAATCGCTATTGGAACTGGTGAAGTGGCACCAAGGATAGAAACATTGCACGGCCAATTAGAATAGAGCCACCACTGGAACTGGTGAAGTGGCACCTATGATAGAAACATTGCACGACCAATTAGAATAGAGTCGCTATTGGAACTGGTGAAGTGGCACCTATGATAGAAACATTGCACGGCCAATTAGAATAGAGTCGCTATTGGAACTGGTAAAGTGGCACCTAGGATAGAAACATTGCACGACCAGCTAGAATAGAGTCGCTATTGGAACTGGTGAAGTGGCACGTAGGATAGAAACATTGCATTGCCAATTAGAATAGAATCACCACTGGAACAGGTGAAGTGGCACCTAGGATAGAACTGAAAGAGTTAACACATGTTCTACATATGCGAAACTACAGTTAGATTCAAATAGACAGTACAATTAGTATATGACAAAACGATTGAAAGGGCCAATTTCACATAATATACCGACGTCAAAGAAGCTCCACTTAGAAGTAGGATAACGGTAAGAACATTCAGGAACGGGACATCGTACAGACAACACCTTGATCGACACTTACAACTCAAGTATACATTAATCGTTTATTCAACCCTTAGGACCCTTAAAAACAAGGACGTCTAATCGACAGAAATCAGCGCACACGCCACTCACACATGAAGCCACAGCGAAATATCAGCATCAGTAAGGCATGTGAGAAAGCGTGAAAGAGATAACATTACAGACATATGGTCGCTAGTGTATCAGTGAGCATGCGGCTCAAGACGAAAGCAACGAGCGCGGCTGGCTGGTGAGATATGTCACATGGATGTACACCTCATTGAATACACATACGTTCTGTTTACTGCATTCTCACATTGGCTTGATCATTTGTGAAGCTACAACACGTCAAATTCGTGTGTGTGAGCCCATCTGGCAAAGTACTACATCCTACTAGACACCTTACATTGATTACATTGTCTTGAAGACACAATCCCTTGTGATACTTGACTTAGTAGGCCTCTTTCAGTCCTGAAGGACTATAGAGTTGTGCCGCTTGGGAGGTACCTGGCAGCACCGCTGGTGACTGTATAGTCCAATGGGAGAGTGACAATCCCTGTCGCAGTTTCCGCATCTTTAAGACGAGGCAAGTCCCGCAGTAAGTGACTGCGTTTTAAGCCTGTGCCGCCTACCCTCAGTTTGTTGGATCAGACTGCGCTCAAAGAGCACCAGTCCGTTTCATACATCTCTTCTCCAGGAGCATCTGTCTGTTGCAACTCTTTCCCACGTGTCTGGATTTATTCCAAGGGTTTTCATATCTTGTTTACACACATCCCTATATCGCATTTGGGGTCTTCCGGTTGGCCTCTTTCCTGTGGCTAGTTCTCCGTATCGGCGATCTTTGGGAATACGTTCATCCTCCATTCGAGAAACGTGGCCCAACCACCGGAGGCGTCTCTGCTTGAGGAGGGTGTGCACTGTGGTAATATCTGCTCTTTCAAGCACCTGTTTATTTGTTATGTGGTCTTTCCATGTTATGCCCAGGATACGTCTCAGACATCTCATATGGAAGGAATTCAACTTCCTTTCCTGTCTTGAGCACAGGGTCCAGGATTCAGACCCATAGAGTAGTGTGCTAACAACACAAGCTTTATATACTTGAGCTTTTGTACGCTCTGTTAGTCTATTATTCTCCAAAACTCTTTTAGCTAGCCTGGAAAATGTTGTGGCTGCCTTTCCAATGCGTCTGTCGATTTCTGTCTCTAATGAAAGATTATCTGATATTGTCGACCCCAAATACACAAACTTGTGGGCAACCTTCAATTCGTAATTAGAAATTTTGATGGACGGAGGCGCACCAGCATCTTGTTCCATCACCTGTGTTTTATTTAGGCTGGTGGTGAGCCCAATGTCTTTGCAGGCGGCTGCAAAACGATCTATGAGCCGTTGGAGATCTTCTGCTGTATGAGTAGTCAGTGCTGCATCATCTGCAAAAAGTAGTTCTCTTACGCATCTTGATATTATTTTGGTCTTTGCCTTGAGCCTTGATGGGTTAAAAAGTTTGCCATCAGACCTTGTGTGGAGCTATATGTCTTCATGGCAGTCCCAAATGCCTGTCTTAAGAGAACAGCGAAGAAGATACCAAAGAGTGTAGGAGCAAGCACGCAGCCCTGATTTACTCCACTGCTGATGCTGAATGACTGGGATGTTGAGCCGTCAAATAAAATGGTCTCCTGCATGTTTTCGTGAAATGATTTCACGAGACTAAGAAGGGTGGGTGGACATCCAACCTTTTCAAGGACCTTGAAAAGGCCGCTCCTGCTCACGAGGTCAAATGCCTTTTGTGAGGTCGATGAAGGCAATATATAATGGCTTCCTCTGTTCTCTGCACTTCTCTTGGAGATGCCGGAGTGAGAAAATCATATCGATGGTGGACCTGTTGGGTCTAAATCCGCACTGCGATTCGGGGTAGATTCTTTCAGCAAGAATGTGTAATCTTTTACGGATTACTCTGGCAAAAATCTTGTCTGTAATGCTGAGTAGGGAAATGCCGCGATAGTTGTTGCAGTCGCTTCTGTCGCCTTTGTTTTTATAAAGGGTAACGATGTTTGCGTCTTTCATATCTTGTGGTACTGATTTTTCTTTCCAGCAGAGCTGAAATATTGCATACAGTTCTGGGATGATTGTTTCTTTGCTACATTTTAAAATTTCAGGTGGAATACTATCTTTTCCAGGTGCCTTGTCGGATTTGAGAGAGTCTAGTGCTTCGCTGATTTCTGTGAGGCATGGTTCGTTATCCAGGGCATGCATGGCGGACTGTTGACCGATGGCTTCCAGCGCTTCTTCACTGACAGTGTTATCCACTGAGTATAGCTCTGAGTAGTGTTCTACCCAGCGATCAATTTGTTTCGCTCGATCTTTTATGATTACCCCCTCAGTTGATCGTAAAGGGGCCATCTTATTTTTTGATGGACCGATAGCTTGTTTGACGCCCTCGTACATTCCTCTTATATTTTCACAAGTTTGAATTTGAGCAGAGAGCTGTAACCAGCACCTGTTCGCACATCTTCTTGCCATCTATTGTACTCTATTTCTGGCCGTTCGCAATGCCTGCAATGTTTTCTCTGAAGGTGATGTTTTATACATTAAGAATGCATGTCTCTTTATCTCCAAGACTGGGAGCATCTCTTCAGAGTGTGCTTCAAATCAGTCGGTTGACTTAGTTTACTTCTTGCCAAATGTTGATAGTGCTGTATTGTAGATGGTGTCGCGAAAATGACTCCGTCTCTCGGTGGAATTTCCGTTTGTGGGGCCAGGCAGAGTATCCGCTAGAGCCTGCATGAATTTGTTGACCTTCTCTTTATTTTGGGTGCCGCTGGTGTCAATGCGTGGTCTTCCTTCTGTTCTGATCTGTAGATTCTCTTGGGCTTTATCTTCACCTTGCTGGAGACGAGTGAATGGTCGGTGTCGCAGTCAGCACTATGATAGCTGCGAGTCTGCCGTATATTGCGGAGATTGCTGCGTTTAGTGAACACCACGTCGAGTTGGTGCCAGTTCTTTGATCTGGGGCGCCTCCATGACACCTTGTGTTGAGGTTTCGTGTCAAAGAAGGTGTTGGTCACGTACAGATTATGGTGGCTGCAGAATTCCAAGAGACGTTGTCCATTGTCATTGATCTTCCCAACGCCAAACTGTCCTAGACATGAAGGCCAAGATTTGTGGTCGGAGCCAACCCTGGCATTGAAATCCCCCAGGATAAAAAAGATGTTGTTTCTCTGGTGTTTCACTGACTTCTTTGCTAAGGTCGTCATAGAACTTGTCTTTAGATTCTGATTCTGCAGTTAGTGTTGGGGCGTAAACGCTTATAATACTAACTGGGCCTGCCTCTGTCTGGACTTGGAGCTTCAGTATTCTTTCAGTGCCATCACTTGGTGGTATGATGGAATTATGCAGCTTGTTTCTGATAGCGAAGCCAACTCCATGCTCCCTGGTCTCTCCGCACGGCTTGCCATGCCATTAGAAAGTGAAGTCCCTCTCCTTGATGCTTCCAGATTCTTGGAGTCTGGTTTCTTGCAGGGACTGTCTATCCCCAGTCTTAGTAGTTCGTTGTTTATCACTGCAGTTTTGCGGGCATCCACAATCTCGTTTAGATCGTCTGAGATGCCAGGGGTCATGGTTCTTACGTTCCATGTTCCTAGCTTTAGGGCCGGTTGTTTTGTTTTTTTCTTGTTGCTAGGTGTATAGATTGCGGTCCATGTGTCAGGATTTTCCCCCTAAGTTCCACACGCCCTCAGGAGCAGATGAACCGTGACGAGACAACACCTTATTGACTGGGGGCTGCCCAGCTTAGGCGGGCGGTAGCTGTCTAGTGAGATACGATGATCTCTCCCACCGTCGGAAGTAGCCCCTGGCGCCTTGCTCTACGCTAATCGAGCATTAAGACTAATAACCGGCAAATGCTGCTTCCCGTGTTGTGTCACCGATTTACGTGGTGCTGAAATGACCTCTTCAGGGCACAAGCCTGGGCAATGGAAATCGGAGAACCAGCTGTTGCCCAGTAGCAAGTTCTCCCTCTCCACGTCGCCGATGTTGACCAAGGGAAAGGCAGTAGCCACTGCAACTTGGCATCGGTGCCGTCGCAGTAGTTGCCAGAACTATGTTGTTTACAACTTGGAACTGCCTTGGGGACTCCATCTCTGGATTTGTCCTCAGGGTTTACTCCCGAAGCCTTTCCCATATGGGTATACCCGCAAGGCAGCGGAGGTTTGAGATTTAGAGTTCCCTCCCTTAGAAGAGATACCAACCAAGGCGACGAGCCTCCTCTGCCCGGGAATCAATAAGGAGGGAAGTCTACCATTCTTCCTTCCTGGCAGTGACCATACTGATCGGATGACAGTAGCCATTGTCTCTACTAAGAGATGCTCTGCCCACCGTCACTGACTTGAAACCATAACCAACAACTATCTGTCGGCTGCTCCCAAGTCCAATCCACCACCTGCTCCCATGGCTTCACATTACCCTGTTGGGGGGGGGGGGCTAAACGGGTACTCCACCTTGCCCAAGGGTGTCCCGTAGGCTAGCGGAGGGAAGGAGGCACCTTACTTCTCCTTTGATAGGGGTACCCTTTCCTCGCTACCCTTGACCTATACTGCTCTTAATCTCTGTCAGACACCGTTCCTCTGATGTTATAATTTTCCTCAAATATTTGAATTTTTTTTACTTAGCTACGCATTTTGCCTTCTATCCTGGATTTCTAGCAGACTTACTATGGAACGTCGTAAGAGAGTTTGGCCGAAACAAGTACTTTCAACTCAATAAACATCAAAAGGTAATATGCAAACGTTCAAATGGAAGCGTAAGGTGGCCAGAAAAGAGCAGCGAACGGCGCGAGCAGGTTCGCCAATCAGCAGCAAACTTTAGGATTTAAAAATCAGTGAAGTGTACTAACTGGTATTAGCAAATACCTGGTAGTCTTTGCATGGCACGTGTGTGGACAATCAATTCGAATTCAAAGCAAGCGGGACGGGGGAAAGGCAAAAAAAAACAAAAAAAGTAAAATGGCGCTATCAGTCGCTTTATGTTAATAGACTCTAGTGAAGAACTTGTGGACATGTCAAGGATGCAATGAAGGCAATTCGAGCTGAGCTACATTGAACAATGGGTGCATATATGTATATAAGTCTTTGAACAATCATCCGTGTGTATCGACCGCCATTTCGAAACACTTGTTCAACCAAAAATATTATTTCTTCTGTTGATAACGCCATTCTGTTTGGAGTGCAAAGAGTTACTCCCAGCAGATGACAGCCATTCACTGCATATTGCTTCACGGTAGAATGTGGAGCACATTCTTTGATGACGTCATGTACTTCATTTTTTCATAATTGTTCTACATACAAAGTGTAATGAGTCGTTACAAACACTTTGTATATGTATGCTACAAATAGTGTTCTTATAACTAATAATGTCATATACACCTGTGCTACAAATACGAGAAATGAAAGAGGAATAGAAACAAGATCCTCATTACTTACCTGACAAAGACTGTTGATTTTAAGAACTGAATTTCTACATTAGTGAAATAAATAAATGTAAAAACAGAAAACGATGGTAATCTATTTTGAACCAGGGTTGACCCGTGGACTCTGGGCACCTTAGGCGGATGTTTTATGTTGCCCCATTAACTTTCAACCATTTGGTACAATGTGTGAGTGATGCGGCGCTCGGTGGATTCATACAGCAGGGTCTAGGGAGAATGAAATGGTAATGTGCAAGATTTCTATTTTAAAATCGATCTTTAAAATACATGGTAGTTAAAATGTCAGAGGACTGTATTTGATTAACTAAACCATGATTTGCTTGGATTTTAACATTACGATACGACAGATTTTAATTCATTTACATTTTCCGAATGTAATTGTGCCTAAACTCTGAGCTGTACTTTGTAAATTTGGAATAAATATTTGTTTCATAAGATGAGAAAGATGTAAATAGTCGTCAGCGTGTGTAATTACTGTACCTATTGCTTGAAGTCTGGCGCTGTATGTGGCTTGTAGTTGGGATAAATCAAGTGGAAATGTTGACGATGACTGTAGACTAAATCTCGTGAAGAACTAGCCACACATTCGTGAAAAAGCAAAGATCATAGTATAGTGACAAATAGGACTTACAGTAGAAGAAAATTAAGGAAGTGGGAAAGACAGACAGTTCCCATTTTGGAATAAACGAAATAAAAGAACGTTTATAATAGTCAAAATTACATACAGAAGAGTTTTATATAATTTTTAAAAGAAGCTCGTGAAAAGACGTCAAATGTTAATTAACATGACAATGAAGTCACAGTAGTAGTAGTAGTAGTAGTAGTAGTAGTAGTAGTAGTAGTAGTAGTAGTAGTAGTAGTAGTAGTAGTAGTAGTAGTAGTAGTAGTAGTAGTAGTAGTAGTAGCCGGGAAGGTTAACCCGGTCAACAAATGCCCGCAGAAGTCGGATGTGTCGGCCTAACGGCGCAAGAACGCAGCTCTGCTGTAAACAGGCACAACGCAATCACATCCGAAAAAAAAAACCCCGGATGAACGAAGAAGAAGAAGAAGTAGTAGTAGTAGTAGTAGTAGTAGTAGTAGTAGTAGTAGTAGTAGTAGTAGTAGTAGTAGTAGTAGTAGTAGTAGTAGTAGTAGTAGTAGTAGTAGTAGTAGTAGTAGTAGTTGTTGTTGTTGTTGTTGTTGTTGTTGTCATTGTAGTAGCGGTGGTAGCAGTAGTTGTTCTTGTAATTGTAGTAGTAGTAGTAGTAGTAGTAGTAGTAGTAGTAGTAGTAGTAGTAGTAGTAATAGTAGTAGTAGTAGTAGTAGTAGTAGTAGTAGTAGTAGTAGTAGTAGTAGTAGTAGTAGTAGTAGTAGTAGTAGTAGTAGTAGTAGTAGTAGTAGTAGTAGTAGTAGTTGTTGTTGTCAGTGTAGTAGCGGTGGTAGCAGTAGTTGTTCTTGCAATTGTAGTAGTAGTAGTAGTAGTAGTAGTAGTAGTAGTAGTAGTAGTAGTAGTAGTAGTAGTAGTAGCAGCAGCAGCAGCAGCAGCAGCAGCAGCAGTAGTAGTAGTAGTAGTAGTAGTAGTAGTAGTAGTAGTAGTAGTAGTAGTAGTAGTAGTAGTAGTAGTAGTAGTAGTAGTAGTAGTAGTAGTAGTGTCGTAAGTTATCCTTTCTTACTTTAGTGTCGTCCCTGGAGTGAGGGGAATCAACACCCACATTTTTATTAACCCAATATTATTGTCCTAGAGCAGTGGTTCTCAACCTTTTTTGGCCCATTCCCCCCTTCACCATATTTTCAGAACGCCATTCCCCCCTTCCTATCAAATATTTGGCCCGTTCCCCCCTTCACCGTATTTTCAGAACGTCATTCCCCCCCCCCCCCCCCTTTCATATTTCCTATCTAAAAAATCCCCTCACCCCTACACAGTATACGTAAAAGTGGAAGGCAAATGTAATAGCATATACTAAAACAAATCTAGACATCCACATAAAACATGATTTGTGAGTCTATTTACTTTATAAAATGAATTTTAGAAGGACGAGACATACATAACTGTAAAGTATGAAGGGAAAAACTATGTCAAGTAATCGGTTCTTGTATTAACACGATCTTGAAATGGTCTTCATTCCCCCCCCCCCTGGAAAGCCTGAAATTCCCCCCCCCCCCTGGGGGGGGGGGTAATTCTCCACCGGTTGAGAACCACTGTCCTAGAGAAACCACCAGACTCCGCCCACAAAACTCCGTCAGTCTGCAGACACCTCATTCTCACTCTCACTCACCCCTAGATCATACCCCCTCTCACTCTTCCCCAACACAACATACTCAACAACTCTAGCTTTAACAAATAAATACAAAATAATTTATTAAAGCAAAGAGTATGGGTGTGAGAGGTGTGTGTGTGTACTGTGTAGAATGTGTGTCGAATATTCTAGTGTGTATGTAGATTCAGAGCAGCAGATCAGGAGCCAAGTCAGATGATCATCATAGCAAGGGTACGCCACAGCATGATAGCTTAGTACGTGAACACCTCACCGATTGATGCGTCTCTTCTTCCAGACGTTGACTTTCTCCGGGATCCACTGGGTCGACTAGATGTTTGATCCACCAAAAATAGTTATTGTATAACCTTAATCATGGATCTGTCACTCGCTATAAAGACTACAGTCCCTATAACTCAAATAAGTACGGATCGCCGTACCGTGAAAACTAGGTATTAATGTCACAGGTCTCACATTTGTTCTAATCCATGTTCATAGATTGTCACACACAAACTGTTCTAAAGTACTTCTTCACTGTACTAAATTATTCCACGAGAACTTCATGTTCAATGTTCTTCTCTAGACTAACTTATTCCACGAGAACTTCATGTCCAAATGTCTTTCTCTAGACTCTATTGTTCAGTGGTATGGGGTGAAGAAACGAGTATCACCCGACCTGGGTGAATCCCTATTGTAAAAGAATCGTTTATAATGTTTCTCTCACTTGAGCCCGGTTCGTATGAACCCTCTGGATTCTAGGCCTAGCATAAACAGTGCTGATTGTACTTTCTTCTGGGTATTTATTCATCTTTTAAACATAACGTGAATGTTCATTGTATGTTCTTCTTAAGGAGAGTTGACCTCCATCAAACCCAGTGTAGAGCCTCCTCATAGACGTACGGGAACCTGTTAGAGAAAGAGACCACATCTGGTGAAGGCCGCCTGATACTAATCCCTACTAGTTGAATGTAGGCCTACTGCCCTGCTCAGAGATTTTTATCAGTGAACCAACTCTGTCATAGAGCAGAGTGGCTCATCCCTTCAATCTGAATCAGGTTATGACAAGGAAAGACCAATAACAGCGTGCAGAACCCCAGTGGGCACCCCACCGAAAGATCCCACCATTGGATGCTTCCACCATCTCCCAACCCATTCCTAATTCTCTTCAATTATCACCCCACTACACGATTCTCACTAGTAGAGCTGATTCTCCCTTCTGTCACTGGATACTGCAAGTTTAGTGATTCCCCGATAACTTAAATAGTACGATTAATTGCAATGTATGAGGAGGGTTAACAATCGAGTACTTCAGTCTGAGATGAGGATAAATTGAAGATCATTGACCGAATGGTATAAAAATAAGATACAGTGTGAGGGGTCATTGACATCGACTTCAACGGACAAAACAACGCGGAGACATCGGGACGGGGGAACACACGAAGACGTGGATCAAAGCGTTAAAACTGTTTGATGTACGAGAGTGACGAAAACGGAGATTAGCGGAGAAACACGGAACGGAGCGGCAACTAAAGAATACGTGACTTCACAAACCTTTTGATCGGGAAATCACGGCAAATTAGATTGTTGATGTAGTGACATCAAAAGAGAACGGAGAATTGGAAACTGGTGGAATAAGCCCATATAGTCGTACAGAGACAGAGTATTAATAGGCTGGATATTCTAGTGGAATTTAGTGTGCTATTTGGTTTCCACAAGAAGTGGTGGTTTATTCTTTAGTGATTATGAATAGGGAGTACAATGTTTCAAGTCGGATTATACTGAAGGACATTTTGTATTTATTGTGCAATTAGTATTCCCGATTCAGCCAAGGATAATTATAAGGTAGTTGTGGTGTAGAGTATAAATCTAACATAGTGTATTTGAGTGTGAGACCGTAATAATGGGCGTCGGCCGAATTTAGCTGAGTAGTAACGGAGTGGATTGTGTAAAGTACCAGTGCACTCGATAGAATAAGTACTATGATAAGATAGGCTAAGTATGATACGAGATTCTAGTATAGATGGTTACTGGGATTTCTGAGCTCTTTTATGACATTTCATTCTGTACCTAGTCTTAGGTTATGGTTATAACTCTAATGTCTTATGTCAGAGGTCAGTTCTCTGAATCTATAGAAGTAAAACTGATAACGGCCATAAGCCTACTCTCACTTCTAATGAGTTTGAGTTAGGTTGATAGCACCTGATATTGTCTTTTCGACATGTTCCCATGCACAAAGCAATAGCAACACTCCTGAAAAGAAGGAAGGGACTCTAATCTGGTAAAGTAATAAAAATCGGCCAGATTGAAGTCGGATGTCAGACATACAGGTCAGCAAGTTCTAACATTAACGGATACCTATAAAGCATTCTGGTTAAGAGACTTACAGCAGAATAAAGTGCAGCTAAACATAGATCGGAAGCTCAATATTGTGCACCTGAACTGTCTTTAAATGAAGAGGCTATAAGGCCAGAATTTATTATTGGCTAAACAGAACAGTAACGAATTAGATGAACACCGTGAATCCGGGATATTCTATAGACAGTGTTTGTTGGAATTAAATATCCATATAGAGACGATAAGTCATTCGATGATATCGGAGGTATAAACATTACCTGGAATATCATGTGGTTCATGTGATTGGATAGTTCACAAGGAAAGACATTATCTATTAAAACACGCAATGGTGAACTAACTGTTTAATTCTAACGTTGTCAAGGATATTGTGAAGACATCATCATCATCAGTCTGAAAGACACTATACCGGGTGAGCGTAAACAAGTTCTGTGCCGTGGTGACATTATATATGCCGTTGTGTGATGAGAACAGTGAGATGAATCTTGGACTGTCAATCTTTTGTCACCTACAATATAGAACACACCAACAACGTCTTTACATACAATCTATACACACCCATGACACTTTTTATTCAATAAATATGTTAGTATTTATTGGAGGACAATGTTGTGTGGGTATGTTATGAAGAAATAAGAGAGAGAGAGAGAGAGAGAGAGAGAGAGAGAGAGAGAGAGAGAGAGAGAGAGAGAGAGAGAGAGAGAGAGAGAGAGAGAAATAGTGATTAGAAGACATAACGGGGGAGTGTAGACAAAGGTCTGACAATAGTTCCAAAGTATAAGAAGGGTTTTAAAGGTGTGCTTGTTGATTCCACTTTCCCCCAGGGACGACAAGTGTCATTAATGGGGTCACGTCTGCATGATATATGGTGACTGTAAAGGAGAACACGTCCAATATATATATATATATATATATATATATATATATATATATATATATATATATATATATATATATATATATATATATATATATAGGGTGACTTTATAGTAGAGCACGTCTATGGGATATATATAGTGACTAAATGTGAGCAGGTCCAGGGGATATATAGTGATAGTGCATTATATATTTGGGCTACATTACATTGCTGTTGGGGACATTATTGTCGGGAAAATAAAGATCCAGACAGGGTGAATGTGGATAGGTGTTCAGACACAGTACATACCTGTTCACACTTTACACGTCTACATAAGTCTTTATCCTAAATCTCCTCTTGTGGTTGAGAGATTGTTTGTGGTGTACTGTGTGGTGTCATAGTTATATATAGACTTAGATATATATAATAAAATAACAATATAGAGAGATATTAATTTTAGTTATTGAGTAATTAATTAATGCCTTAGGGTCTCTTTACTCAACCTGCTGACTCACCTTCTTTAACTATGGCCACTCCTAAACTAACTACGGCAGAACTAAGGGCAAAAGGAGAAGAAATTGGTTTGTCAGGTTCGGCACTAACCGATTACGTACAGGAGATGGAGAGGGAACTTCGCCAAGCAGAAAGGGAAGATCGAAAGGCCGAGTTGGAATTGAGAAGAATGGAGGTGGAGACCAAACGAATGGAAGCTGAACAGACCGCCAAGAGACTGGAAATGGAACAGGAGGCCAAGAGACTGGAAATGGAACAGACCGCCAAGAGACTGGAAATGGAACATGAATACCGCATGCGAGAACTGGAGCTCAAGACACAAACTAAGGGAGAAAATGACGGGGCAGAAGGAGGATCCTTTTCCCATGGTTCACCCAACATGAGTGGACATGGTTACCATGCCATGAAGTTTCCCTTGGCTGTCTTTGATGAAAGTAAAGAGAAGATATACCAGTTTTTGGATCGGTTCGAGGCCATGTCAGTCGCTATGGGGCTGGATAGAAGCAAATGGAATCTTAAATTATCCCAGGGATTACGAGGTTCCGGTTACGAGGTTTACTCACGCCTACCGCCAGGACACGAAAACACCTATGAAGAATTAAAAGCCGCTTTGATGAAACACTATGAGGTCACCTCACAAACGTATCGGAAGAAGTTTCGATCAGCAAAAAGAGAGCCGGGAGAGCTATTCGCTGCCTAAAGTTTAAGGCTGAAATCATACCTCCAAAAATGGATGGATTTGGCAGAGTTCAAGAGGGACTATGAGAGTCTGGAAGAGATTATGGTAGTCGACCAGATGCGAAAGCAAATGTCGAAACCTCTCAGAACATTCTTGGGAGAGCAAGGGGCGGAACGGATTGATGTTGTGAATAAGCTGGCGGAAAGATTCGTAGAAGTACATGGGGAGGCTGAGGAACTAAGTACACCAACCAAAGGTCAGGAGAAACAAGACCGAAAGAAATCTAAAAACTGGGAAGGAGAAAAAGTGGAACCTTATATAAAGACGTCAACAGAGAGTTCAGAGAAGGTGAAGGAAGGAAACCAGAGCACCTCGAATTCTCCAGCAAAACGACCGTGGTCTGAGAAGTGATGTTCGATCTGCAAGTCGCCCTTTCATAACACAAAGGACTGCAGATTGAAACCGAAAAGCTATCACTTCGCGGCATGCCAAGTGATTCCTAAGAAGGTGATCACAGACAAGGCTGAGGTCAGCGAAGAAGCTCTGACCAAAGAGAGCACACGGAAAGCTTGGAAGGGAAAATGGTGCACACACTGTAGGTCGAAAGCACATAATACTGTGGACGGCAGATGCACGGGAAAGGTCGAGGAGGTGGAAGACACTCCGGACGAAGAGAGGCCACCTGTGGTTGAACTGATTGAAGTCGAAGGCCAGCAGGTTGCTTTTCTCTACGATTCAGGTTTGGATGGGAAAGCTGTGATAGATGCCAGCCTGGTAAGACCAGACCAACTTACAGGGGAGACCATAGAGATACAGCCGGCAATGAGGAGTGCTGTTACCATGACGCTGCCAATCGCCAAGGTGGAGATTAAGTCCAGGTACGTCACGGGCATTATTCCTACAGCTGTATTAGCTGACTCCCTATTCCCAGTGATCATTGGTACAAAATATGTGTTTTTGGGGGTGCCCAAACAGCCCGCCCACAGGGGAGCCGTAACCAGTGGATCTCAGGGGAAGAAAGAAGAGGCAGAGACACTATGCGACAACTCAGTGCTAGGGGAATTGCATACTGCCCAGAGGAAGGATACTACGTTGCATCCTTGCTACAGGAAGCTACAAAGAAGTGCTGACTCACCAGAACGGGGACATTACTTTCTGAGGAATCGGCTGCTTTACCGGAGAGCAGGAAGAGGAGACAACCTGCACGAGCAGTGGGTGGTTCCAGAGACCCACCGTCCTCACATTCTTCAGAGTGGACACACCATAGCCGAGAATCGACATATGGGTGTCAGAGAGACATTGCAGAAGATTTCCGGCCATTATTTCTGGCCAGGAATGACTGAAGATGTACGCCGGTTAGTGAAGTCTTGTTCAGAGTGCCAGAAAGCACCACCCAACAAGCGGACTAAGAGGAAAATAGCTCTTAAGGTGGAAGACAAAGTGGAAGTATGGGGTCCAGAAGAGACTAATATACTCCAAGTAGGATGGAAAGGACCTTATCCTGTGGAAAAGGTGGTGTCCAAAAACATCTACAAAATCCGGATCGGGGAAGAACTGAAAAATCTCCCTAGGCATCTCATTAAGAAATATGAGGAGAGATCCGAGAGCAAAGCTTCGCACCTTATGGTGATGGCAACCATTAAGAAAAAGGTTACAGGTCCAGACGAAGACCAGAGATCGCCAATACTACATAGGGGGGCATATGGGAAAGTACGTGATAGGTCAGATTTACCCAACGAAGGGAGGAGGGAAATCACACGTCAGGGAAAGGACAAGAGTGAAACCGTCACTAGTAACCAAGTTCAGAAGGGGTGAGTAACGTCGTGAAAGGCGAGAAATACCCAGGACTCCAACCGAAGATTGGCTGACCAGATACAATATCGCCCGAGATGGTCCTGGAAGGAAAAGTCCAGGAGTTTTGGGAAAGACGAGTCTGTCCAACGCGCACGAGGCGGAAAATCCCCAGATGCAAAGCCTGGGGAAACCCAGAGGACATGGAAACAGTGTTACAGTCAGGATGGGACAATCCGTCTGTATTGTGAGCCGTCGCTTACGCAAGTCGAAAGTAGGTCGACAGGACGTACAGGGGCGATGTGCCAATACTAGTTTCGGTCATGAGTAGTATAGTAGGCTGTCAGTGAGATTGCCTACTTGATGAGGAGGTGAGCCATTTGAGGATCCAATCATATCATCAATACTGGATGTTCCTAGCTACTTCGCAGAAGCTCAACGCAAGGTTGATGCGGTAGTCGTTGTTGCTGCAGCCGTACAACTTCAGTGTGGAGTACATCCCTGGTAAGGAGAATGTAGGAGCGGATTTCCTATCTAGACATCCAACTCCAGAGGAAGAGGAATAGGTTGGTGGATCATAGGAATCAAAACTACAGTGAGGAAGAGTCGACGCGGTCAACTCTCTTAAGAGTGGGCCTATGTCACGGGATACTGCGAGTTTAGTGATTCCCCGATAACTTAAATAGTAAGATTAATTGCAATGTATGAGGAGGGTTAACAATCGAGTACTTCAGTCTGAGATGAGGATAAATTGAAGATCATTGACCGAATGGTATAAAAATAAGATACAGTGTGAGGGGTCATTGACATCGACTTCAACGGACAAAACAACGCGGAGACATCGGGACGGGGGAACACACGAAGACGTGGATCAAAGCGTTAAAACTGTTTGATGTACGAGAGTGACGAAAACGGAGATTAGCGGAGAAACACGGAACGGAGCGGCAACTAAAGAATACGTGACTTCACAAACCTTTTGATGGGGAAATCACGGCAAATTAGATTGTTGATGTAGTGACATCAAAAGAGAACGGAGAATTGGAAACTGGTGGAATAAGCCCATATCGTCGTACAGAGCCAGAGTATTAATAGGCTGGATATTCTAGTGGAATTGAGTGTGCTTCTTGGCTTCCACGAGAAGTGGTGGTTTATTCTTAAGGGATTATGAAAAGGGAGTTACAACGTTTCAAGTCGGATAATACTGATGAGCGTTTTGTATTTATTGTGCAATTAGTATTCCCGATACAGCCAAGGATAATTATAAGGTAGTTGTGGTGTAGAGTATAAATATAACATAGTGTATTTGAGTGTGAGACCGTAATAATGGGCGTCGGCCGAATTTAGCTGAGTAGTAACGGAGTGGATTGTGTAAAGTACCAGTGCACTCGATAGAATAAGTACTATGATAAGATAGGCTAAGTATGATACGAGATTCTAGTATAGATGGTTACTGGGATTTCTGAGCTCTTTTATGACATTTCATTCTGTACCTAGTCTTAGGTTATGGTTATAACTCTAATGTCTTATGTCAGAGGTCAGTTCTCTGAATCTATAGAAGTAAAACTGATAACGGCCATAAGCCTACTCTCACTTCTAATGAGTTTGAGTTAGGTTGATAGCACCTGATATTGTCTTTTCGACATGTTCCCATGCACAAAGCAATAGCCACACTCCTGAAAAGAAGGAAGGGACTCTAATCTGGTAAAGTAATAAAAATCGGCCAGATTGAAGTCGGATGTCAGACATACAGGTCAGCAAGTTCTAACATTAACGGATACCTATAAAGTATTCTGGTTAAGAGACTTACAGCAGAATAAAGTACAACTAAACATAGATCGGAAGCTCAATAATGTGCACCTGAACTGTCTTTAAATGAAGAGACTATAAGGCCAGAATTTATTATTGGCTAAACAGAACAGTAACGAATTAGATGAACACCGTGAATCCGGGATATTCTATAGGCAGTGGTTGTTGGAATTAAATATCCATATAGAGACGATAAGTCATTCGATGATATCGGAGGTATAAACATTACCTGGAATATCATGTGGTTCATGTGATTGGATAGTTCACAAGGAAAGACATTATCTATTAAAACACGCAATGGTGAACTAACTGTTTAATTCTAACGTTGTCAAGGATATTGTGAAGACATCCTCATCATCAGTCTGAGGGACACTATACCGGGTAAGCGTAAACAAGTTCTGTGCGGTGGTGACATTATATATGCCGTTGTGTGATGAGAACAGTGAGATGAATCTTGGACTGTTAATCTTATCTCACCTACAATATAGAACACACCAACAACGTCTTTACATACAATCTATACACACCCATGACACTTTTTATTCAATAAATATGTTAGTATTTATTGGAGGACAATGTTGTGTGGGTATGTTATGAAGGAATAAAAGAGAGAGAGAGAGTGAGAGAGAGAGAGAGAGAGAGAGAAAGAGAGAGAGAGAGAAATAGTGATTAGAAGACATAACGGGGGAGTGTAGACAAAGGTCGGACAATAGTTCCAAAGGATAAGAAGGGTTTTAAAGGTGTGCTTGTTGATTCCACTTTCCCCCAGGGACGACAAGCGACACCTTCCCTACTCTATTCTCAACTAACAGAGCTAATCATCACTTCACTACTCTAGCTAGTTTTACGAAAGCTACTGCTTATATTAATTAGGCTCAAATATCCTATCAATACTACCTTATGCAATACCGCATTACTCCTGGATGGCCCCTACAATTTGCCATGAAAACACATGTTATTTAATATTTAATTAATCTAACACTGTAGAGCTCTCCGAACTTCATAACTGCGGTAACAAAACACGTCAATCCTAGTCAATTTTCTGGTCTACACTAATGTACCCAAGTCTTGTTTTTGTCACAGAGCCGGGAGTGTTCCAGTGAAGTCTTTGATGTCACGCAGGTGTCCCCAACGGCACTAACTATTTCCAGAAATCTCATGTCCCCTTGGTTTAATCAATGCAAGAGTTGTCTTTCTTTGTTCACAACCAACATAGCTAGTGTGTTCCAATTTCCTGACTGGTGGGGACCTTTCAAAGGACGGTGTATTGATTCATCTCACCGACCCCTTCCCCCCCCCCCCCTAGTAAACAACTGCAGCTGTTAATCTGACTGTCCTGGGTATTTTTGACATCTGATTGTAAACTTGGAGTGATTTCACGACAAGTAGTAGTAGTATTAGTAGTAGTAGTAGTAGTAGTAGTAGTAGTAGTAGTAGTAGTAGTAGTAGTAGTAGTAGTAGTAGTAGTAGTAGTAGTAGTTGTAATTGTAGTAGTAGTTGTAGTAGTAGTTGTAGTAGTAGTTGTAGTAGCAGGAGTTGCAATAATTGTAGTAGTAGTAGTAGTAGTAGTAGTAGTAGTAGTAGTAGTAGTAGTAGTAGTAGTAGTAGTAGTAGTAGTAGTAGTAGTAGTAGTAGTAGTAGTAGTAGTAGTAGTAGTAGTAGTAGTAGTAGTAGTAGTAGTAGTAGTAGTAGTAGTAGTAGTAGTAGTAGCTGTAGCTGCAGTAGTAGTAGCAGTAGTAGATGTTGTATCAGAAGTATTATAAACAGCAATTATAGTATGTCCACAAACGAATGCCGTAATTCACGATCAATTATTTTGAAAACTGTCTGTTGCATCGTTATGAAATGTTTCCTACCGTCTTATATTTACCCCCACCCAAGGAATATGTCTTTGATAGGTCCAAAAGCAACTTAAATCATGGAAAGCAGCGACATTTCTTTGATATTTTGCTGACAAACTAGTGATTTCTCGCTAACAAACTTGTTTTTACAGTAAGGATACGCCCGCCAATTCACATGACGACACAAGGCGTATCCGGATTCGTATGAGAGTGGGTGCAATAAAAGAAGTAGCTTAAAAGTCGACAGGATCGGCTGCATTGTACCGGGTTTTTATCCCATATGACTCAGTTTCTTTCCGCAGCGCGGAAAGCGTCGCACAAAGCAAGAATTCCGTAGCTCCAGCGACGACCCTCGGGAGTCTCCGTAAAAATGCACTCGTGAAATGAAGGACGCGGCCCAGAATCGAACATATAACCTTCGGAGCCCGAGTCAGACGGCTTGACCACTTCACCACGGAAAATCCTGAGAGGGGTGCAATGTGTAATATTAGTAAAGACAGAGAATTTACAGAGGCATGGGGTAAATAATTTGTAAATTGACAGGAAAGTAGAAGGAATATATTTCTTACCTTATTTTTCATTTCCTTCTTGTTTCTTCAGCTGCTGGTTAATAATGTGTACACAAGTATTAATGTTAGCTTTTTATATTGAGTTCGTGAAAGCTTCCAAATAGCTGTGCGTTAAAGTGTGTATGGGGTGACCAGAAATGATACCGCAATTTAGTCATCATGTGTCAATTTTTAAGGATCTGTTCAGCTGTCTGTGTAGTTTGTTCACACGTACACATGGGTGACAGACCCGCTTTGAGTCTTCGTGAAAGATTGTCTACTGTGCTGTTTACCGTTCAGAGACGGAACATGATTACCTGTTTTGCACTATGAAAATTGTTGTAAGTGTCTCTGTAGTGGGCTTTCTTCTTAACGACCAAGATGTTGGTCCTGTTTTCATTTAAGTTTATAGATTGATTCGTATGCACATGTGTTGTCCCCTAATTTGACAACGTGCTTGCTCTCACGTTTCTTGTTATGCCACAATATGTCAATTTCCACCGCAATATTACTCTTCTGTTGGTATTCAGTGTATTTAGTGTGTGTGTGTTTTTTTTCTCTTCAATACAGTTGTTTGTCATCGCTGAGGGCTTGCTGAATTGAAAATTCATCACTGTGGAATACAAACTGTTGCCATTGACATTATGCTGTAATTTTTAGGGCCTGCAATACTTCTGAATATTTGTAGCAAAATATCCCAGTTGGTGTGCACGTGGATTAAGGTCTGCGATCTGCTCAGACCTTAATCTGCGTCGGACGATTCCAGTAGGTTGATGACTGCTCTCGGTTGCATAAAATTCAATCCATCCTTTCTCCAATAATCCTCTTCCTCTTTTAACACATGGTCCTCACATTTTTCCCAGTAACTTTTATCAATATTTAATAGTGCGGACTGGATTAGTATCTTGACGTCAGACAATTTGAATATAGTATTGTCAGCTGTCACCTGTCCTTTAATTTTAGCCCACACAAGTTCCATAGGGTTAAAATGAGAATGGTACGGTGGAAGTCTCAAGCACCCATGACGATGCTCTTTTATCAACTTTTCGATTTGATATTTCTTGCTTTTTGGAGTCTGTTTTACAAGGGGCAACAATTCTAGCTAGAAATACCTTTCTGGAAATGGTATGTTTTCCATTCGGAGTCATATCTTTATTGCTCCTTTGTGCTCGATGCTGTAGGTATTTCGTCTTCTTGGGCAACAACATTGATATCATGCATTGTCCATAATTGGACACGACGGTCTATCTAGGGATGGAAGCACAGTATTCTCGAGCCAATCTCTTAATACATTACCATTCATCTTATTATGATAATCCCTATTGTCTGTATGCTTTGATACGAACACGAGCCCAGCATTCTGTTGTAAGCCATTATGCTTATTACCAGCATGGGCCATGACCAAAATCTGTCCTATACTACTGGGCACATATCGCTTTATCTGTTCATCCACTGATTGCCATTCCTTATCACTTGTGTGGTGTGCATTGATCCACATTTCATCCAAACACACTATGCCATAATTTTCTTTGCGCATTTCCCTTATTTCACGTAGGTATCTGTTTCTCATGGCTCCTAAATGCGGTTGCTCGCAAAGAATATTTCTACCGCCCTTGTACTTTCGAAAAGTGAAGATAATGTCCTTATAATTTTCCACAAAGTTGTTTTGGATAGCTCTATGTTATTGTTCTTTCTCAACCAAACCCTAAGTTTTCTTACAGTCACTGTTTCTTTGGCATCCAGCATTTTTATAATGCTGAATAATCCTGGATATAAAATCCAAAATTGTTATAATTTTAGGAGCCTCCGTGGCGAAGTGGTCAAGCCTTTTGACTCGGGCTCCAAAGGTCGTGGGTTCGATTCCGGGCCGCATCCTTCGGTTCACGAGTTACATTTTTCGGAGACTTCTATGGGTCGTCGCTAGAGCTGCGGAGTTCGTGCTTTATGCGATGTTTTCCGCGCTGCGGAAAGATACCGAGCCATATGGGATAGAATCTGGTGCAATGAAGTCGACCCTGTCGAATTGTAAGTGACTTTTTAAAGCATTTTTATAATAGCTCGCCTTCATTCAGTTAGTCGTGGTTCCAACTTCACGGCAACGGGTTGTCCCCATATTGCTCCGTTCCTTTGCAGTGAATATCACACAAAATGCTCCTCACTGCCCAAAGTGAACAATGGAACAGACAGGAGTATCGGCAAGCCAACAGCCCGCACAGGTACACTGTGCATAATGCCGCCGCCAGAATGCCAACACAAAAGTCCTCCATGAAAAATACAGTTCATCGTCGATGGAAACGGCAGTCACCAGAAAGACTTCATTGACCCGAGTTTTATCCCATATGGCTCGGTCTCTTTCCACAGGACGACCCGCCGAAAGCGCCGCACAAAGCACGAACTCCGTAGCTCCAGCGGCCACTCCCAGGAGTCTCCTAAAAAATGCACTCGTAAGCCGAAAAGGCAAACCAGTCAATCCAGCAACAGCCGGCCGCCATCGTTCCGAACATGCAGTTCACGCTACACACAACCGCGGACAGAAGTAAAAGCATTCCACGCGAAACTCACAGCTCAGTGTCGCGCCACGCACTCACTCAGTAGCAGGGCGACGGAACCATATCCTCCTTAGTCGCCTCTTACGACATGCATGGTAGGCAACAGTGTTACTATTCTTTGCTCCCCCATATGGGCCCCGGCAACACACGGGCTCGCCTTATGACATCATTGTCAAAGGTGTCTACAATAACCTTTTTACCTACCGCTTGGTTATTGCGTGGTGGTTTAATTCCAGATTCTTGCACCCATCGACGAAATGACCGTTTACTCAAACCCAATGCATACACTGTTCTTTTTTCGGAATTTGTAATAGTATAAAACAGTTTTCTGCGATCAGCTTCTTGACAAAAATATGTGTACAAATTCATAGTGATTCTTTGAAGTGTATACACAATTTTGCATTCAATCCCATTGAAAAATATTCACACGCTTCAATGTTAGCGATAAGTGGTAAGATTTTAAAAAAAAAAAAAAAACCAAAAAAAATACATATTAATCAGGTTTCATGAAATAACCAACATTTTGAGACACCTCTGAACAGTCCTAGTTTAAACAACGTGGTGAGTTGGCATAAGGCCAATCCCGTGAAAATATTCAACATTGAGCGCTGATTGTCTGGCTTCGCTGTAATACATTTAAAATTATGAATTTCATCTCAGACTCGTAAATTATATACCGCATATAACAAACTTTGAAATCTGCTGTAAAATCACCAGAACAAAAAAAAATTTTGTTGGGTGGACATAATGATAAGGTTATATACTAAATCTCATAATTTTCCCTCAGTTGGTTACTGAGATATGGATGTTTATATTGAGGCAAACAAATGTGAATGTACTATAGTATAACAGTAGTTAGTAGTAGTAGCAGCAGCAGCAGCAGCAGCAGCAGCAGCAGCAGCAGTAGTAGTAGTAGTAGTAGTAGTAGTAGTAGTAGTAGTAGTAGTAGTAGTAGTAGTAGTAGTAGTAGTAGTAGTAGTAGTAGTAGTAGTAGTATAAGCAGCAGTATAGTTGATAGTTGGTTATGATCCCTCTGGAGAGCCACCATTTTAAAACAGTAGAGTTCCATGCTAGGACGTTCCGATTTCCTGAGTCAGGGATAAAAGGCTCGCATTTATCCACGTGAGATTTGTGTAGAGACTCATAGAAGGCTGCTAATGAATCGATGGTCTTTTCGGTTGGCCGTGATGAGGCCGACGTTTTGCCACGAAACTGGTTCGGGATGATGAACGTGCACACGGGTCACCAAGGTGTTCCTACCTTTTCCGATGAGGCTAGACGGGCGGTCTACTTTCCCATTACCAGGCGGAATGATACCATCTGTTTTTCTTAGTTAAGCCAAACAAATGAGTACCGTCTATACCGTGAGTAGTGTCACGTGTCTGCCCAAGTTACAGGCGGACATCGTGCCTCTAAACCAGTGGTTCTCAACCGATGGGGAATTCCCCCGGGGGGGGGGGGAATTTTAGGGTTTCCGTGGGGGAGGACGGGGGGGGGATTAAAAATATTTCAAGATCGCGTTAATACAAGAACAAATTACTTGATGTTGTTTTTCCCTCCATACTTTACTGTTCTGTACTTCTCGCCATTCTTAAATTCATTTTATAACATAAGTAGACCAGCAAATGACGTTTTATGTAGTCTAGACTTGTTCTAGTATGTGTTATCAAATTTAGCTTCCGTGTTTACGTATCCTGTGCGTGTGTGTGTGGGGGGATTTATCAGGAAGAAATACGAAAGGAGGTGGGGGTGACGTTCTGAAAATATGGTGAAGGGGTGCACGGGCCAAAAAAGGTTGAGAACCACTGCTCTAAACCATTCTCGGGAACATAGACAGACAATCATTCATCCATTTATTCACGGAGACAGACACAATCATACGTCCATCCATTAATGGAGGCAAACAAATCGACAGCCATTAAGAGCGACAGTAAGCGGGGGTAGAGAAGGAAAAGGATGGAAGTGGTGTCGATAAATTCCGCATCGGACAAAACGACTGACAGAACCAGAACAAGATCTTGGTCTTGAGTGGACTTCCTCTCCTGCCCTAATTGAAGCTATTTACCCTGATGGAATTGCCCTTAATTCACAGCTCACGGAATGCTCTCGTTCTTTATTAACTTCGTGGTTTTACTTTGTTTTGAACAGATGAAATAGTTCCTTCTTTGGTACTTTAACTAATTTTCTACCTTGCCTAACGACAACTATTTGATCTGAACATACGTAAAGAAAAGGACAAAGAGACGGAATAATCAAGCCAATGATAAGCCGATTTTCTTTGCTGAAACTTCAACATATGGAAGCATATACATGCAAAGGTAGCAGTGCAGATAACGTTTGGGGAGCAACAAGATAGTAATAAGATAGTACGATAAGAATAAAAAAATTAATAGAAGCTTTCATCGCACTTATAAGATTGTGGAAGTGACAAGAAATTAAAGATAATTCTTTGTGCTGTTTAATCCGTGCATTGTTATGGCCTGTCTCCTTTTGACTTCTTTCGAATTGTCAACAATTAGTCAAACTTTAACAAAATAAGTAGAGTCCCAAATCAAGAAATGCGAATCATAACTGGAAGCCTGAAGACAACGCCTATTAATAAACTAGAAAAGATCACTTTTTTACAACCAATGGAGGATAGAAGAGATAGCAGAGTCCAGCAACAAGCTGAAAAATTCAGAAGATTGACAGACCACCCTATGTATAACAGGTTTAATGGTTTTGGAAAGGGAAGACTGAAGCGTGGAAACTTTGTAGAAACTGCAAAACGAAAGATTAGGGCAGATCCCATACTTAACATATCAACAGTCGAACCCATTTACAATGCACACAAGTTCCCAGCTTGGAGACAGCAGCAACTGCCTGAGATGATAGAAAACATTACAGGTACTGAGAAAAAGAACACTCAGAATGAAACCGAAAGAAGAAAAATAACCCTAAACTACATCAAAGAACATTACCCAAGTAGCAATTGGACCCATGCATATACAGATGGATCAGCCAAAAATGCAATAGAAAATGGAGGAGGAGGAATTCTCCTTAATTTAAAAAAATGGAGTGAAAAAAACAGTCAGTGGCAACTGGAAAATTTTTAAGTAACTTCAAAGCGGAGGTAGAGGCTTTGAAAACTGCACCATAAATGCTCTTGATGGAGGAAAATAATGAGAAGCAAATAGCTATCTTCACAGATGCAAAGTCAGCTGTCTCAACACTGAAGAGCAAAAACAGCTCAGAACTATCTGACCTAAGAGCGGCACTCCATGTCTTTGTCAGAAATCTAAAAAAAAGTTGTAGTACAGTGGATCCCATCACATTGCAGTATACCTGGAAATGAAGAGGCTGACAGACTAGCAAAAGAGGGTGGACGACTACCACAGCCTGACGTAGACATAACCTAGAATGAGGCAAAGAGGTTCATAAAAAATACTTATAGAACCAAATGGGAATCAGAGCATCCAGGTCACCAGAAGGATGATGCATATTACAAACTCGACCGAAGAGAACAAGTAGCAATCTTCAGACTCCGAACAGAACATAACAGGCTGAAATACCACTTGTTCAATAAACTAAAGATAGTTGACTGCAGCTTACTTTAACTATATTAAGGTTGACATTTAAGGTGCATGAAGAAGTATTTAGACAGGCACAACGCAATCACGTCCGGAAAAAAAAACTCCTGATGAACGCAGAAGAAGAAGAAGAAGAAGAAGAAGAAGAAGAAGAAGAAGAAGAAGAAGAAGAAGAAGAAGAAGAAGAAGAAGAAGAAGAAGAAGAAGAAGAAGAAGAAGAAGAAGAAGAAGAAGAAGAAGAAGAAGAAGAAGAAGAAGAAGAAGAAGAAGAAGAAGAAGAAGAAGAAGAAGAAGAAGAAGAAGAAGAAGAAGAAGAAGAATTGTCAACATTGATCATGACATTAAAAGTGTGTAACCATTTATATCTCTTCATTATCGATTGTAAATTTGGGGTGACATATAATTTTGTGATATATAATACTGGGCACGTTTTCCAGGATTTGAAAACATCTATTTTCAGTCCACTACCCGAAGAAGCCAAGAGCTGTTGATTATGATGATTACAGAACTATTAGCTTAATGAGTCCATATAACTAAGATACTACTCAAGGTAATATAAGAAAGAATTTAAAATAAAATAGATGAGGAAGTAGTTGAAAAACAATTTTGGTTCTCCAAAAACAGCAGCACCAAAGAAGCAGAGATGTTAATTCAAAATTACACAGACGTTCAGAACAATTTATATGTCTGTTTTTATAAACTACAAGAAAGATTTTAACAGAGTACAACATGAACGACTAATTACATGCCTTCAAGACAAAGGAGTAGACGGAGAGAACATCAGACTTATTAGTAACTTGTACTGGAAACAAGTGGCGTCAATTAGATGCGGAAATAATTATTCGTCGTCCATAGAGCTAAAATGAGGAGTACGGCAGGGATGCCTGTTGTCCCCAAGCCTCTTCAACTTATACCCAGAAAGAATGTTTAAATAAGTCGAAATGCCTGTACTTAACATCAATGGAAGAATTATAAACAATCTTAGATATGCTGGCGATACCGTGTTACTAGCAGAAAGCGAGCAAAAGTTTCAAAACCTAGTGGAACAAGTACACAACCATAATACTGAATGTCGCTTAGATATTAACATTCTTAAAACGAAAACTATGATAATTAGCAATGGCAAGGAAAGGTCATCAATGAACATCACAGTAAACGGGCATATACTAGAACAAGTAACAATTTTCTCCTATCTTGGACATGTAATAACAGATGATGGCAAAAGTGAAATAGAAATCAAAAAGAGTATAGGAGTGGCCAATAATGCTTTCAACCGCATGAAATCAGTATTAACATCTAGAGAGATTAACAACGCATTAAAAATGAGAATTGTCAAATGCTACGTATGTTCAATGCTACAGTATGGCGTTGAAGCTTGGACATTGAACAAGCTGCTAGAAAGTCGAATAGATGCCCTGGAGATGTGGTTATACAGAAGAATATATCGTATTTCATGAATTTGAATAACGAAGATACAAACAATAGATTGCACGATTTATTGCCTTGGCATATTTCGCTGCATCTCGTCAGGTACATACTGCAGAATTCACACAACATAAAGTAAAATAACTAGATAAATCTTCAAGGTGAAATATACACATGTTCGCACAGTAATGTCAATTGTCTACCATGGTAATTTTAAACCGAATATCATGTCTTTCTATTTGCACAAAACTGGCCTATGTAGATTAATCATTATGGCTTCTGCAAACTTTAACAAGCGACTATTTTGTGTATTAAACAACACGCGAAAGGCACTATCTCTATCAATCAAATGACTGGTTTGTGGTGTGGCGCCCCCACCCCCTCCCTTGGTCTGTGTGTAGTATCTTGTCAATCCAATTAGGTATGTGTTTAACCACTCTGTTTTTCAACTGCCGCTCTGTTCTGCCGATGTAGGTAGACTGGCAACTGCATGTGAATTGGAAAACGCAATTGGCTTTGGCGTAAAGAGGGACAGATTCTTTACCTGCTAGGGTGGGAATAGGTATGGTCCTGTAACCAGTAACTGAATTTGCAGCACATAATGTTCTGCCGACTGCTATAATGAGCCGGTCCTGTAGACGTTGCATTACGTCATCTCCTCGGAAGGTTAACTGGGTAAATAAATACTTTGGGTTTAGGGACTGTAATTACGTCTGTTTTTGGTTTCAGCTGTTGGCAGTGGCGCTTTATAAATCCTGTGAAGTACCCATTCAGGTTTAAGACATTCTTCAGAGTTTCAAATTCCTCTGTCAGTGTGTCCTGGGTGCATATCTTCTTAGCACGGTCAAACAGGGTCCGTACTAAACCCCATTTGTACTGGACAGGTGCGAAGCTCTGAAATTTAAGTATTAACCAGTCCATGTTTCTTTGTGGTACTCAGATCTTTGAATTGTGCAGTCTGCTCTACGTCTCATTAGAATATCTAGGAACGGCAACGCTTCGTTGTGTTCGTGTTCCAAAGATAGAGATATGTTTTATGCGTCATGTTCATTATGGCCTGGAACGATGTTGCTTGTAGCTCATCTGTGGTGATAATTTAATGTCTGAGGTCTTTTCTTCCAAATGTGCCATGAAGATGACCGCTAGAATAGGACTAAGAGGACTCCCCATGACCACTCCGTCGATTTAGCGGTATGACTGTTTTTTTTTAGAAATTTAAATTTTATGTTGGCGGTACATAGTAATAATAGCCTCTCCAAAATAGAAGATATGCCTAGTTTTAGTTGCTTGTCTTTAATGCATTCACTTATTAATTTCACTGTCTCATCTAATGGAACGTTGGTGAATAGTGAGGCTATATTCATGGATGCCATGTGTTTATTATTTATGTCCATAGTATCCAATAATTCCACCAGTTCGAGTGTATCTCTGAGTATTTTTGTATCGAAGGACTGTCGTATTGTCTTTAAAATTTCAGCTAGCCATCTCGTCATTCGGTGTTGTGCAAAGTTAACCATGGACAGGATCGGTCTTAGCGGGATTCCGGGCTTGTGAAGTTTGGGTAGATCGTACATTTGAGGAGTTTAGGAGCTGCGTGGTGTATTTCATGGAAACAGAAACAATCAAATACAGAGGTTCTAAGAGAACTGGGAATGAAAAGAGAGTTGATGAAAGAAATAAAAAAAGAGGCAAGTGAAATATTTCGGCCGTTTTAAAAGACATAACACTCTTATAAAAACCATACTGGAGGGCAAGGTTGAGGGCAAGCGAGCAAGAGATAGACAACGATACAAGTGGGAAGATAACATCAAGAGATGGACGAACATCAGTCTGACAGAATGTACAGTCAAAGCGAGAGACAAACGGTGTTGGAGATCCATTGCAGCCAACCTTCATTGCGGAGACGACACCTGATTGATGATTGATTGATAATCTTGTCCGTAAACCTTATCTTTGGCTTTTTGGTAATTATTATTGTTAAAAAAATGTTCTACGTACATAATTAACTTTTCTACTCTTCTGTGTTATAGGAGAACCGTGTCTCCTGCACACCTGATCAATGGAATGGTATTTCCACCTATCATGAAGGTATATAACTACCAATCAACCAACAACAACATATACTACCAATAATCTTTCAAAACCCACGAGGTCATGAGTTGTGTTCTTCCAGTGCCAAGCAGTGGAATTTGTACGGACTTATCAGATTCTCGTTTCCACAGTGTGTTGGTGCTGAAGTAATTTGATGGTAGCACTATTACAGTTTGCGACATACTTAATCCGGAAACTGTACAGTAAATAAAGTGTTTACACCTGAAAGATTTAGCACAGTAACTGCAGTGTCTACACCTGAAAGAGTTAACACAGTAACTCCAGTGTCTACACCTGAAAAAGTTAACACAGTAACTCCAGTGTCTACAGCTGAAAGAATTAACACATTAACTCCGGTGTCTACTCCTGAAAGAGTTAACACAGTAACTCCAGTGTCTACACCTCAAAGAGTTAATACAGTAACTCTAGTGTTTACACCTGAAAGAGTTAACATAGTAGCTCCAGTGTCTACACCTGAAAGAGTTAACATAGAAACTCCAGTGTCTACTACTTAAACACAGCTACTTGAGTATCGACACCTACTTCCGGTGGCTGTAATTTGTGTGTAAACATCGTGGCCTCTTATTTTGCAGTTAGTTTAGGACAGCCCCGGTGAGTGTATGTGATTGTGTTTGCACTCAAATGTGCGTGTGTGTAAACGCGTTGTTGAAAGTTAGTTCTCAAATTTCATAAGGGAAACGTCCGCCTTTGACGTCGAGTGCCAGACACTGATTGCAGAAGTAGGAAAACAGAGTGATGTGCCATTAAGCTAGAGAGCCAGATGATTGGCTGGAATCGACAACTTGCACGCGACAAGTTCATTAAGGAGAACGGATAAAGGTTTTTGCGCCCGCCATCAATTTTTCACGTTTAAAGGATTTAGACTCTACTGTTTAGTACATAGCGCTTGAGAAGTTAATGCATCTCCACTTTTATAAATTATACTGTCTCTGTGCGTGCGCGCGCGCCACTATGAATAAGTAACACAGTAGGCACCCATTTTTGACGACCTTATCCGAGCCCAAGCCAATGACCTGTGTGGCGAGTTGATTAGTCGAATCTGTTGTGACCTTGTTTCGAACAGTTTATGCTAACAGTGAGATTAGAGTCCTTTACCCAGTGAACAACTGAGAATGTAACTGAAACCATATTGCAAAATACGAAATGTATCATTTAAATGTGTCTAATTTCTAAAATATTCTGGAAATGATCAAAGAAAAACTAGAAAAACTTTTACTGATATTGTTATAACTGATTCGAATACAGAAACAAAGAAAAGACCCCCACATCACTAATTAAACAAATAAACAGCACTAATTAAACACAAACCTAGGGACATTTATAACATCAGATGGAAGATGCACAACAGAGATTAAGAACAGAAGATGGCAAGCAGAAGATGCATTTCAGAAAATTAAAAGTATATTATGCAATAAGTCACAATCATTGAATGTTATAGTATGTCCACAAACGAATGCCGTCATTCACGATCAATTATTTTGAAAACTGTCTGTTGCATCGTTATGGAATTTTTCCTGCCGTCTTATATTTACCTCCACCCAAGGAATATGTCTATGATAGGTCCAAAAACAACTTAAATCATTGAAAGCGGCGACATTCCTTTGATCTTTTGCTGAACAACTAGTGATTTCTCGCTAACGAAGTTATTTTTACGGTAATGTGAGACATGTCAATTCTGTTGACACACAAAGGCGTATCCGGATTCGTATGAGAGTGGGTGCAATGAAAGAATTAGCTTAAAATCGACAGGGTCGGCTGCATTGCACCGGGTGTTTATCCCATATGGCTCAGTTTCTTTCCGCAGCGCGGAAAGCGTCGCACAAAGCACGAACTCCGTAGCTCCAGCGACTACCCTCGGGAGTCTCCGAAAAAATGCACTCGTGAAATGAAGGACGCGGCCCGGAATCGAACATACAACCTTCGGAGCCCGAGTCAGACGGCTTGACCACTTCACCACGGAGAATCCCGAGAGGGGTGCAATGTGTAATATTAGTAAAGACAGAGAATTTACAGAGGCACGGGGTAAATAATTTGTAAATTAACAGGAAAGTAGAAGGAATATATTTCTTACCTTATTTTTCATTTCCTTCTTGTTTCTTCAGTTATCAGTTATCAGTTGGGGTATCTTCATTGCACTCCGGACATGTCCATAGGTGCTCAGATCCTCCCCCCAGCATATGCATCAGCGTCCGGTGGCTAATAGTGCCAGTTCTGTGTTGGTTGACGAGGCGCCTTGTTTTCCCGATGTACCTCTCGCATCTGGCCGTGCCGAATTCTTACTCCCAAGTCTTTCATCCTGGACAGCGATGTGGATTCACTGACGTCAAAGTCCTCTGTTCTCGCCATATCTTTAAGGACGTTAATAACATCGGCACGATCCATGGGCTGGCCATCTACAGGGGGTGCAGAGCCAGCCAGTTTATCAGCTCGTTCATTTCCCTCGACTCCCGCATGTCCCGGGACGAAGATGAAGGTGACTTTACGAACAACAGACTTCCGCAGCGACTCAGTCCACCGTCTACGTACAGATCCAGCTTCGATCTTCTGAATCATGCGCATTGAGTCACTTAGTACACACACGTTGGTATAATGCTGTGATTCCAGCCATATAAAAGCCTGTGTAACTGCCATCACCTCCATCGTCATGCTGCTCGAGGTCATAGAGTGGGCACCACTGGATTCTTGAACGGTTCGGCCCGCTGAATGGGCTGTAAATGCCCACGCACTTCTGTACTGCTTTACAACAGATCCATCTGTATAGATGAGCACTTTGGGGCTATATGAGTGTTCATAGATGAGCGCGTTGACTTCTGCATTGACAGCGACAGGGTTCTGCTCTCTGCACCGTCTGTCGAGTGTGATAATGCAGGAGAAAGTGCACTTAAAAGCTGGAGGCACCGGCACCCATTCCTTGCCGGGGTTGATACTGGTAAGACTGCAGACCTGTCTGACGACATCTTCCGCCCGACCCATCCATGATTTGCCTCTCTTTAGCCTGTACACCCTTTTCTCTGAATATAGCGTCATGCAGAGGTGCTGCTCATCTGCACTTATTTTTAAGAATGCACGAGCTCTCCAGATCTTGATCCTGTGTTCCATTGTCGGGAAGTCAAGGAGGTATCTCATTGATACACAGCTGGTGTCTTTCGTGCAGCCCAAAATGATGCGCATGGCTTCGATTTGTACCTTTTCAAGTCTTCCAATCTGTGTAGGGCTGACAGTGAGGATGGCCAGGGCATACTCTGCTCAGACCTTAATCTGTGTCGGACGATTCCAGTAGGTTGATGATTGCTCTCGGTTGCATAAAATTCAATCCATCCTTTCTCCAATAGTCCTCTTCCTCTTTCAACACATGGTCCTCACATTTTTTCCAGTAACTTTTATCAATATTTAATAGCGCGGACTGGGTTAGTATCTTGACGTCAGACAATCTGAATGTAGTATTGGCAGCTGCCACTTGTCCTTTAATTTTAGCCCACACAAGTTCTATAGGGTTTAAATGAGAATGATACGGCGGAAGTCTCAAGCACCTATGGCCATGCTCTTCTATCAACTTGTCAATTTGAAATTTCTTGCTTTTTTGCGTCTGTTTTACAAGGGACAACAACTGTAGCTTGAAATATGTTTCTGGAAATGGTATATTTTCCCTTCGGAGCCATATCTTTATTGCTTCCTTTGTGCTCGATGCCGTAGGTATTTTGTCTTCTTGGGCAACAACATTGTGATATGATGCATTGTCCATGATTAGACAAGACGGTCTATCAAGGGATGGAAGTACTGTATTCTCGAGCCAATCTCTAAATACATTACCATTCATCTCATTATGATAATCCCTATTGTCTGTATGCTTTGATACGAACACGAGCCCAGCATTCTGTAGTAAGCCATTATGAGTACTACCAGCATGGGCTATGACCAAACGCTGTCCTTTACTACTGGGCACATAACGTTTTATCTTTCCATCCATTGATTGCCATTCCTTTTCACTTGTGTGGTGTGCATTGATCCACGTTTCATCCAAATACACTATGTCATAATTTTCTTTGCGCATTTCCCTTATTTCACGTAGGTATCTGCTTCTCATGGCTCCTAAATGCGGTTGCTCGCAAAGGATATTTCTACCTCCCTTGTACTTTCTAAAAGTGAAGCCTAATGTCCTTATAATTTTCCACAAAGTTGTTTTGGATAGCTCTATGTTATTGTCCTTTCTCAACAAAATCCTCAGTTTTCTTACACTCACTGTTTCTTTGGCATCCATCATTTTTATAATAACTCGTCTGATGACATCCTTGTCAAAGCTGTCTACAATTGCCTTTCTACCTACCGTTTGCTTATCGCGTGTTGGTTTCATTCCAGATTCTTGCACCCATCGACGAAACGATCGTTTACTCAAACCTAATGCATGCACTGTTCTTTTTTCGGGATTTGTAACAGTATGAAACAGTTTCCTGCGATCAGCTTCTTGACAAAAATATGTGTACAACTTCATAGCGATGTTTTGAAGTGTACACAATTTCACTTTTAATCCCATTGAACAGTATTAACACATTCAAATATTAGCTATTAAGATTACATTAATGGTAAGATTTATTTATATAATCACGTTTCATGAAAGAACCCACAGTTTGACGACGCCTCTGAACTATAACACTCAGTCTGTGCAAAAAACGAAAGACCGCCAGACAATTTTGAAAATAGCGCGAATGGGTCTTGCTGAGCTGTAATACTCTAAAAATTAAGGCATTCATGGCGGGGCCGTAAAATATATACCTCATATAAGCAAAAATTGAAATCTGCTGTACAATCTCCAGAACAAAAAATTTTTTGTTGGGTGGACATAATGATAAGGTTATATACTAAATCTCATTATTTTCCATCAGTTGGTTACTGAGATATTCAATTTTATATTGAGGCAACAAAAAAAAACACATTATAGAAAGCGAGTGCTGTAATGCTATATAGAACCTCTTTTGATGTATGGTCATGTTCATCTTGTTATTTGTCCATCAAGAATGATGATGACCATTCATTTCATCCAGTGGGGTTGAAAGTATGGAGCCGTACGATCTAAGATGACTGATAAGGCCTATTTTGGCTCGAAATGTTCTTTGACAATGTGGGCAAAGAATGCTTGACGATCAAGAAGGTGGATCTCCTGCAGTGGTTTTACTGTCCAGCCCTTTCCTCACAGCTCTTGCAGTCCTGGTTGCTTCACAAGTGACTACACACCCTTATGTAATGATGTACGCCACGAATTACGGTCTTTAGCTGCAGTCTCCCAGGTGTCAAGATGCATTCCAAAAGCTTTAAGTGAGATTTTCAGAGTTGATGTATGGTAGTGAATCTTGAAATGTAAATGAACAAATTAAGAAGAACTTGGAAGCACCAGAAGCAACAGAGACGTGGATCCTGAGACAAATGTTGCGAATTCCTTGGGCTGACAGAGTAACTAACAAAGATTGTCTTAAAGAGGCTAATAAAACTAGAACATTATATACGACAATTAAAAAGAGACAAACAGCTTTCTTTGGTCATGTTATGAGAAGAGAGGCATTGGAGAACATTGTGACAACTGGAAAGATTAAGGGGACGAGAGGCAGACCAAGAGAAATCATGTTGGATGGATTGAGACGGTGGCATGGAGAAATATCAGCAGCAGAATTGATCCAGAAAACCAAAGGCCGAGATCTGCGGCAGAGGCATGAACGCCTTCGCCAGCTGGCAGGGCATTTGATGATGATGATGATGATGATGATGATGATGATGATGATGATGATGATGATGATGATGATGATGATGATGATGATGATGATGATGAATTAAACAAATAAAGAGCACTAATTAGACAAGTAAACAACATAAATGAAATTCACGAACACGGATTGAATATATAGATCCAACATATGCAGAGCAGAGACAAACTATTGTGAACTATGTTCGTGCCATTTGAGGTCAAGCTCTGTGCAGATGTCAACAAGCTCAAGCTGACCTTTGCTTTCTTTCAATAATTTTAAGGCGTCTGAAAGTGTTGGAAGAAGAATGATATCAATATAAGTAAGGCAGAAACAAAGCAAACAACAACAACAAAAATCAACAAACAAACAAAAACACCAACAACAACAAAAAAAAACTAGTAATATAGCAGGGCAGATGAAGACACAAAATTTTAAAATGGAAATAAATTGGAGCCTGTCAAAAAATATATTTTGGTCACATAATAATATACGATCATAGATGTGAAACTGTTATGCGAAAGGAATTGGAATGTTCAAGATTTTGTTCAACAGGATGGGAACAAACAGCCAGCCAGCCTATCGATTAAAACAGTCATCAAGTGCATTGTACAAGCTCTACGTAATTGTATGATGCAAATAGACGATTTATGAACAAGCAGCTGGGAAACAATTAACGACGTCGGGACAGGGACGTCATTAAAAATAGACCGATTATCATGGATATAGAACACAGACAACAAAGAATTCGCAAACAAACTACAACAGAAAAGAAAAACAAAACGAACAAATTACTAAACGAGATTAAAGTTGGTTACATAAAATATTACTACACATTTGGTTGGTTTTGGTTGGTTGGTTTGGTGGCTGGTTGGTTGGTTGGTTGTTTGGTTGGGTGGCTGGATGGTTGGTTGTTTGTTTGGTTGGGTGGCTGGATGGTTGGTTGGTTGGTTGTTTGGTTGGTTGGTTGGTTGGTTGTTTGGTTGGTTGGTTGTTTGGTTGGTTGGTTGGTTAGTTAGTTGGGTGGCTGGTTGGTTGGTTGGTTGGTTGGTTGTTTGGTTGGATAGTTGTTTGGTTGGTTAGTTGGGTGACTGGTTGGTTGTTGGTTGGTAGGTTGAGTGGCTGGTTGGTTGGTTGGTTGATTTGTTAGTTAATTGGTTGGTTGATTGCTTGTGTGGCTGGCTGGTTGGTTGGTTGGTTGGTTGGTTGGTTGGTTGGTTGGTTGTTTTGTTGGATAGTTGTTTGGTTGGTTAGTTGGGTGACTGGTCGGTTGTTGGTTGGTAGGTTGAGTGGCTGGTTGGTTGGTTGGCTGATTTGTTAGTTAATTGGTTGGTTGATTGTTTGTGTGGCTGGCTGGTTGGTTGGTTGGTTGTTGGTTGGTTGGTTGGTTGGATGGTTAGTTGGTTGGGTGGCTGGTTGTTTGTTGGTTGGTTGGGTGACTGGCTGGTTGGTTGTTGGTTGGTTGTTTGGTTGGATGGTTGGTTGGTTGGTTGTTTGGTTGGTTGGTTGGTTGGTTGGATGGTTAGTTGGTTGGGTGGCTGGTTGTTTGTTGGTTGGTTGGGTGACTGGCTGGTTGGTTGGTTGTTTGGTTGGATGGTTGGTTGGTTGGATGGATGGTTTGTTGGTTGGTTGGCTGGTTGGATGGCTGGTAGGTTAGTTGTTGGTTAGTTGGCTTGTTGGTTGGTTGGTTGTGTGGCTGACTGGTTGGTTGGCTGGTGGGTTGGTTGGTAATTCTCTGAAAGACACTGAATTGTAACTCTGAAGTTTAATGCATTGGCGTTCATGTCATCTCAGTCCGGAAGCAGGCTGGCATCTATCGGAGGGAGGCTGACAAAGAGACTTCTCTCCTGACCTGATACCAAAATACTATCTTCACGGGGTCTGTGTACAGATCTCTCCCCTCCCTCCCCTCCCCCCCCCCCCCCCCCCCCCCTCAAAGATCAGAAACCAGAACTGGTATGTAAGTCCTGTGTTGGAACTTCGTATCTGTGCAGAAGCACATGAGCGACTGACTGGAATTTGGCCTGGGTTGGTAACATCTCCTCGTTGATATTAAATGCTTCATTATCAACAGGCCCCGACACAATGTTCGGAGGTAATGTGGCACATATAAAGACATAACTTGCAGAAAAGCATCTTCGATGGAAAGATAGATGACAAACTTATCAGAAGAAGGTAATTGTTTCAACGGAAAATAACATCAGTAGATGAATTGGAGAGAGAATGCCAGACGGTACTGTCACGTCGACAGACAGAACGTGCTGGATATCGATTACTGCCGACCCTCCACGCGAAGACGCCAATTGATTTTACCTGACAACGGAATGTTTATTTAAACAATAATATGAAGCGACCGTTACTTGTTGCAGAACCATAACATGGCCGCCTGCGGGGATGTTAACCAGTGTTTGAACTAAACCTTGATATGTAACAGAATTTTCATATGAAACCAATGAATTGATTTCGATTTTACTGAGAGCAGAAACTACATGCAGTAGTTTCGTCTAATTTGTTATTAACGTTTTCTGTGTATGTGCTATTTGTTGTTATAACGGTAGAAGTCAGACAATAGATCATGTTTGCTGTGACCCAGGCAGAAGAAACAACGTTCAAGCATGGGAAAAACAGAGTGCAAGAAGATTCTATTAAGCAGCTTAGGTTAACGCGTGCAGTCTTTAAATAGAGAAGCCGGCATTAGCGTAGAGATAGATGAGATGTTATTGTGTTTACCTGTCTGCATGGCGAGATTTCCACCCACCAGTGAGGAGTAGGTGTCACCTACAGAGTTGATTGGCTCACATAGAAGATGATGGGAGAGAAGTAGGTATTACTTGCACAGTTGACAGGCTTACAGGGAAGATGAGGCGAGAAAAATAAGATTCACTAGGTAGCCCAGGTTTCTGAAGTAAAAATCCTGGCCTAGAAGGGGATTTGAATACAAGGCCACCGGATCGCCTGGCAAGGATGCTAGCCGATCCGTTACCGCAATTCCCACACTATAGAAAGACAATATTGTTCTAATTAAAATAAACGTACCTTCTGAACTTCGCATTGCCAGTTTTAAAAAGCTACCCGATTTAAAATGTTTTATTCCCCAACCAGCAAGTTCTCACCACACCTCATTTACCAAATCATTTCTCCGTGAATAACCCAAAGAGGAACTTGGCGCGTTTAATCGCCTACCACTTTTACCGTGCGCTTATGGTTAAATTCAGCAGCCACTCTGTTCTTGTAACCACTTATCATTGTATCTTCTTCTTAATTAGCCAGCCCCGGAGGATTATTATAGATCACTCGAAAAGCCATCGATGCGATAAAGCCGACTACAGCACGGCAAAAGAGGCTGCAACTTTGCATTTTCCCATTTTCACGTTTCAGTTGCTCTTCTTCTGATGCCGACATTATTCCCCGTTGATAACAATTGGGCTGGTGATGGCAGTGTTATTATAAACTAACCAGCTGATGGCAGGAAATTATACGACAGACGTTTTTTATTTTCTCTCTGGCATTTTATACATAATTTATGCACTACAAAAAGTGTTGCATTGCGGGGTTACAGAAAGCGGTGTAATGGCGGATTTATTTCCTCTCTGCACAGTTGTTTTTTGTTTTGTTTTTTTTTCACACCAACATCGCAATTTTATTTTAGCTTCATTTGTGATTACTTTCCCTGCTTTCTTAACTCCATTCCCACAGTGCGTCCCGCGGCATGGGCGCGAAGACGTGAAGTTCGGATGTTATATCTATTATTATATCTGGGGGTGGTAGTATGGTATCGCTTCTAATTTAAAATGTAATGGGCTCAATGCAGTTGGCAAGAATATGTTTATATGAACCCGATGTCACTGTACTTCCTCCAAACTCTGGATAGGTACTTAGTCTTCTCCAAACGCGGCCTAACAATAGAATTTATGTGCACATTACACACGTTCCCCATCAGTTAGAATGCGTGCGTGCTGCTGTCCTGGCAAATATCGATGACGTCGAAGAAGAACAAAACAAACTACGTTTGCTATTTTGAGTATTTTTATTAATATCTACGCTTGCACAACCACCATATGCCACAATATGTGAAGTGCTACTTTATACAAAACATGAGATTACAACACAATTTTACTTTAATATAAGCATAATGAGGCATCAATGATTTCATAAACATCATTCTGAGGTTACGTGTAACAAAACATACACGGTGTTTGTGTTCTGAGTGTTCACCTAGCACAGTGTTTCCCAACGTGGGGCCCACGCCCCACAGGGCGTCAAACAGAGTCAAACAGAATTTGACTGTTAAGGGGGGCAATTCGAAAATGGAAGAAATCGGCTGAATATAACAAAACGTGGAGACTTGAGACTGAAGTTAACTAAATTGGAACCTGACATAAGATCTCTTTGCAGCAAGCATCAAGCGCAAGGATCTCACTAAATTTAAATAATAAATAATTACTAATAATTAAAATAATATAGAAAAATCTTTCATTAAAATTATTTTGTACTTGAATTTCAGTTCTCCATTATATGTTTTGAAAATTTACTTACTGTGTTTGCTCAATAATTACCTAGTGATTTCTTCCTAAAACCTATCATTCAAGTTTCTTTAGTGAACATTTCAATTTTTGAATATTAAAAATAATGTATATGTTGAGGGGGGGGGGGGGGGGGGCGTGGGGCGGGGGAGGGGGGCAATATGAATTTTAGAAAGGCTTAAGTGGGGCATGGCACAAAAAAGGTTGGGAAACACTGACCTAGCAGAACATACACCGTTTTTATATCTGGGTGCACATATAATAACATACACAGTGGGCACTCTTCCGAATTGCGGTCCCAAATAGATCCGCAGTGAATAGGTCAGGGGTAAGGGTTAGGGTCAGTGTTTAGTTAACAACTAACCCTAACCCTTAACCCCTGACCTATTCACTGCGGAACTATTTGGGACCGGAATTCGGAAGAGTGCCTACACAGTGTCTTTGTTCAAAGTGTATATGTGTGTGACATATTTTTAATGTCTGTGCCTATCAACAACATTCAGACTCCATAATGGAAACCACGGTATTTCAATTTTAATTCACCGCAACAGACGTCACGAGGCTATATTTAGCTTTAGCAGCTATATATAGCGTAGTTAGCAGCTATATATAGCACTGGCGGGGGATCTCCGTTCAATTAAAGTTTTTTTCAGTGCGTGTCATGGCGCGACATGGCGCGAAAAAGGAGCGACGAACGGTAACACAGTGTGTGTAGTACATTTTTACGTTGGCTTTCTACAGTCATGACCCTAACCCTAACCCTACCCCTAACCCTAACTAGAAGAATGCCATAACGGAACGGGCCCTTTTCAGGGTCACAAATTAGCACACAATAACAGCCCCTAAGTGTGCACAAGAGTATACAACCACTGAAATATTCAGGTCAACTCACACACATAACTAAACCATTTCCTGCACACCGACAACGTTATTCCGGTCAAGGTCATGCACACCGAGATACAGCGCGAATAAGGGGACTCCAGGATATGACGTGTGCCCTGGAATTCCCTTTGTTTGCGGTGAATTAAAATTGAAGTACCGACACCACATTAATTGTTCATAATGGAAAACTAGGACCACGCCTGTTTTCTAAAAGTAACAATTTTACAGGATTTTGGAGTTTTGGAGATGACAGAAGCTAAAAATAAACCGCCTACGATGCCACGCGGGGAGCACCTGCATAGGAAAAGACGGAGCTGGCTAGGGAGAGGGCAGCCTGGAGACAATCCCAGTGTAGGTTGTTTATGTACACATTGTCAAGGAGATTTAACGCTTACACCAAGGATGGGATGGGTAATGTTATCTGCCCATCCCATCCACCCCCAATTTTTGACACGCTATGTGATTAGTGCGGGGAAAAACATTAGTATAATGATAGGCAGATTTATGAATTTGGGATTGGTTGTTGCACAGAATGCTCAGCTTTGCAAACGTTGGATGTCAGTCTGCAAAATGATTCTATATGAGACAGTGTGTTTTTCCTTTGGTAGAAAATGTGTCCTATATGGCTGAAGGACCGGTGGTTCTGTTTGGATAATTGTGGAGCCTAATTCAAATGATCTAAAACATTAAAGGGGTGCGCCTTTATAATGTTCTAAGTCCGGATTTCCTTAATACATCATTAGTCCTCCAATTTCAAGGCGCACCCAGCATTATGAAAGTCACCTGAAGGACGTATCCGTATCATGGATGATGGCCTAGCCAACAATAGCTTTATCTTCTTCAGCATTCCGAGCCATTGAGATTCTTTGCTGCAGATACAAGCCGTCTCCATTCGTCTCCCTGGTTTACCTTCTCTTGCCAGTCGCTGATTCCAAGTGCTTGTATGTCTGTATGTATATTATCTCTCCACCGTCTTCTTGGTCTACCTCGGGGTCTAGGGTCATTTATTTCCTGAGTTTAAGCGAGTTTTGTTTTCCTATTACCTTCCATTCTTTCTATATGCCCCAGCCATTGCAGTCCATTAGCCTTCACGATACCAGTGATTAGCGGGGACTTAAACAGATCCTGAATGTCTTTGTTGCTTCTTCTTTTCCACTCTCCATTTTGTATATCCCTATAGAACTTGTGTGGGCCAAAATTAAAGGACAGGTGGCAGCTGACAATGCTACATTCACATTGTCTGACGTCAAGATACTAACCCAGTCCACGCTATTAAATATTGATAAAAGTTACTGGATAAAATGTGAGGACCATGTGTTGAAAGAGGAAGAGGACAACTGGAGAAAGGATGGACTTAATTTTATGCAACCGAGAGCAGTCATCAACCTACTGGAATCGTCCGACACAGATTAACGTGCACACTTACTGGGAAATTTTGCTCCAACTATTCAGACGAATTGCAGGCCCTAAACATTACAGCATCAGCACAATGTCAATGGCAACAGTCTGTACTCCACAGTGATGAATTTTCAATTCTGCAAGCTCTCAGCGGTGACAAACAACTGGTATTGGAAAAAAAAAAACTAAACCCATTGAATACCAACAGAGGAGTAATATTGCGGTGGAAACTGACATATTGTGGCATAACAAGAAACGTGAGAGCAAACACGTTGTCAAATTAGGGGACAACACACGTACATACGAATCAATCTATAAACTTCAATTAAAAGAGGACCAACATCTTGGTCGTTAAGAAGAAAACCCACTACAGAGACACTGACAACTATTTTCATAGTGCAAAACGGGTAATCATGTTCCGTCTCTGAACAGTAAACAGCAGAGTAAACAATCTTTCACGAAGACTCAAAGCGGGTCTGTCACCCATGTGTACGTGTGAACAAACTACAGACAGCTGAACAGATCCTTAAAAATGGACACATGATGACTAAATTGCGGTATCATTTATGGTCACCCCATATGCACATTAACGCACTGCTATTTGGAAGCTTTCACGAACTAGACATAAACAACTAAATGCATCCTAGTAACATGACTCCTAGTGTACACATTATTAACCAGCAGCTGAAGAAACAAGAAGGAAATGAAAAATAAGGTAAGAAATATATTCCTTCTACGTTCCTGTCAATTGACACTTTATTTACCCTATGCCCCTGTAAATTATCTGTCTTTACTAATATTACACATTTCACCCCTCTCGGAATTCTCCGTGGTGAAGTGGTCAAGCCGTCTGACTCGGGCTTCGAAGGTTGTATGTTCGATTCCGGGCCGACTCCTTCATTTCACGAGTGCATTTTTTCGGAGACTCTCGAGGGTCGTCGCTCGATCTACGGGGTTGGTGCTCTGTGCGACGCTTTTCGCGATGCGGAAAGAGACTGAGCCACATGGGATAAAACCCGGTGCAATGCAGTCGACCCTGTCGACTTTTAAGCGACTTTTTTTTATTGCACCCACTCCCATACGAATATGGCTACGCCTTGTACTTGTGTCGTTACCCGAAATGACGCGCTTTACTGTAAGACTAGTTTGTTAGCGTGAATTCATTACATTTTCGCCAAAACATCAAAGAAATGTCGCCGCTTTCGATGATTTAAGTTGCCTTTGGACCTATCAAAGACATATTCCTTGGGTGGGGATAAATATAAGACGGCAGGAAAACTTTCATAATGATGCAACAGACAGTTTTCATAAAAATTGATCGTGAATAAAGGCATTCATTTCTGAACAGACTATACATTGTACTCTCTGCTTTTCTTAAAGATGGTTCTCTTGTAGAAGATATGGTCCCTGCATCTTGTGCTGTCTGAAACCTGCCTGTACTTCATGCAACCCGCATGTCCGTTCTATCAATCACTGTCATACAGTAGAACAGTTTGTATATAACATTTCAGTACTCTCTGACATTCAGTGGCTTACTGCATAAGATAATTTATATTTTCTTACATACAGCTTTTCCTTGGTGTATTCTGCTTTTAATCTCTGTTTCACGATCTCCATTTGATATTATGATTGCACCTACATATTTCCATGCATTGACCTGGTCAGCAATTTCCCTTCTATTGTTATATCCTATTTTATTTTTATCTGTATTATATAAACATTGTTTCTCTTTTCTTGATGCTTAGAACAGTTCCTATTTTTTTTTCTTTGCACTCTATTACTTCCTGCTCCGTGGCGAAGGTGTTATGGACGCAGTTTGTAATTCCCCATACCCGCGTTCGAAACACAGCTGCAGACGATTGGCAGCAAACTGTCTTGCGTTGCTTTTTTTTTTAACCAAATGGTATAGTCTCCGGTCGTTCAGAAAACAATGGCAAACTACTGAACGTAAACTTCCAAGGGTTCACAACAGCAAAAAATGCTTAAGTTGACTGCGACGTCCTGTAAAGGATATGCAACTAACTTTTTGTTTTAAACTCTATTACTACAATGTCCAATATTTGTGGAAGATCTGTTGTGTTTTTAGCTATCAGTACTGTGCAATCTTTATAATGTGCGCTGTTTATATTACAGCCCCAAACTAATATTCTTGGTCTGTCTTTGATCTCTATCATTCTTATTTTACTATAGAAGGAAATTTCCGGTGACAAAACAAATTTTGATAACGAAGACAACAATAGATTGCAAGATTTATTGTCTGGCATATTTCGCTCCATCTCGTCAGGTACATACTGCAGAATTCCCATAGCATAAAGTAAAATAACAAGATAAATCCTTCAAGATGAAATATACACATGTTCGCAGAGTAATATCAATAGTCTACCACGGTAATTTAAACTGACTATCATGTGTTTCTGTTTACACTAGACTGGTGTATGTAGATTAATCCTGATGGCTTCTGCAAACTTTAAAAAAAGCGACTATGGTGTATATAAAACAAGACGCGAAATACATTGTCTCTTTCAATCACATGACCGGTTTCCAAAACGTGACTTGCAATCGATGACGCGGGATGTTCTTGGTGTGTTGGCCTGGGCAGGCTCCCATCAAATGTGTGTAGTATCTTGTCAATCCAGCTGGGTATGTACTCAATCAACCTGTTATTTAACTGCCGCTCTGTTCTGCCGATGTATGTATGCTGGCACCTACATGTGAATTGGTGAATGAAATTTGATTTGGCGTAGAGAGGGAGATATTCTTTTACTGCTGGAGTGGGAATAGGTGTGGTTTGGTATCTAATAACTGGAGTCGCAGCATAGAATGTTCGGCCGACTGCTGTAATGAGCCGGTCCTGTAGACATTGCATTACGTCACCCCCTCGAAAGGTTAGCTGGATAAATGCCTTGAGTTTACGGACTGTACTTTCGTCGGGTTTTGGTTTTGGCTGTTGGCAGTGGCGCTTAATAAATCACGTGGAGTAGCCATTCAGGTCTAAGACATTATTCAGAGTTTATGTTGTGTGATTTCTGCAGTATGTACCTGATGAGATGCAGCGAAATATACCAGGTAATAAACAGTGCAATCTTCTTCTTCTTTCGTTCGCTTGAAATATGTCTATAACTGCAATGTCATCTCTTGTATGAATTCAACTGTCTTTTTTAGTTCATTCAGCGGTCCATAGAGTTTATCTTAAACTGTTGTCTCTCTAGGCCAGAAGGTTTGCTTAGATATGTTGTATTTTGGGCAGTCTTGGAGTATGTGCTCTGCTGTCTGCGACGCCAATCCACATGTGCACATGGCTGATTCACCAATCTTGAATTTTGTATACACGTGGTTGCGTAATCTATTGTGTCCTGTTCTGAGGCGAAGATTAATGACTTGTTCTGGTCTGTCCATAACGTGGTAGTCTTCTTGAGCAGGTTTTGGTGGCTTTCTGACTGATTTTATCATTCTTTTCTTTTGGTGGTATGTAACGGATACATAAGGCTGTTCTTCTTTTGCTCCTTCCTTAGCCAATCGATCAGCTCTGTCGTTAACGAATACTCCACAGTGGGATGGTATCCACTGTATGGTGACCTTATGCTGACTGCTAAGTTCATAAAGTAGTGTCCTTAGTACTGGCAATTTCCCAGACATGAGCGCCTCGAGTACTGATTTTGCATCTGTCAACAGCACCACAGGTTGTGTACCATAGCTGGTATTTAATAATTTCTCCTTTTGCTATCTTGATTGCCTCAATTTCAGCATCATAGTTATGGCAGCACTTTCCTATTGGTACCCTGGCTGTGTCCCTAGTATGATTTGGGTATTATATGTACATGAACAAGACCTGCAAATTTAGTACACAGTGAACAACTAGTGTTAGAAATGAATATTAAGAAGACACAGATTATGGTCGTCACTGGGAAGAAGGAAATACCACAATGTGATATACAAGTAAATGTATATATTAAGTATTTAAGTATTCTTAAGTATTCTTAAGCAAGTGAATCGGTACATTTATCTCGAAACAGTCATAACATCTGATGGGAGATGCCTCGAAGAGATTAGAACAAGAATTGCTATTGCGAAGGTAGCCTTTTGCAAGATGAAAAACATACTGACCAATAAAAAGATATCAATTGAAACGAGAAAAAGAGTGTTGAAGTGCTACATAGAACCTATACTTTTCTATGGATGTGAAGCGTGGACAATGAGCAGTCAAGCTGAAAAAACATGTGATGGCTTTGGAAATGTGGTTTCTGAGGAAAATGCAAAGAATACCATGGGCAGACAGAAAAACCAATCAACAAGTACTTCAAGAAACAAATGAAGATCGTAAACTGATTGGAGTCATTAGACGTAGACAGTCAAAATTTTTCGGGCACGTGAGAAGAAATGATTAGGAGAACATGGCGACGACTGGCAAGATCGAAGGGAAGAGATTAAGGGGAAGACCGAGAAGTAAATACCTTGATGGCTTGACCACGTGGCATGGTCGAGACAGGAACACGGAGCTGATCCACGACTCTGGTGATCGAGTAAGATGGCAGAACATGACCGCCCACACTTAACGGCATGGCACATAATGGATGGATGGATGGATGGATGGATGGATGGATAGATGGATGGATGGATGGATATACACTCCCGTTCCTCCATTTTAAAAAGCATTTTGTGCTGATCCATTTGTGTAGACTCGGATCCAGAGGTCCTGTGGGTATTCTCCATCAAGGAAGCTGAGAATAGCTGTTCTGCGCTGTACACTGTTCTGTTCTTCCTTGTCAAATATTCATCTCACTTTTGTCAGGATTTGTAGTGATAGTCCATGTTCATCTTTCCATAGAATTCGCTCTTAAATAGTTGTCAGAAGGATACCAACTGTGGGGAGATCGGTGTTTTCTCTGCAGTCTTTTGGCCTGGCGGATAAAACTATTTCTTTTCAACCGCTCCATAGCTAGGTTTTCAAATCTGTTCTTCATAGGGTGGCCTGGCAAGCTGAGGAACTTTTCTGCTTGTATTAGCGTTTTCGTATCCCTGTGGTCTCTCAGTGCTTGCGTCCTCCCCAGCTTCTTCATTTCCATTATAGGGGTTGATCTCATCCCTCCTGTGGTGACTCTAAATGCTTGATTTTGCACCATGTCCAGCTCTTGGAGTGTGGTTTTTTATGATGAGCACCACGCAGTTAACCCGTATTGCAGGTGGGATCTTATGCTCTGTTGATAAACTTTGCTTAGTATTTTCCCACTGGCTCCCCATGTGGTTCCACTTAGCTTTCTCAGAATGGCTATTTTTCTGCTGGCTTTTGCTATTGCTTTGTTGATGTGCTTTCTCCATGTCAGCCTGTCATCAAATGTTACTCCAAGGTATGTTGGCTCTTTTATCTTCTCTTAGGGGTGTTCCATTTATCTGGATGATCCCTGTCTTTTGTTTTGGAGAGAGGGTAAATAGAGTGGTGCTGCACTTGTCGGTGTTTATGCTGACACACCATTTATTTGCCCATGCAACAAATGTATCTACAGCTCTTTGTAGCGATCTGGTGGCCACCGGTGCATGTTCATTTGTGCTCCATAGAACAGGTCATCGGCGTACATTGCCGCTTTAATTCCATGCGGTAGATTAGCAACAAAATCATTGGTGAAGATTAGAATAAGTGTAGGGTAAAGACTCCGCCCTGGGGAACGCCGTGACGCAGTAGTACTTTCTTGCTCTTGAGTCCGTCTATCTGTACTCGGGCTCTTCTGTTGTGCAAGTATGCTTTCAACCATTTGTACATTCTTCAAGTGACTTTACAGTATCTCAGTTTCTTCATCAGGCCTTCTTTCCAGACTTTGTCAAAGGCTTTCTGCAGATCTATCCATGCTGCAATCACCAGCTTCTTCTCTTGGAATGCATCCTCAATTTCTTGAGAGAGGTAGGTTGTCTCATCTTCCGTAGAGTAGCACTACCTAAAGCCAGCCTGCTGTGGCACAAGGATGTTTTCACTTTCAATGTACCACTGCAGTCTGTGATTGATGATGTGCTCCATTGTTTTGCAGAGACAGCTGGTGAGGCTAACTGGTCTGTAGCTAGAGGCAATGGAACCATCTTTCCCTGATTTTAGGAGGGGTATCATGATTGCTTCTCTTCAGGTTTGTGGAATACTGCCTAAGGTCCAGCTGTTATTGAAGATCTGCAACAGCTTTGCTTTGGCCTCTGTTCCTAGGTTCCTAATCTTTTCATTGTAGATGCCATCAGCTCCTGGTGACTTTCTCATTTTCAGTTTTGATATGGCTAGCTCCAGTTCACTAGGTGTCTCCATAACCTCATGTACAATTTCCTTCTGTCCTGTATGTTCCATTCCTCTCGAATCTCTTGTTGTTTCTCTGGACTAATTTTGGTATTGTTATCTTGTGCGAATGAGTAGGCAACATGGTCAGCTGCTTGCTTTCCAGATAAGATGTTTCCGTCTTTATGTAGTGAAATTTTTGAGTTTTTCCCAGTGCCCTCATCGTTAAGTTGTTTTATTAGCTTCCACAACTTCCTTATGTCTCTTTCAAAGTTCAGTGACTGTTTTCTCCTGCCAGCTTTTCCGTCTAGCCTGCAGCTTGGCCCTTTGAAATTTGGCTTTTGTGTGCTGGTATTAATTGTGGTGCTCTTGGCTGGGTTGGCCTATGCTTGCTTTCTACACACTTCCACATCATTACGCAACTGTTCCAGTTCATTACTCCAGTATGGTTTATAATGTTTAGGGCTCCTCTTGGTACTGTTTCTCGTGCTGCCTGTAGTATGCATTTCCCAAACTCGTCAACTACTTTATTTATGTCTTTCTCAGTGTTTAGGTTTCTAACCAGTATGCTGTTGCGATTCTTGAACATTGCCCAGTCTGCTTTCTTGTAGCTCCACCTCGAGAGGGTGCTGCTTTCACTTACAAGCTCATTTTCTACAGTTAGAAACAGTGTCACTGCCACCAAGTTGTTTCCCACCAATTCGTTTAATGTTCCACTCCAGGTCTGGTGAATGAAAAGCCAGGTCGGGTGTAGTTGAAGTGTGCAATGATCTCGAGTAGATGGTATGTGGATCAGACGGCTTGTTAATCAAGATGAATCTATTCTCATCCTGCCAGTCTTCCAGTCTCTCTCCTCTCTGGTCCATGTGATCATAGCCCCAGCTCTGCGAGTGGCTGTTGAATTCGCCACACACAATCATTTTTTTCTTTTAATGGTAGTGTGTCCAGTGTCTGTGGACGGTCACTTGGTAGTAATCGATCAGATGTAGGTCTGTATTGCCTCTCTTAAGTTTTATAGTATTGTCCGATCTCAGCCCCTTCTCTGTAACCTTCAATTTGGGAAGCAATGATGTTATTTTTTTACAAGGGTCAGTATCCCACCTTTTCGCCTGTCCTTTCGGTCAGATCGGTAACAGTGGCAGCCTCTGATGTTGAAGGCTATATTTTCGTTGAGGTGAGTTTCTTACTTTTTCTTGGTCCAAGATGTTTTCTAGTTCTATTTTTTTTTTTTTGCTGAATCCCTCCTCATTCCAGTGCATTATTTTTAGTCGTTGTTTGGTATGGCCAGACGCTCTATTCTCAGGTCCCCTGGTTACACAGGACATCTGAGAAGGATCTCCAGTAGTTGTGGTTGGACCTTTTCTAGAAATAGGGCCCGGCAGTGCACCTGCCTGGGGGTCCAAAGCTGGGCGAGCACCATAACATTTAGCAGTAGTCGACATATTTCATGGCGTAATTGCGTGGCATCCTGATTTCTGTGGTGCGCCTCTTGGCTGGTTGCCTCCGTCTTCAGCACCTTTCCTTTGCTAGAGCAGACTGTGGTCTTACTCGAGTTTAGATGTGTAGTCGCGCACACACGTGTCTGCGCATGCATGTACGTGCATACACATCTAGAGCGTATTGGTTATTTTTTTCGGCGCGAGAGACTCGCCGCCGCCCCTTCTCCTGTTAGTTAAAACAGTTCCGCTACGTGAAGGCCAGGAGTTGGACTTTTGCTGCAGAGGTGATGATTGCACGAGCCATTGGGATATTTATAGCAAGGTTGGGCGCTCATCCCCAACTCTGCGCCACGGCTACATACAGCAACATTTGGAACCATAGTGCAATCTATTGTTTGTGTCTTCGTTATTCAAATTCACTACGGGAAAACATTGTTTTGACAAAATCCTTGTCTTACTTCTTCCTTCATGTGTTTATAACGGTCTATTTTATTTTCCATTTTAAGCGCTCAATAAATAGTTGTTATTCATCTAGGACTTCCCTATCAGTATCAGTGTTAATATCCTCCAACATTTTGATCATTTCAACATGTTTTGTGTAATCTATAAAGCATAATTATATGCTCTGTGGCGAAGGAGTTACGGGCGCAATTCGAATCCCGCATACCGCGGTCGAAACACAGCTGCTGGCGATTTGGCAACAGTCCGCCTTGCGTGTGGTTGTCATACAATGGTATGTATGCCGGTTGTTTAGAAAGCAATTGCAAACTACTGAACGTAAACTTTCCAAGAAATCACAAACAGACAAAAATTGTTGGGGTCGACTGCGACGTCCTGTAAAGGATATGCAACAAACTTTTTATAGATCTTTCTGTGTCTAACTTGATCTTTCTATCAGTTTTCGTAATGTCTATATTACATTACTTGTTCCTTTCGCTTTCACAAATGTACGAGTATCATGATCTTCACGAGGTTTCTGTCATTTACATTTACTGCCAATATAGTATCTTGCGGTGTATGGCAGAGGGGTCTTTGAGCCTGGGGAATTAAGGCCGCCTGGCTAGTGCAGTGACCGCGAACTGTGCAGGTTAGAATTTTCTTTTTGCCCCCGACAGAAGAAAATCCCACACCTTACCTAGGGATCGAACCCGGGTCTCCCGAATGAGAGTCCGGCGTTCTAGCCACTCGGCCAGCCGCTCCTCTATTTCATCTAGTTTTTTTTTCTGATGATATTTGTGAGTAGAAGTTTGTTGACACAGTTTATGAGGTTAAGTTTCTTCATGTTGACTTGCTCCTGGTTTCTTGGACACAGTTATTATAGCTAAAGATTTCAGCACATCACTTGGTATATAAATATACACCAGCCATTACCCCATATGGACAACAATCACCTTCGGATTAATAAGCCTGTGGTGGTAAAACCGTGAGCAGCTGCTTTTACGGCTGACTCAATCACAGTACTACCAAACTAAGCCGGTGGTGAACCCTACTATAACTTCTCCTTGAGGTTGAACGGAATATGGGCAATGGTAGAATCGAAAGGAAAAAAATAAAATCGCTTGGTATAATCCATTATTGTAAATATCGTTTAGTGAGAATGTCTATTTCGAATTCTCACAGTACTTCTAATTCCTCTACCGTGATTTCATCTGGCCAAAGCTGTTGCCCCCTCCGATATTTAATAGCATAAATAACTACTTCGTTTAGTCTAGGTGGACCGCCCAACATACTTTCGTCTGTTCTTTCTCCATCTTGTTACTCTTTGAAGAATTATTTTTGGTTTAAGCGATCACTATTTCTACTTCATTATTACACCGTCGCTTTTCTTATTCATTGTTGCTTATTGTTGGTGCAGTATAATTGTGTAATATTTATACTTATTAGCTAACTTAAGATTTTAACCATAATGACTTGTCTAAAAAACACCTATAATCATTAAATTATTTAGTTATTTCATCGCCAAGCAGTGGTCCTCCTCTTTGTGCATATCACTTTCTGAATATACAACTGTGTATTTCCGTTACATTGACTTTATTTTAAACAATCATCCAAGTCTAGGAGACAAAACGGTCTAGGAGAAACAAACACAACTGTCTGTCACCACATATTTATTAACATTCTGTAAATAACATATATGACACATGAGACAATCTCAGGGATCCAGAGAAGTTGCATGATCACAATTTATATGTTTCAATCAAAAGAAATGGTATCAGTTTTACATAGCTGAAATCAAAGAATCATCGTTCATAGTGTAAGAAATTCTGCATGCTGCCCAGCAAATTTTAATTCATACCTAGATATTAGGTCCCACAAGCGAAAATAAATTTGGATATATATATATATATGAATAGGATCTTCAAGAATTAAAAGAAGTAACTTCTAGTAGTTGTATCAGTAACTTGCTGATAGATTCATTTAACTGTCTCACTTGCCATTAAATAAATATATATGTAGATAACTTATATTTTCCTGAAGTGTCAACTAATCTGTAAACCATATATACTAGGTTAGCGTGCCTATAAATCATATATAATTTGCTAAGTATGATATGTTAAGTACATTCAGTGATCTTATAACTATCCTGTCTCAACCCTGAATATCACTTTGTTGACCATCCATATCACATATCAAAGTAAAGATAGTCTCTGTGCAGATTGCGTCTGTGAGGTGTTAGGATTTCACATGTTCAGAGCCACAATGAGGTAAAGTGTCTAGTTCCATTCTTCACCTTTCCTTACCAGAAATATCTAAACATTTTCTGTTACTCATTTCATCATCATCATCAACTGAGATGTACACCCGACTTCCACAAGCATGTTTTCAGGTTTGCTTTCCCTAGCCTCTAACTGTCCCTGGTCTACCTACAAGGCAGCAGGTTTATGTATGCGTTCATATGGTCTCTTTCTGTTGACCTGTCCAACAAGTATATGTGTATATTTTTTTCCTCGCGTTTCCATCCTGTTTCAGGATATTGCGGTCAACATCAGCATCTTTCAGCTGTATGTTGATTCCTTGGCTAGATTACGCTCATCAGCACGCCACGACTTTCTGAGCGACCGCCTCCATACTCTCGTAAGCTTCCAATTCTCATGCGCTCACGTCAACAACGAGAGTATTCGGGGTTACGGAGAAAGTCGACCAGGGAGACCGGCTTATGTGTATATACTCTGTAAATAAATATATATATATATATACATATATAAATCATAGATACCTTGTTAAACTGTATATAAATGAAACATATTTTGTTAGTTAATCTGTCTATAATCATATATACTTTTGTTAGTCCAAATATAAATCATCAAAGAGCTCCATATGTGCAGAGACCAACTGGCGCTGAATGGATGATGCCGTCATGACGCCACCTTTGCTTACTAGAACATTTCCTTGTAGCCATGTCGACCTGGACACTGAGGTCCATCTTGTAACACCTCTGCCTTGATGGGTGTTCAAACACCCGATTACAGTACCAGCAGGTACGCATGCTAGTCTGTAAGCTGCTGTGATTCCAATGTGTCTGACACATATCGCCTGGTTAACTTAGTTATACACAACAGCTTGTTAGCCTGCTATAATAAACTATTTAGAACTTGGCAGTAAATCATCAGACTGTCATGTCAGTTGTGTGGCATGTCTCTGATCCTTTTACTCCACGGAGAGCCTACAATAATTGGCACACATAGTACATCATGGCACATGCTACACGGTACTCAGTGAGTAAGTAATGAGGAGCCGTGGTGGCGCGGTGGCTAGCATGCTTGCTTGCTGGCCCAGTAGTTGTGTGTTTGAATCCCCACCGAGGTAGACATGGCCTAAATTGGCATCAGGGAATATCCCGGGAAATAAAGGTGGGCTGTATGGTACTAACAACGACCCCCACTGAGAGCTGATTGATGTAATAAACACGGGGCTAGCACCATATATCAACGCCCCTCACGGTGTGAAGAAGGGTCCTTTACTTGTATGTTAGCTTGTGTTCAAGTCACACCCTCCCTCCAGTCATGCCTTTATATGTTATATAATGTTACATCCATTTGTCTAGACCTATTGCTACTCCACAGGGGGGGGGGGGGTCAATATCTTACCTGCCACCTTCACCCCCAGGACATTGTCTGGTTCGCCCTGAGAGCACAGGAAACTATTAATAACATCCTGGCCTACAAGGACATTCCTAGACATAACCATTGTCTGGTTCGCCCTGAGAGCACAGGAAACTATTAATAACATCCCGGCCCATGGAAGGACATCCCTAGACATAACCATTGTCTGGTTCATCCTGAGAGCACAAGAAACTATTAATAACATCCTGGCCTACAAGGACATTCCTAGACATAACCATTGTCTGGTTCGCCCTGAGAGCACAGGAAACTATTAATAACATCCTGGCCTACAAGGACATTCCTAGACATAACCATTGTCTGGTTCGCCCTGAGAGCACAGGAAACTATTAATAACATCCTGGCCTACAAGGACATTCCTAGACATAACCATTGTCTGGTTCGCCCTGAGAGCACAGGAAACTATTAATAACATCCTGCCCTGAAAGGACATCCCTAGACATAACCATTGTCTGGTTCGCCCTGAGAGCACAGGAAACTATTAATAACATCCCGGCCCATGGAAGGACATCCCTAGACATAACCATTGTCTGGTTCGCCCTGAGAGCACAAGAAACTATTAATAACATCCCGGCCCATGGAAGGACATCCCTAGACATAACCATTGTCTGGTTCATCCTGAGAGCACAAGAAACTATTAATAACATCCTGGCCTGGAAGGACATTCCTAGACATAACCATTGTCTGGTTCGCCCTGAGAGCACAGGAAACTATTAATAACATCCTGGCCTGCAAGGACATTCCTAGACATAACCATTGTCTGGTTCGCCCTGAGAGCACAGGAAACTATTAATAACATCCTGGCCTACAAGGACATTCCTAGACATAACCATTGTCTGGTTCGCCCTGAGAGCACAGGAAACTATTAATAACATCCTGGCCCTGAAAGGACATCCCTAGACATAACCATTGTCTGGTTCGCCCTGAGAGCACAGGAAACTATTAATAACATCCTGGCCCTGGAAGGACATCCCTAGACATAACCATTGTCTGGTTCCCCCTGAGAGCACAGGAAACTATTAATAACATCCTGGCCCTGGAAGGACATCCCTAGACATAACCATTGTCTGGTTCCCCTGAGAGCACAGAAACTATTAATAACATCCTGCCCAAGGACATCCCTAGACATAACCATTGTCTGGTTCCCCCTGAGAGCACAGGAAACTATTAATAACATCCTGGCCCTGGAAGGACATCCTAGACATAACCATTGTCTGGTTCGCCCTGAGAGCACAAGAAACTATTAATAACATCCTGGCCCTGGAAGGACATCCCTAGACATAACCATTGTCTGGTTCCCCCTGAGAGCACAGGAAACTATTAATAACAATCCTGGCCCCTGGAAGGACATCCCTAGACATAACCATTGTCTGGTTCCCCCTGAGAGCACAGGAAACTATTAATAACATCCTGGCCCTGGAAGGACATCCCTAGACATAACCATTGTCTGGTTCCCCCTGAGAGCACAGGAAACTATTAATAACATCCTGGCCCTGGAAGGACATCCCTAGACATAACCATTGTCTGGTTCCCCCTGAGAGCACAAGAAACTATTAATAACATCCTGGCCCTGGAAGGACATCCCTAGACATAACCATTGTCTGGTTCCCCCTGAGAGCACAGGAAACTATTAATAACATCCTGGCCCTGGAAGGACATCCCTAGACATAACCATTGTCTGGTTCGCCCTGAGAGCACAAGAAACTATTAATAACATCCTGGCCTGAAAGGACATCCCTAGACATAACCATTGTCTGGTTCCCCCTGAGAGCACAGGAAACTATTAATAACATCCTGGCCCTGGAAGGACATCCCTAGACATAACCATTGTCTGGTTCGTCCTGAGAGCACAAGAACTATTAATAACATCCTGGCCCTGGAAGGACATGCCCTAGACATAACCATTGTCTGGTTCGTCCTGAGAGCACAGGAAACTATTAATAACATCCTGGCCCTGAAAGGACATCCCTAGACATAACCATTGTCTGGATTCGCCCTGAGAGCACAGGAAACTATTAATAACATCCTGGCCCTGAAAGGACATCCTAGACATAACCATTGTCTGATTCGCCCTGAGAGCACAGGAAACTATTAATAACATCCTGGCCTGAAAGGACATCCCTAGACATAACCATTGTGTGATTCGCCCTGAGAGCACAGGAAACTATTAATAACATCCTGGCCCTGGAAGGACATTCCTGGACATAACCATTGTCTGATTCGCCCTGAGAGCACAGGAAACTATTAATAACATCCTGGCCCTGGAAGGACATCCCTAGACATAACCATTGTCTGATTCGCCCTGAGAGCACAGGAAACTATTAATAACATCCTGGCCCTGGAAGGCCATTCCTGGACATAACCATTGTCTAGTTCGTCCTGAGAGCACAGGAAACTATTAATAACATCCTGGCCTATGGAAGGACATCCCTAGACATAACCATAGTCTGATTCGCCCTGAGAGCACAGGAAACTATTAATAACATCCTGGCCCTGGAAGGACCTCCCTAGACATAACCATTGTCTGGTTCGTCCTGAGAGCACAGGAAACTATTAATAACATCCTGGCCCTGGAAGGCCATTCCTGGACATAACCATTGTCTGATTCGCCCTGAGAGCACAGGAAACTATTAACATCCTGGCCCTGGAAGGACCTCCCTAGACATAACCATTGTCTGATTCGCCCTGAGAGCACAGGAAACTATTAATAACATCCTGGCCATGGAAGGACATCCCTGGACATAACCATTGTCTGATTCGCCCTGAGAGCACAGGAAACTATTAATAACATCCTGGCCCTGGAAGGACCTCCCTAGACATAACCATTGTCTGGTTCGACCTGAGAGCACAGGAAACTATTAATAACATCCTGGCCATGGAAGGACATCCCTGGACATAACCATTGTCTGATTCGCCCTGAGAGCACAGGAAACTATTAATAACATCCTGGCCATGGAAGGCCATTCCTGGACATAACCATTGTCTGGTTCGTCCTGAGAGCACAGGAAACTATTAATAACATCCTGGCCCTGGAAGGACATTCCTGGACATAACCATTGTCTGGTTCGTCCTGAGAGCACAGGAAACTATTAATAACATCCTGGCCCTTGAAGGACATTCCTGGACATAACCATTGTCTGGTTCGTCCTGAGAGCACAGGAAACTATTAATAACATCATGGCCCTGGAAGGACATTTTCTAGACATAACCATTGTCTGGTTCGTCCTGAGAGCACAGGAAACTATTAATAACATCCCGGCCCATGGAAGGACATTCCTAGACATAACCATTGTCTGATTCGCCCTGAGAGCACAGGAAACTATTAATAACATCCCGGCCCATGGAAGGACATTCCTAGACATAACCATTGTCTGATTCGCCCTGAGAGCACAGGAAACTATTAATAACATCCCGGCCCATGGAAGGACATTCCTAGACATAACCATTGTCTGATTCGCCCTGAGAGCACAGGAAACTATTAATAACATCCCGGCCCATAGAAGGACATCCCTAGACATAACCATTGTCTGGCAGGCCAACATGCTAGCCACAATAACCGTGTCTCCCCCCCCCCCCCCAGTAATACTGAATCATGTCAAGTAAACACTGCCACTTAAAATATCTATCACAGTTTGCTGGATGTGTTGTAGAATGAGAAATGCCATTTTCTTCTAAACCACACATTTCCAGGAAAACTACATCATGAATATCACACTACTTGTTCAATAATGGAAAACAGTAAAACCAACACAATTATTCAACCTTATTAAAGAAAGAACAATAACACAAAATATTACCACCTAAAAATAAACAGGCATTGCAACACATCTATTTTAAATAGTAATTATCTATTTTACTTCTAATCCAGATCATGGGGTTAGTGGACATGCTTCCTTATAGTAGTCCTGGGTTCCACTGCCAGTGTGGCCATGGTTTTAATTGTATTCTGAACAGTACATTTCGGCTCAGTCCAGTCTCACAGAATGGATGCCACCAAGTTCTCTGTGACAGTGAAGACAGCCAGCCTAATACTAACTACACACACTCCCCCATGTGAGTTCAGTCATCGAACACATTGCCCAGGACCATTTCCCTCATGATACATGTACATTAGTTGTACATGGGGACCCTTTATTACATGCCTGAGGTGTGTTGGCGTTTAGTGCTAGCCCTATATTTCTTACAGACCAACTGGCACTCAAGGGCTGATGTGCTCTATATGATGCCGGCCGTCTTTACTTTCCCAGACATGTCCTGGTACTCATCTTATGTTGGTTCAACCTGGGAATTAAAGTTAATTATTTTTTTTTAAATCTGCCTCCATGCAAATTCAAAACTGCGACCACCAGGATGGTGTGCTAGTAACTACACTACTGCAGCTTGTACATGAGTTTACATAACTATCCAGTCTATGTGGAGTCAGGGCCAACCATCCAACACAAATTAGCCACACACTGATGACTATAACCATCTACAGCAAATACAAATACGTGACTCCACTGCTGGTTCCCTCACATTGTAATGTACACTTTAGTTCAACACATCTTCTTCTGCCTTCTATCCCCGACTAGAACATAGGCCCTCAACCCACTCACGTTGCCACGTCTTTAGCCACCTCCTGCAGCTTCTTCCATGTCCTCCCCAGCTCTGTCTCTAAGCCTTTTTCGTCACATGTTTTAGGTCTACCTCTAATTCATTTCCTAGTGGGTTCCAGTTTATGGATTACTTATTCTATAATCAGGTTTTGTTTTAGTGTATGTACTATGCAGCACCAGCATCTGCCTCCCAGGTCTTGACTTGCTGAAATCTGTCTAGTTCTGGCCCTCAGTGCTATAACAGCGGTTATATCTACCATTTCAGTCCCTCTGTCTAGTTCTGGCCCTCAGTGCTATAACAGCGGTTATCTCTACCATTTCAGTCCCTCTGTGCACAGGCATCAGTTCATGAATGTTTGTAGCGTATCAGTCATTGTTTTAGCCATTCTCCCGGTTTCTCATCTATAAAAGCAGTACTGATTTAAAGTTGGTACTAACTTGAATGTCTGTTGACTTCCATAAATGTCCTAGTGCTATCAGACCTCCACTCATCTGTTGTATTCTCTAACTGCAGATCGTATTCTCTTCCTCCATTTACCTCAGTAAAGTGCTGGACGGAGGGGGGTTCAACTGTAAGTAAAGGACTCTTTTTTCATGCCTTAAGACACATTGGGCATATGGTGCTGCAGCCATATTAAAAGAACATTTCGAGCCAAAATAGGCCTTATCAGCCATCTTAGAACTCACGGCTCCATACTTTCAACCCCACTGGATGAAATAAATGGTCATCATCATTCTTGATGGACAAAAAACACAACATATATTTGTATAGACCAAATGGCACACAGCGGGGGATGTGGTCAGTATCCCACCGCTGCCTCGACTTTCCAAGATATTTCCTGGTAGCCATTTTAGACTGGGTCCATTTTAAACATTCGAATCAGCATCTCTAACCGTACCTTCATCTTCTGCTTTACTGCCTAAAAGGTATAACATACAACCATGATACCACCTCTTGAAGTGAAGTTTCTCCCAGGAAGACTGGCTATCATTTGCATGATTTATTATTGTTTATCTTTGTCTTTTGCCTACGAATTATTTAGACTATTCAACACTTGCTAGCACAAAAGATATCAATTACAATGACAACAAATACACAGACAGATTGTGTTGCAGCTGACAGTGTGATTTCCCAGACCTGATCTACAAATAACTTCACTGAAGTACAACAACCTCCTGAAGATAGTCACAACCTCCTGGAACAACTAGTCCAGCTTAAGAACAGGCTTCTTTAGTACAAAACAATCTCTCTTTACCTCGATGTACATTATATTCTACCTAGGAGTTAACTGCTTACTTGCTTAACTACATGAATTAAATGGAAACTATGTGAATAAAATATAACTAATTAAAAGAATATCTGGCTAAATCTGATAAGGAATGATAAGGCTGGTGGTTTCTTACAGAAATCATATCAATTGAAGGACTTCGACTGTTTTATCTCAGGCTTTTCAACAGACAATCAGCTGGTGGTGATTCAATACTCCTGATAATTCAAATGATAATGCAGTGATAATTCAATAAGTCTAACAAGAAATTATGTTGAATAAAAACATAGAAACACCTATAGATGAAGGATCTTGAAAAATTCCTATAAATTCACAACCATATATAATGAAATCAACTGAACTAACAGCATATTAATATGGCTAGACTGCATCAAAGCAAAGATACAATAAATATTTCATGTTAAGTTATTTGGTCCAAGGACTGGTTTGAAGATATCTGAACATGTCACTCCATCATAAATCTTGCTTTGTATCTGCCCATATACATGTCACTTCACCATAAATTTAGTTTTTTTTTTAATTGCTCATATGCATGTCACTCCACAATAAATTAGCTTTATAACTGTCCTTGAATATGTCACTCCCCCATATATTAAGTTTTGTAACTGCCAATAAACATGTCACTCCACCATAACCTAGCTTTACAACTATCCATGAACATGTCACTCCACCATATATTAAGTTTTGTGACTGTCCATGAACATGTCACTCCATCATAAACCTCACTTTGTGCCCACCCATAAACATGTGACTCCACCATAAACATCACTTTGTGACCACCCACAAACATATCACTCCACCATAAACCTCACTTTGTGACCACTCATAAACATATCACTCCACCATAAACCTCACTTTGTGACCACCCATAAACCACTTGTGACCACCCATAAACATGTCACTCCACTACAAACCTCACTTTGTGACCACCCGTAAACATGTCACTCCACTACAAACCTCACTTTGTGACCACCCACAAACATGTCACTCCACAATAAACCTCACTTAGTGATCACCCACAAACATATCACTCCACTACAAACCTCACTTTGTGACTGCCCAAGAAGAACTTATTCCTGGAAACTAATGTGGTGCTCTGCCCTTAGCTTCGGCATGTATATACGAGATGTACCACTATAAATCTATAAATAACCATCACCTCTAAAAATATAGCATTCACAACCAAGAATGGCACCTGGAAGACAGGTGAACAATAAAGATCTAGACCTGAGGTCAGTGACCTCTGGTGCAGAATAATTACGGACAAAGACAGTATACCACACTTGTAGGAAATAGCAGTCTTAGAAATATGACAAAGAGGAAAGAATTTACTAAATTACCATGTGTGGTTCCTAACACTCTGAAAACAAGAGGAGAATACAAACATTGCTTTCATGAGATGTATCTAACTCTTTTCCAGACAAAACTAACAACAAAATACTATACTGTATGAGTCATATTCAGTGGCTATTTCAACCTCCATAAATCAACAAACATACTATATTTCACATACGTTAAAGCAAGTCTGTATCCTCAATGTAAACTTTAAACTAAACACAAATATACCGGCATGTTTGGCATATTAAAAATGAGGTTGACAAACTAACAATTTAAAACTACTTAAAATAAACTTGAATACAATAAACATATTTTCCAAAACAAATTTCTTTCAGATTCAAGCACATAAAAAATGTAGTGGACAATCACTGTAGAATTATACCCTGCATTTCAGTCTCTACAAATGGTGACATTACAGCCACTAAAATTAATCGGTGGGGAATTTATTACCAATAAACATTGGCAATATGATAACAAGTATCACTACAGAAGTTTGCCATGTCACTAATGTGCCATGGTTATATCAACACAGTACAGTAAACACTGAAATACATTGTTTGAGTAACTCCGTATCACTGTGCTTCATTAGTAAAATTCACGGTGGTAATTTTTTATCAACAATTCTGAATGAGAGACATATATGTCAATTAAAATCTCCCAGTATTTCAACTTCATTGTCTAGAAAAACGGAATACACAGTCGCTGTTTTAGCAATAAGATTTCACATTTTCTTTACCAGTTTGTGTAATTTTTTTGTTATATCATAGCAGATGTAATGAAGCTAGTCCAATGTTTACCTTGCAATAACAAGTTAATGAAAATAATGACAATTTATACTCTTGTGCCAAGCTTGAGAAATGAACAGAAATATATTCATGTCCTTTGACAGCGAGATATCTAGGTCCATTAAATCACTAATGTGTTTGACTTTCACAGCTATGGTTATCAGTTTAAATCCCTGTCACAGCTACATACTGATATACCCAGGCACAGAACTCACATTTACAAGTTGGAGACATAAAGAGCCAGGAATGAAAGCAACGGACATATACAAAACAGTCACCGGACTTTCAAAAGTTGGGAATATAATAGGCAATGGACATGACCAGACACAGTTGACATATATTTCTGAAGGTGCTGATTATGTCGACATGTTTGTATGAACAACAAGATGAAACCATGCTGTGGCAGAAACAATACATGTACAATTGTCTGTCTGAGGTCTATGAATAATTTCAGCTGTAGTTAGTCTATTTTGAAGATATTTTTTTCTTGTAGCACCTAAAACAAACTAATGAACGTAAATTCGCCAAGAGATCACAAACAGCAAAAAAATACTGGGGTTGACTGAAACGTCCTGTAAAGGATATGCAACTAATGACGACCTAAAACAAATGATATGAGTTATGGGTTATTTATAACTTGCCCCCAGCAGCGTGAAGGGAGTGTTTGTGGTTTACGGTAAGTAAAGAGTTAATATAGTCAGAGATAATACACAAAACAGCACATACAACAATAAAGTTGTCTGGATTATACTGAAAATACGCTAAAATGATAGAGACATGAAACATCAATTGCTTTATCAATAAATATTTAAAATGATGTGTCCCTCCAACTGAATTATAAAAACATGAAAATAAACAAAACAAACATAAGTAAATAAACCGGATTATATTGTATTAAGCTTAAAACAATACAACACTGTAGACCTTGGCAGAGGAAATGAGATGTATAGCAAAAGAAGATGGGTGGAACACTTTTATGGAAGTTGCAAAAACAAACCAAATAACTGAAAAATGAATGATGTACATAGAACACTGAATTAAAAACTCAAAATAATGTACAAGTAATTGGCATCTTGAGCATTGACAACAGAACTAAGTACGCAATGAGTTAGTAGCAAATCCACATGTCCATTGAAATCTGGACATTGTTTTTTGTTTTTGTGCCAGCCAAATATTTACATTAAAAACACAAAGTAAAATAAAATAAAACGTTGGATAACAGTTCTGGGTACAGCACAAAAGATCAATATATTTTGCAATGAAATAGATTTTGCAAGCAGTATGAGTGGTCAGGTTAATATGATGTGAAGACTGGACAACTGGAATCTCTTTTTGGCCATGTATGTGATCAGCTACTGTCTATGTGTATCAAGTAACACACTGTGAATGATAAGCTATTGTCCATGTGTATCAAGCAACATATATCATGCTATTACATCTTCTAAGTTTGCTCTTAGCACTCTACAGAAATCTGGCTACATAGTTTAACATGCAATGTAGCACATATTGCTTCTTTGAAGGTATTAATCTCAATGGAATTTTAATGGCGGTTGCTGTTGCAAAAAGCTTCTGAACTGAAATAGTGTCTCCTTTACTTTTTTAGCTTTTAGCCGCTGTGTCTTCTTGGTACTCTTATTTTTCAGTTCCTTCATTTATTTTCAGGATCTAGAGTCTGCAAGGCCCTGCAAATACATTCTCATGTTTGTCTGACTATAATATTTAGTTAAGTTAACATATTGAAAATGTAATGAAATATGAAATAAGCTGACATGTAAATGTTTAAGGGCTAGAGCACATATCTGTATCAGATCCTAGACCAACCGTTGAGTTGTATCCCCTTTTGGCAATATAATTACATGTCATTGTTGGAATTATTCTGTGTCATTTGCACACCGTTAGGACAAGTTAGTATATTCGAAACTTGAAGTGGAGTCTATTTGTTTTTTTAATTATTAATAACAAATTGTAAAATGCACATTCACTGCCAAATATATTGGCCTGACCATGTTTCTTTAATTGCTTACGACCCATCCAATTGTTACTTGAAAGTGATGCATGTTGTTTTGATAAGCAGTTGAATTATCAAATTGGATAGAATAAGTTAAAACAACTACAAGAGAGAGGAAGTGTAGGTGATGACTAGGAAAGTGTGGGTTAATTGCATAAATGACAGTAATGAATGGAGAAACTAATCAACGCAAGTTGGTGTGCTGCTTGGTACACAGAATGTGCTAAGATCCATTTTGAGGCTCCTATTTCCATACAGGAATCTACAATACTGACAGTTTATAATGGTGAGTAACTTTGTGAACGTGTAGGTCAAAATGTCAGCTCTGCACATTAACAGCATGTCAAAGCTGAGCAAAAGTTTCCAGCATAATCCAATAATAATTTCAAGGCATCAAATAACAGCCAGTTTGTGCCTATCTGTAGGTCTCTTATTGTTATAAATAGCACTCCAACAGTAGCTCCATACCCCTCTGTGAGCCAGTGTGTAGAACACACAGATCTTCAATTGTAAGTGGGTCAAATAATTCATGTCATGCTTAGTGCTTCACAACAAATCAATACAAACATGAATATTCAATGTGTTAATTGCGAATCACTTCCAGATGGCCATTATTTCAATTAGAAATTGCCAGTATTTCATCCTGTCAGACAATGCATACTTTGTTATCCTCCTCCCGATAAAACTAGACTATCTTACAAGTATGTTCTTTTCTTTCTAACTTTTTGAGGATACAGAAATTATATATGCCATTTTCTTTAACAAAACCTCCATTCAAATAACCAGATTTTACAGAGTATACAAAGGAAATGGGTGGGAATCAGCATTTACTTATAACATTTTGTTGTAAATTTATAACTGAAAATGTTTGGGGGGAAAATACTAGAACAAAATTAACATGATTTCATAATTTCCTCATGGGTGAAAATAATGTGTTAAGAAGTCATGGCGACAAGCAAACAATCATGGATAAATATTCATAATGGTCAACAGAGACATTAAAAGGAGACCAATAAATACTGAAATACAACATGAATTCAGGTCAGCAGCTGTACCTCTCTACAATAAGAGATTGTGTGACAAATGCATTCCCATCCAGTTTCTAATATTTTGTTGTATGCTGAATCTTCATCAGAACATGAGCGCATGTGTAGTTCATAATCACAACAGTTGTACACCAGCATACATTTATACCTTATCATGGGCTGTAAATAAGAGATCACGTGGATGACCATGTTACATATGCCTGTATTGCTTTTTTATCTGTCTACCTTCAGCTCACACACAAACATGTAAACTGATTATAGAAATGGGACATAGAAAGTCAGGATGTTTGGGGCATGTTATGAGAAGTATATGAAGTTGCAGTAGTGCGGTGGTAAACTGATTATAGAAATGAGACATAGAAAGTCAGAATGTTTGGGGCATGTTATGAGAAGTATATGAAGTTGCAGTAGTGCGGTGGTAAACTGATTATAGAAATGAGACATAGAAAGTCAGAATGTTTGAGGCATGTTATGAGAAGTATATGAAGTTGCAGTAGTGCGGTGGTAAACTGATTATAGAAATGAGACATAGAAAGTCAGGATGTTTGGGGCATGTTATGAGAAGTATATGAAGTTGCAATAGTGTGGTGGTAAACTGATTATAGAAATGAGACATAGAAAGTCAGAATGTTTGGGGCATGTTATGAGAAGTATATGAAGTTGCAGTAGTGCGGTGGTAAACTGATTATAGAAATGAGACATAGAAAGTCAGGATGTTTGGGGCATGTTATGAGAAGTATATGAAGTTGCAATAGTGCGGTGGTAAACTGATTATAGAAATGGGACATAGAAAGTCAGGATGTTTGGGGCATGTTATGAGAAGTATATGAAGTTGCAATAGTGCGGTGGTAAACTGATTATAGAAATGGGACATAGAAAGTCAGGATGTTTGGGGCATGTTATGAGAAGTATATGAAGTTGCAATAGTAAACTGATTATAGAAATGGGACATAGAAAGTCAGGATGTTTGGGGCATGTTATGAGAAGTATATGAAGTTGCAATAGTGCGGTGGTAAACTGATTATAGAAATGAGACATAGAAAGTCAGGATGTTTGGGGCATGTTATGAGAAGTATATGAAGTTGCAGTAGTGCGGTGGCTAGCACGCCTGCATGCCAGGCCAGTGGTCATGTGTTGGAATCCTCATGGAGATGAGAATTTGGTTTTAAACTCTCGACCCAACCTACACTGGTGCCAGGAAATGTTCCAGGAAATAAAAGTGGCCAGTGTGATAGTGACCATATCACCATTCAAGTGCTGATTGGTCTATACAAATATAGGTCTAGCACCAATTACACAATACACTTTAAGCTGTGGAAAAGGAACCTTTATTTCCTGAATGTGGAGAAATAATCTGGAACATTTAGTGACAGCTGGCAAACTGGATGGGAAAAGAGCACGGAGGACACAACCTCTGACACATGGCATCATCTGGACAAAATCACAGACCTTATCCAAGATTCTGGTGACGGGGTGAGATCATGAGCCCTGACCAACCATGTGCCAAGCATGGCACCTGATGATGATGATAACTATTAACTTTTCCAATCAAATCTCAAATCATGATATTCAAATATCAACATAACCATTCAGTCTTTCTCAGTCTAACTTTCTACCTTCTAACCTCAAGTTTAAAAAAAAAATACACCGATACATTTACTTGCAAATGTGAAAAACAGGTTTCACTGATATTCATGTGCTCTGTGTTTTATTCTGACCTTTTACTAGGCATCCATAAATACTTACAGAACTTTCTGTAGTAACTGCAATAACATTATTCAAACAATGGGGCACCTATGATGTAGTTTGATCTGAGAGTATCAACCATGTAGAGGATTTAACTGTGGTTAATAAACAGCTGCATGTCCTTTACAGGACACTGCAATCAACCTCATCATTTATTGGCTGTATGTGATCTGCTAGAAACTGTTAGTTAAGTAGTTTGTTGGGGTTTTTAATGTAGTGGTACAACTATGAAAACTACATGAATAAATGAAAAGACCTGCATGTGATTGTATCAGTGACCTTGTAGTATTTGTTTGTGTTGACTAGCTTTGTGGATACAACATGCAGTTTATTTAATGTAGTGATATAACTGTGAAAACTACATGAATAAATGAAAAGACCTGCATGTGATTGTATCAGTAACCTTGTAGTATTTGTTTGTGTTGACTGGCGGTGTGGATACAACATGCAGTTTATGGTTTGTGATTACAATTAAATAAATAAATGTGTTCCATGGCAATTTCCTGCTATAAGACTGTGATGTGATAGTGCCATCACATCTTGTATGCCTTCATGCATGGGGGAATAGGTGGCCAATCTTTCCATCTGCTAACAGGCGATGAGCCCAGGCATTACTCTCTCCTTCTATCAATCTCATGACATTATCAGTGCAGTTCCTTTCAACTTCACTAACGAGGCTGCTTCATTTGTAATTGTTTTTAAGTAAAGCTGGGCTTCCTTTTTCATGTGGCCATTTTTAATTCATGTATTCACTGTATCAATTTTGCAGCTTAAGTAACAGCTAGCTTATATAATCACATATAACATCCTGCTTTGTGATTCTGAACAGCAATTATGAAAAATAAGTTCATCATGAAATATGTACATAAAGCTTTGATACATAGACATGCAGACATATAGCAGCACAATGAATCAGATGTGTGCATCCACAGAATTACAATGACTAGTTAGCAGCTCTGTCCTGCAGAAGTTCAATGCAGATATATCCCCACTAGGCAATCAAATTATGTACATGTGAATTAAAGCAATAATCAATATACAAACATTCAAAGTATATGGTAGTGTGATACTAATCTATCAACAATTCATATGTTGTGCTAGTGGTTTTATAGTGTATTTTATATGTAAATATTAGAAAATGAATTTTATAAAATGAAGAGCAACATATCATACTTTAGCCAGGTCACAAGAAGAGAAAAGCTGGAATATACTGTTACAATAGAAAGGATTAATGAAAAAGAGGTAGAGAATGACAAAGAGACAAGAAACATGACAGCCGTGTATCACTGCATGATAGGATATTAGTGCATTCAACTAGAGAGCCCAGGGTGTGTTGAGACTGCCTATGCCATAAGGTATGGCACTTAATGATGATGATTATATGATATTCAGTTTATTCAATACACAAATTTCACATAACTGTACCATTATCAAGCAATTCACTGTTGCCATATGGTGGCTTATGCAGATGAGCAAAAGTACAACTTCTGAGAGCAAGTTTGAGGTGGACACCAGGTAGAGATGTGTATGATCTAGTAACGGCACTGTAAAAGGAACTACTGCATCAATTACAATATGAGAGAAAGTCCAGCACTCTAGCTTGCTGCATAAAAACTAGTCCTGCATCAAAACCTTTCTGTGGATCATATTTATGTAGCTGCATGGTGGACCCAGAGTACCATTCATTACAGGCACATTCAACAGATCATGGAAAGTGAGGGCACAGACAGGGCAATTTATTCACAAAATAATACCAGCTCATATAATTATCTCATGAATGTGTGAAATAATGTTAAATATTACACACATCCACAGTCAAGCCAACCCTGCAAATAAAGACAATTGACAGAAGTAGAGTTAACCAACTTGTCATGCGTATGTATTTAAAAAATCCAGAATAACAGTATCTATGGTATCTGGCTGTATTAACCTAGAGGAATGGGATAATGAACATATATTAACATCATCTAGCATATCCTTCATCCACCCAGGACCACAGTGAATCAAAACAAGCTGCAATTCTCCTCTTAGCTGATTTTCTTTTTTTTTACATCAAAATGAGCTGGCCATATTTTATTTCATCACCTTTCTAAGACTTAGCTACGAAACATGTTGATATTATTAAATAACAAAACAATACTAAAAATGAATCAATCAAATAGGAGGCAAGTGACAACAAAAGATTATAAAGTACTGTTCACACAACATTATATTTTTTTTTTTACTGTAGCTACATTTATCATGAGGAATCAAATATGTAATGTTTCCTTTACCACAACAATGAAAATACAACAAAAGACAAATATTCAATATTAATAAAATATAATACACAATTATCAAAATGGCAGCTACAGTTGTAAGGCTTGGGTGTAGACAAATCTATTCAATAACGCAATAAATAAGGGGGTAGAATGAACGCTGAAAAAATATACAGAAAATGATGATAGTAAATCATCATTACAACAAACAAATGAAGCTTTCATGTACAGGATAAATTTTACAATGTTATACTGGCAAATTATCTAACATGACCAAAGTGAAATGTCAGCAATTTTAACCAACACAAAATGTTCTTATTTTCATACATAAATGATATAAATGAGAAATTAGCAAGTTAAATATACTTCCCTATTAATGATGAAAGTGTACAGCTTGGTCACAAAATTGAACAAGAAATACTTAAAATAAAATAAAACACGTCCTCAATATTTCAACAATAAAACAGGGCAAAGTCTAAGTCTGCTTATTAAAGTTATGTAAAATATTCTAGCCAGTCCAAGACATTACAACTAGGCACACTGAGATCTTCTCTTAATGTCAGTCAATACTTGCTTCATGTAGGATAACAATGAAAATATTGTTCTGTCAAAAACTCACATAAATGTAGCATTTAAAGTTAACATAAGTTGTATGTCCTTTCAGGATGTTGCAATCAATGCCAGCATTTACTGACTATGATATACTTGTCAATTTTTAAATTCTGTAGTTTGCCATTGCCCTCTGACTGACCAACTCTCATACCATCTAAATCAACGCCTGCAGCTGACCTTGAACCCTTGACCCAGGATGTCAGGAAATTATGAAACTGCATTCATTCATTTACCTATAAGACACAGATGGCAACTTATTCAACCTTATTCCACAATGTTTCCAGTAACAATTCAACACCACATTTCAGTTTTTCATGCACAATTTTAGTAGTAATCAACCATATAACATAATTGTAGTGCTCTTTTTGGTGCTTGCTCATGTCTTAGGATGTACCCAAACCATCATAGAACTAACTCATTTTTTTAAATGACTGAAAGAAGCCTTTAACTTTATAACATAAGGAACAACAAGAATCTTGATTTAACATGCAGTGACCCACTAAGTGCACCAAAACTTCAGAAAACTGGCAAAATGTTGATGAAATTACTGAACCTGCATGCTAAAGTTTGATTTACTCTCAGAACGTAACAACGTGAGATAAATATGAGATTTCTAACAGCACATTACTGAAGTTATGCTTTGTCTGAAATGAACATATTTGTGTATTTACATACTCCAGTATGTATATACCAGTCTCCCTGGCCTAGGGATTAACGTCTTTCTCCGTAATCCCGTATATCCATGTGAGGAACATAACCGGCGCGAGAATTGGTAGCGGTTCTCGCCGCGTTGGTAACTTAGGGGTATGTGAGCTGGTCGCTCAGAAAGCAATGGCAAACTACTGAGCATAATTTTGCCTATTATATCAACAGCAGCTGAAAGATGCTAATGTTGACAGCGATGTCCTGTAAAGGATATGCGGGGAAAAAAAGTACTATATGAACACATTGTTAATGGTATAATACAGATCAAAGTCAATTATTCCAGACTATTCTAAACTAATCTCTTCTACTGAGATTAAATCAGTTAATAGGAAACTAAACTACCTTGAATATAAGACTTATTGAATATATAAAATGTAAAACTAACAATAAAAGTCACAAGATAAACATCACAGACCTTTGTAAATCAGTCTATCATCAATCGGTAGCGGTTCTCGCCGCAAAGGTAACTTACGGGGTATGTGAGCCAATCGCTCAGAAGGCAATGGCAAACTACTGAGCGTAATCTTGCTAAGAAATCAACAATCAGATGACAGATGCTAATGTTGACAGCGACGTCCCGTAATGGATATGCGGGAGAAAAAAAAAGTATGTATATGAACAAATTGTTAATGGTAAAATACAGATCAAAGTCAATTATTCCAGGCTATTTAAAACTAATCTCTTCTACTGAGATTAAATAAGTTAAATAGGAAACTAAACTACCTGGAATATAAGACTTATTGAAAATTTAAAATGTACTAACTAACAATAAATGTCACAAGATAAACATCACAGACCTTTGTAAGTCAGTCAATCATCAATACAATAAAAGTAATCCTCATATCAGATGAGACAGAGCAACCATAACCTGCATCTGCAGCTAGTTCATATCTCAGCGTAAGAAACAGACACGGACAAGAGATTTAACGTAACCCACTAGCTCAAAAAGCCATCCTCTTTCACTTAAGAGTTAAGACTACTTAACCACTTGTACCATCTTAAAGACTTCCATGTAGACACATGCTCATATAGATCTGTATTTGAGAACATATCTTTCAGAAAGGGCCAACATACAGTTATCTGCATTTCCAAGGTGAGCCCAAACTGCTGCAGTGGCCTAGAGAGAATGGTGGATTTCACCCTAGTTATGGGAGCTGCAGTGGCATATTGGTTAGTGTGCTTGCTTGCCAATGAAGTGGTCTGCGATAAATCCCCAGCAGAGACAGGATTGTTTCTTGACCTGTGTGGCTGTGGGGTCGACCCTGTCTGTCTCTTGCTCTCTCTATGAATCATGGTGGTTAGTTAGCTTATCTACCAAGACATTGGTCCAGGTTTGATTCCCAGCAGTGGAAAGGTTTGTTTCTGACAAGTATGGCTGACCTAGCCTCATAAACTGGACACTAGACAATTCATTGCATTTTCTGAGTATTGTCTGGGAAGGAAAGGTGATGAGGAAGGAAAGTGGTCACCCCATCTCATATGTCATGGCCTAGAATATATCCAGCCTAACACTTCACACCTCAGTGGTAGTACCTTATAGATCTGCAGGCATATCTAGACCAGTGACCCACACTTAGAAAAAAAGTTGCTTAAAAGTCGACAGGATCGACTTCATTGCACCGGGTTTTAATCCTATATGGCTCAGTCTATGTCCGCAGTGAACTGCCGAAAGTGTCGCACAAAGCACAAATTCCATAGCTCCAGCAACGACCCCCAGGAGTGTCTGAAAAAATGCACTCGTGAACCTAAGGACGCGGCCCGGAATCAAACCCACAACCTTTAGAGCCAGAGTCAGATGGCTTTACCACTTCGCCACAGAGACTCCAACCACACTAAGAAGAACACAACATACACGGTAGTGAAATGCTAGAAACTTCAAACGTTAGGTCTATGACTCAGTGTGGTAATCGTTTATTCCCTGTTTGCCACTCCTTCCCCAAATCAAGCACTGTTTCACTGTTTGGTACATCACAGTAAGACCACAACCAAGTTTAAAACTGACTACCATAGTCACTATGGTCTGTGACACAACGTCTGTGGTTTCAATAGTAAAGAAGAAGAGCTTATAGAAACAATGGAGAAGAGGAATATTGGTCTGATGGGAATAGCGGACACCAGAACAAAAGGGAAAGGATGCAAGGAGCTCCACCGCAGTTACACGTTTGTTTACTCTGGAGTAGAACAGTAAGAAAGGGCAAGACACGGTGTGGGAATAGTCATCGAACCACGGCTAGCAAGAGCAATACTAGAAATAAAATATATATCAGAAAGAATCATAACAGTGAGAATAAAAGAACAAACAATCACAACATATGTACAGATATACGCACCATGTAATGCAAACAATAATGAGCAAGAATGTGAGGACTTCTACGAAGACATACATGATGTGCTAAATAAAACAGATAAGCAGGACAACATCATAGTTATGGGAGACTTCAATGCAAGACTAGGACATAACAGAGTGGGCATAGAAAAACACCTGGGAGCATTTGGAGATCAGCAAAATGAAAGGAATGATAACGGAAGTAGACTAATAGAGCTTTGCAGCCAACACGACCTCTATATAACAAACACATTCTATAAACATAAAGATTCACAAGTATACACCTGGTATAAATGGAACGATCTAGATACTAAAAGCCAAATTGATTTTATATTAACAAGAAATAACAGAAAGAGAAATATATTAGATGCAAGAGCAGTGCCCAATTTCAGTATAAACACAGATCATAAAGCAGTCGTTGCCACAATAAGAACCATTAGAAGAAGAAAACAAAGAGCAGGAAAATACATGCCATGCGAATCAGTAAACTTAAAAAAACCTTAAAGACGAGGCAGTAAGGGAAAATTATGAGAAAGAACTAACTGAACTCTTTGTAAAATTACCTACGGAAAGAAAAACAGTGGAAGAAGAATGGGAGATGTTCAAATCAAGCATTTTAAATACTGCAAAAATAACACTGCGGAACCACGAAAAAAACGCAAAACACGGATAAAGAAAATAACAAGTTGGTGGAACGCAGAAGTAAAGAAAGCGGTAAAAGAAAAAAAGGAAAAATATAAAAAGTGGTTGAAGAGCAAACAGGAATGTGATTACAGAGAATACAGAATAGCGAGAAGACATGTGAGTAGAATAGTAAAGAGGGAAAAACAGAAAGACTGGGAAGAGTATGGAGAAACCCTAAATAAAAACTACAAGGAGGCAACCAGAAACTTCTACAAAAAGATAAGTGCAATGCGAACCAGAGGAGAACCCTTTGACCCAACTGAAATAATTAACAGCGAAAATGGAGAACCAATAAGTGAACAAAAACAGATCCTAATAAGATGGAAGCAGTATTTTGAACAACTTCTCAACATCCCATCAGATGTCACAGGAATTCAAGAGACCTACACAGATGTCACCGAGGAACTAGAACCAGACATACTAAAAGAAGAAATTATAGAAGCCATCAGATTAGCCCCATTGAACAAATCACCAGGACAGGATGAAATACCAAATGAACTAATTAAAGCAGCAAGGGAAGTAGGAACAGCTTGGCTACATAGACTATTCAACCATGTTTGGGTAGAACAACAGACACCACGAGACTGGGGAAACGCCATAATTATCCCAATTTGGAAAAACAAAGGCAGCAAAAGAGATTGCACACAATACAGAGGCATTTCACTGTTGAGTCATACTGGGAAAATATTTTGCAAAATTCTTGAAAAAAGATTACGAACTACTTTAGAACCCCAGCTAAGCGAAACGCAGCTTGGATTTAGGAAAAACAAAGGATGCACAGACGCCATTTTTGCTCTTAGACAACTTATAGAAAAATCAATTGAATTCAATGAAACACTCTACTTAGCCTTTGTTGACCAAGAAAAGGCATTCGATAGGGTAGATAGAAACAAGCTGTGGGAAATCCTTAAACAATATGGAGTGAGTACACATCTAACAAACCTATGTAGAAGTTTATACAACAACAGTGAATGCATAGTGAGAGCAACTGGAGGACACTCAGAACCCTTCACCATAAGATCTGGAGTACGACAAGGTTGTGTCCTGTCCCCTCTCTTGTTCATAACATATATAGACAACATATGTAAAGAAACCAGCCAAGCAGAGACAGCAAGAATACCGCATGACGAGAACACAGAAGAAGAACCATCTGCAAATCTAACCATTAGAGAACTCCTGTTTGCGGACGACCAAGCACTAATAGCAAAATCAGAAGCTGAATTACAAGACCACATGAATAGTCTAAACGAAATGTGTAGGGAACATAACATGAAAATTAGCACAAGCAAAACAGAGGTAATGACTATAACTAAAGAAGAACAAACAGCAACAATTCACCTAAACGAACATCCCTTGAAACAAGTAAAGAGCTTCAAGTACCTAGGAAGTATAATATCATCAAATGGCAGATCAGAAGACGAGATCGAAAATAGGTGCAATAAGGCAAATCAACTCATTGGACAAATGGCACCAATACTAAAGAACAAACATGTATCAATAACTACTAAGAAAGCACTTTACAACACAATCTTCCTACCAACTCTGTGCTACCAATGCCAAACCTGGACAATGACAGAAAAAGAGAAAAGAAAAATCACAACAACAGAAATGAGGTTCCTGAGAAGAATACTCAACGTATCAAGAAGAGATAAGATCAGAAATGAAGAAATCAGGACTAAAGTGGGGGTTAAAGCTGCTCTAGATTTTATTAGAAAGCAGCAAGTCAAATGGTTTGGCCATGCATGTAGGCTACCAGTCAACAGCATGCCACAACAAGCAATGATGTACAGACCAGATGGAAACAGAGGAAGAGGCCGACCACGTAAACGTTGGACGGAGGGAATAACAGAATCCATGGGAATGTCGATATACGAAGCCCATAACCGGGCACTCTCACGAAGTTTATACTTCACCTCGACACCGCAAGGTACAAGAGGAACATGATGAGATGAGACCATAGTCACACAAGACCAAGGAAGTCTAGCTGCCTACAGAAAGAGTTCTTAGAACTCATTAACAGTCCCAGAACTAACTATAAATCAGGATTTGCCATTGATTATAATGTAGTAAATATATCATATTCTCCATGAAATCATAATACTCAATGTTTTTCTACACAAATACTCCTCCCAAAACATTGAACACAATACCTTAAATTTTAGGGCTATTTTTGACAATATGAATCATACATTTTCTACCTCTTATCATTTTCTCGTGTGTGTGTGTGCATGTGTGAGTACTTGCATATTCTATTCTGTTGTTGCATTGTATTTCTGTAATAAATGAGATGCTCTTAAACTAAACAACCCATCTGAAACTAATAAACATTGCAATCAATTTTTTAAAATTTGTATTCTAGATATGTTATTTCTAGATTGAATGATTCTCAAAATATGAATTCAGAAGTGTCTTTTATTGTGTGTATTGCAATAATTCAAATAATGCATAATACACACTATGGAACAAACTGTGAAAACACAGAAAGTTAAGTAATAAAGCTCAACTTTACATCTTTATAGCAATAAAGTACAGACAAACTGCAAACACTGGCTGATTTGTCAGCCCACACAAAGAAAAACTGTAACCCCAAATAACAAGATTACAGAATTAATAATGATGCTCCCACACACACAATGAGTGAGCTCATTTTGAAGTATACCCACAATTTCTAATCACTAGATTCTAATCACACATTCTAATAGCACTAGACAGTGGAACATAAGCCCTCAACGAATACATGATTGGTTTAATTTAAAGTTGTCTATGGAATGGACCGACTCTGTGGCGAAGAGATTACCGATGCAGTTCATAATCCCGCATACCGCGTTCAAAACACAGCTGCAGACTGTCTTGCACTGGTTATTTTATAAAATGGTATGAGTGCCGGTCGTTCAGAAAGCAATGGCAAACTACTGAAAGTAAACTTGCCAAGAAATAGTGAATAGCTAAAAAATGCTGGGGTTGACTGCAATGTCCTGTACATGATATTCAACTAACTAATTATGGGATGAGGTAGGCAGTCTCATGCCGATCCTAATTAGTTGTCTCCTACAGCATATGTGGTGTTACTATTCTTTGCTCCCCGTATGGGCCTTGGTAAGACATAGGTAGAATGATGACCCGATAACATGCCGATATGTCTGTCTGCAGACGTGTAATGTCAGTGCTGGCCTTGCACGCCCTTCTGGTGTCTGAGCTTGGAGAGAGGCAGGAGACCTCTGCAAGACTGTTCCTGTGGTGATGATACTTTGGTACTCAGTTGAGAGAAAAGCTTCTACCCCGACTTGTTTGCGATAGATGCAAGCACAAGCTGAACACCACTGCATAGGTCTTCATAGTTAAACTTGAGTCTTTCAGAGAAGACTTCCACAGAAAACTCATAGGTAAGATAAAAGCAGCTGGAGGTTTCCAGAAGAGCATATTGTGAAACAACCACATCAGAAATACAGGGTGTAATATCATGCACACAAATACTTGAGATAAATAAAGAGATTTGAGCATCCCAAGTGAATGCAACCTGAGCACAACCAAAACAGATTCCGGTATAGAGTTAGACAAAGGCTAAGAAAACTATCAACAGAGAACTGCCAGGGTACACTAAAACATGCTAATACGACACAACCAACACAAAACAAGCAGGTTTTCCCATTGTGAATATAAGTAATGAAGACACAAACAATAGGCTGTACAATTTATTGACTGTCATATTTCTCTGTATCTCGCCAGATGCACACTGCAGAAATCATTCAACATAATGCAAAGCAAACAATGAATTCTTAAAGCTGAAATATAAAACACATATATTCCCATGATAATTCAAAATTACTACTACAGTAATTTTGAACTAATTATCATGTATTTTTTTACGCAGCAAAGGCAATTTAAATTGTAAATGCTTCGGAATATCTTAAAATGTATATATTTTGTGTGTTAAATGAGGGGACAATATTGTCTCTGGATTCAACTGCCCTGCTGTGGCAGATGTGTGTGTCTGTACTTATTATTCCATCTAGTTGGGGATGTGTTCTACCACCCTATTATGCAACTGCCTCTGTTCTGCCAACGTGTTGTTGTTTGTCCATCAAGAATGATGATGACCATTCATTTCATCCAGTGGGGTTGAAAGTATGGAGCCGTGAGTTCTAAGATGGCTGATAAGGCCTATTTTGGCTCGAAATGTTCTTTGACAATGTGGACAAAGAATGCTTGACGTTTCTGGAGGATTTTCTGCAGTAGTTTTTCTGTTCTGTCTTTTCTTCACAGCTCTTGCAGTCCTGGTTGCCTCACAAGTGACTGCACCCTTGTGTAATGATGTACGCCACAAATTTTGGTCTCTGGCTGCAGTCTCCCAGGTGTCATGATTAATTCCAAAAGCATTCAGTGAGATTTTCAGAGTGTCTTTAAAGCGTTTTCTCTGGCCGCCTTGGGAGCGTTTACCACAATGCAACTCGCCGTAAAACATTCGTTTAGGGAGCCTGTGATCTGGCATGCGAGTCAAGTGACTAGCCCAGCGAAAATGATTCTTCATTGAATCTGCTCATTGAATCTGCCAATGTAGGCAGACTAGTACCTACACTGACATTAATAAATGCAGTTAAATTTAGCATATGGAGAAACAAGTGCTTTCACTGTCGGAGTCAGGATAGGGGTTGATTTTTTATTTAATAATTAAAGCTGCAGACATTCAGCCGACCACTGACAGGAGTAGGTCCACGATGACTTTGAATTACTCATTCTCTTGAAAGATTAGTTGAATAAATATACTGAGTTTGGGGACTAATGTTCCTTTGGGGCTTGGTTTCAGCGGATGACAGTAGGGTTTCATGAATTAAGGTAACCATTAAGATGTAAGGTTTTTTTTGTTGAGATTTTTAAACTCCTGTCAGTATATCTTAGGTTCCTATTTTTCTTTTGCGGTTAAACGAGTCCATACTAGGGCACATTTGTATTGGAAAGGTGCAAAGCTGTGGAAATTTAAGTATGAGTTCATTCATGTATCTTTGCGGTACACTGATGTTTGGATGGTGCCATCTGCTAATCGTTTAATTAGGATATCTAGGAGCGGAGCGGCAAGGTATCATTGTGTTCATGTGCCAGGTACAGAATGTTTTTATCAGTCTGGTTCATAATGGCATGGAACGGTACTGCTTGTTGTTCACATATGGTGAAACCAAAGCAATATATCTGATTTTGGAACACAAGCTTAGGCTCCTCCTACACTTAATAACAAGTGTTGATTATGAAAATATACATGATCAATCTGGGGCTAAATAAAAGATAGAATGAAGTATAAAACAGTCCTGTCATGTAGCATTAAAGCATCTTAGAGTATTATGTATTTTCAACAATGATCACATGTAAGGGCTAGTGTGATCATTACTATGTCGGCCGCCTTTAATTTTTCCATTATATGTCTGCTTCCAATTTTGTGAGACTGGGCCATCCTCAAGATCAATAGGAAATAAAAACAGTTAAGTATGTTAACTCCTGCAAACAAGTGAGAGATACTAAGCACATACACAGTGTAAGCTATGGACACTGTATCTGTATTTAATATCTCTCTCTTTCACAGTAGTTACATATACCTGTTGGTATTTCCTATTGTTATATCCTACTGCAGCCATTACTTCTCTTACTTTTCTCATCCTCAACATCAGACAGGTTGAGACAAATAAATGATGCCATTACTGGCAACTTATTCCTATGTTTGTAAGTCAGCTAACAAACCATCATCCTATCGCTGGAGGATGACAGCATGCACATACAGAATTAAGAAAGGGAATAGTAATGGATTATACCTTTCAAAGATGTGTTTCAGAGGTTGAATTAACTGATATATACTTACAATGGATTGTGTTATTTAACTCCATACCAAGCAACTATATCTTTTTAGGACTGGTCACTACCAAACACAATTTGTTGGTCTAAATCTGACCCAAACCACCCTTCACATGTTCAGTAATGAATAAAACCAAATATTTTAATGTTCGGCTCATTGTACACTAACAATTGATCATTACTTATCCACCAATCTAATCTTAACTAGTTACCCCACCTACTTTTCCTAGACAAACTGTTTTGGTCATGCACTACTCTCATAAACCTAAAAGGCTTTTCAGGCAGAATCCAAATTGAGGTTGTGGTGACAAGTAGACAATTTTAAAACCTGGTGAGGCCAAACCTTATATACAGGAACCCGGGAAGGTTAACCAGGTCAACAAATGCCAGCAGAAGTCGGATGTGTCGGCCTAACGGCACAAGAACGCAGCTCTGCTGTAAACAGGCATAACGCAATCACGTCCAGAAAAAAAAAAACTCTGGATGAACGCAGAAGAAGAAGATATACAGGAACAACATCATGTCTCAGGAAACTAAAGTACTTGGAAATATTAAATGCCACAGTGGCTTGGAAGGAACAGTAATGGAAAGTCTAGTTCCTGGGCAGGGAAACTGGCAAAGAATCTAGACTCTTGTTGGCAGGCTGTGATGATGGAAGGAACAGTAATGGAAAGCCTGGTTCCTGGGCAGGGAACCTGCTTCCTTCTGCTACCTTCATCTCCCAATGGAGCGAGGCCTTCAACCAACTCGACTAAGCCCTCTGTTGACTTGCTCATGATTGGCTGGATTCTGCAGCTGTTTTCTACAGGATGGAGGTCACCTTAGCTGCCTATTATGACATGCATGGCAGGTTGCAGTGTTTAACGCTCTTTGCTGCCCTTAAGGGCCGCAGTAACATGCAGTCATGTAGTGAGTAACTAATCACCATAGTCTGAGTTGCTTAGAAATGGATAAGTTAAAGTAACAACTGAGTAAAATAGAAATAATAATTGGTGGTTGAAACACATACAAATATTCTGTGGATGTCTTCAGAAGGAATGGAAAATGATGCCGTTTTATTCAATGTTTATTTTTCTAAGAAATGTGAGATCACAACATATCACAAGTGTTATTCATGACTCAAATTAAATGGGACAAGTACAACAGCCAAAAATACAACTGCATACCTAGCAAGCAGTATGTGGATACAATTAAATGTTTCAGCTTGTGTATATTTGCACAGAAAATAGTTAAATGGCACTATACTCCATTTCACGCTCTCAAACATGCACACAACTAAATAAACCTAACACCAAAAGGAAACCTAATAATAAAATGAAAAATCAAAAACAACTTTGGAAATGTTAATGGTTTTCTATAGTAGACTTTTAGACCCAAATTACAAACAATGATTCATTGAAAATGTTGGATTCCAGAAAGCCCAAGACATAGGTAGCTAGTAATTTTCTATTTTAATATTACTATTAATTTTGTACAGACAGCAGTAAACAAAAAATATTAGCCTTAATTTGGGAATGAAAGCGCTGTGACTATTTCACATATATATACAAGAATTCTGGTTTATTTGGGCACAGCAGTCCATGATGAATCACTAGGCATGGGTCACCGAAGTGTCAAAATGTAAACACTAATGACATGCCTTGAGTATCACCAGATGTGAAATATAGTCCTTTGTGTGTGTCAGACTTTAAAAGGGATAGGACATTTCCAGAAATATAACTAATATTTGGTCCTCTCATTATCACTGAATAGCCCAGGATGTTTCTACACATAAACCTTTCATCAATACAATTCACAAACGCAACAAGCAACTCATTCAATCATAATGAAGACAATATACAGTTTTAAGCATTTAAGGAATAAAAATCTGGACAATATATTTAATGACTGGTGACATTTATTTTTTTAAATTTGAAAGGACACCTGAATCACAACCACATAGAAATACTGAAAGTATTCACTAATCTTTCATGACAAGTTGAATATACAAGGGGGGAAAAAAACATGTGAATCAATAATTGAGACAACAACATATTCACAGATGTAAAGTGTCAATTAGTAAACAATAAATGAAATAATGTAACATTCACAACTCACTGCAAATGGGTAGGTGGTAGCAATAATTACATACTAAATCGCTACAGAGAATAATTTCACCAAAAACATCACAATTTGAAATCTCGCCCATTTCATAATTTAGAGCAATTTCCCCTCTCGTCTCTTTTTCAAAACAAAATAACTTGCCTGAGAGTATCTTTCAGTTACAGTTGCAGAATTAGGGAACAGTAATGGGCGTTCTGGTTGAGCCAGCATAAAATGAGCACTTAGAAACTGAAATGTGAAGTAATGGTATTGACCACATGACCCCTGGAGTGCTGACAGGTCTTCACACATATGGAGCTAGCACTGTGTGTCCAATATACCTCAAGGCAAGCCTTGACTGTTTCACTACAGACTGTGGGAGTCATAGAAGTGCAGTGGCTATCATTCTTGCCTGACAGCCCCATGGTCATGTGTTTGAATCCCAGAGATTTTTTTTTTTTAATGGCTTAGGCTGCCAGGTCTTCCTAGCCTAAAGTGGGTACCAAGAAATGTTCGATTGACATAAAGTGTATCACATCACTCCCATTTTGTGACAATAGGATGCAGACAACACATCAGACCTGACAACTGACTTAAGAACATAGACAACTGTCATTTGAACACAAAAACTCCCATTGTGTGACAATAGGATGCAGACAACACATCAGAACTGACAACTGACTTCAGAACATAGACAACTGTCATTTGAACACAAAAACTCCCATTATGTGACAATAAGATGCAGACAACACATCAGAACTGACAACTGACTTCAGAACATAGACAACTGTCATTTGAACACAAAAACTCCCATTATGTGACAATAGGATGCAGACAACACATCAGAACTGACAACTGACTTCAGAACATAGACAACTGTCATTTGAACACAAAAACTCCCATTGTGTGACAATAGAATGCAGACAACACATCAGAACAGACAACTGACATCAGAACACAGAAAACTATCATCTGAACACAAAAACTCCCAGTGATACCAGAAAGCAAACACCTCACATAAGAATGTCGGCAACTGACATCAGAATGCAGACAACTATGATTTGAGCACAACAACTCTCATTTTGTGACACCAGAATGCAGACAACTGGCCTAAGAATGCAGAAAAATATCATTTGAACACTACAACTCACATAATGTATCATCAGAATGTAGAAAACATACAACAGAATGCAGACAACTGACATCAGAATGTAGACAACTGTCATTTGAATACCAGAACTCCAAAATGTGACATCAGAATGCAGAAAACTATCATTTGAACACTCATGTACAGTTCAACAGACTTCATAAGAGAAATAGCCATATAGGTGACTGATGGTTAAACAATGTAGTGATAAGTAATGTTTCACAATTGTAACACACTTCTGAAACCACAGCGATTCTCAGAGACAATATGATAGTTGTTAGTATTTATATATGTACACTTATTACATCAAAAAGAATCATTTTATATACATTTAATAACCTGAAACAAACCATTTCAGTCATTTCAGATAATATTAATTAATAATGACACATATGCAAACTGTACACAACAACAACAGTTATAGATTAATGTAAGTAGTAATCATATCATATTCATAGAAAAACAAGAATCTAATGTAGAAACTTACACAGAAACACATACCAGAAAACAGTCAATATGTCATGTGTACAAAGTAATAACACAAATTTAACAACAAAAAGAATAAACATGAAAATACAATTTACCAACAACAGAAATCACAAAAATGAAGTAAAAATTGGTAAATGTGATTACTTATACCATTCATTTAAAAAGCGTGCCTTGCATAATTTCTACCAATCAAATGCATGCTACAATGAGGATACAAATTATTGTTGATGCCACGCAGATTGGGTCACATCTAAATGAGATGGTGTGATAAATTATCTTCTACCACGTCACCTCAGTGCCTTTACTGATGTTACACAAAATGAGTCAGCTAATGATGTTATCTCTAATCTGACCTGCCTTTCCTACCACCTCAGAGTCAAGAAAGTGCTCAGTGTGATGCCTAAGTACCCTCCAGGCATTGGGGTGGAGTCAAATGACAATGAAATACTTTAAGCCCATGGAAGAAACATGACCACCCGACACCTAATCACAGCCAGTTTGTATGTGTATGCTGAACCATGACCTGGTGACACCCTCATATGCCTCTCTGCAGATGGTACGTACTGGCCTTGCACATGCCAATGGTTTGTGGACTTGGAAAAGGGAAGGACATCTCTGCAACGGACCTCGTGGAGATGTTACTTCAGTACCAGGCTGGGAGAAAAGTTTTTATTCCAACCTCACTCCAATGAATGCAAGTCCTTGTCAGCACTCACAACGACCTGAACGCAAATGCATCAAACTTAAAGAGTTAAAAATCAAGTCTTCCAGAAGATTCACTAACCAACCATCCAATGCCCAAGCAAGTCACAGCACAACAGTCTGATTTTCAGCTAAGGTTTCCTCATAACACAGCCACCCTTGACAACGCCTGTGTCTGTCTGACGCTCACACTTTCTAGTTTCTGTGAAAGTTCTGTTTCAAAATAGCCTTCCAATCTCCATGACTTGTTTCAATCTAGGCAACACCCTCACATGCCTTTGACTGTTGGCCAGATGTTTCATTCTGACACAAAGCTGCAGCACTGCATGACAATGTATATGTATTACTGACAGAAAATGAAGAGTATTTTGAAGAAAAAATTAGCACATAATTTCATACCAATATTGCTGCATTAGAAACTAACAACAAAACACAAGCACATCCACATGTTACAAATTTATTCAACACTCAAAAAAAAAAAAAAACATAAATAAAAAAAAGAAAATTCAAAATACAAATGTTTATCTTTACAAAAATATAATACATTTATTTTAAAGAATCATTCATTTCTTTGTGACATAAACAGAAATAAACAATAACCAATTCCAAACAATAAAACTACTGAAATAATGGATTTTTCATGTACTCACAGAGGAAACTACTCAAGCTCAATTCTACCAAGGTGAAACATGACATTCTGTGTGTTCTACTTGGCAACAAATGTAGACTCCTATACTGCTTGAACCACCATATTGACTGGTTTATGCCAATGTGTGTCATCACTGTTTTCATTTTGCATACATACTCTAGTGCAGTGGTTCTCAACCTTTTTTGGCCCATGCCCCCCCCCCCCCTTCACCATATTTTCAGAACGTCATTCCCCCCACCCCCTTTCGTATTTCCTACCTAAACCCCCCCCCCCCCTTACACAGTATACATAGCAATGGAAGCTAAATTTAATAGCACATACTAAAACAAGTCTAGACGTCCACATAAAACGTGATTTGTGGGTCTACTTACTTTATAAAATGAATTTTAGAAGCGTGAGACGCACAGAACCATAAAGTATTAAGGGAAAAACAATATCAAGTGATCGGTTCTTGTATTAACGCGATCTTGAAATAATCCTAATTCCCCCCGGAAACCCTAAAATTTGGAGGGGGGGGGGGGGGGGGGGGGGGGGGGAATTCCCCACCGTTTGAGAACCACTGCTCTAGTGAATTTCTTATGATCAATGTCCTTCAGAAATAGTCAATTTATAATTTATAAAGGATACAACTATGGTCATCAAAGCAGGGGAAGCAAGCTAGTTTATTATACCTGTCTGACCTTTCATGGATTTCTGCTCCAAACAAGTGATGTTAAATATTATGTTTTCAAATCTAAAATTAAGTGTGCTTTTAAAGTTTGTTTTTAATTATCTACAATTTAAAGAAAAGAAAAAGCATTCAACAGGATGAAACACATTGTAAAGAAAATAAATCTACAGATATATTCCAAATCATTGAAGAATTATTCACAGATATGCTGCAGGAAGGTAATAATAAGTAAACTAACAAACAATGCGTAAATGGTTACAATAAATTGTTTATCTGCACAATTTGTATTCTAGTTACCTTTTTTTTTAAAATTCAATCTCAAAATAGGCAAACCACAATTATTATATGTTGTTCCAGTTTACACATTCTAAAATATCATAAAACTAGGGATGGGCAGGAATAAAACTCAAATTCTATTCTACTTTTTAACCAATGCATAATAATAAATAATTGTGAAAACTTCATATGAAGTTACTAACTAAACAAGCCAAGAAAAGAAATACTTTTGCCAAAGTGTTTACAACCTGAGCCAGAAGGAATTTTTACAGAATATGCCTGGAATCTCATATGCCAGCTGTTCATAAAATCTGCTGGAAAATTATCTACATCAGCAAGATCCGTCTTGTCCTTTAGAACATTAGCCTGGTAAGAATTAGCAACCAAGTACACTGAAAAATGTTGTATATATGCCTTTAAACTTATGATTCTGTTGATAAAGACTGGTGTTTTCAAGTAGATAACTTGATAACAGTAAATCTATATGCTGTGATGACACATCAATCTAAAAATGATTCACCTTGATAAAATTGAGTGAGATGGTAACTAACGTCAAACAACTTTCTCCTCAGGTGGAGAAGGTTGTAATGACAAGGTGGCAGATGCATCCTCCAATGGCATATCACTGGGGACACTCAGGGATAGGTCAAGGTCCTCAGTTGCTGCTGGAACAGATGGTGTGCCCTCCGCCACCAAATCATTTCTGTCTTGAATAGATTCCTCTGTGGCCACTAGTCAGTTAACCGCAAGCTCGACGTTGATGAACTGTTTTAGGCGCTCAAGATACTGTCCATACAATTCTACGTCATTATGGCCAGCCCCTTCTACCCAAAGTGGCTCTACTGTACGGGGACAGCGCTCATATATTGTCAAACCATGGGAAAAGTCAATTACTTCATCTTCTGTTCCATGAATCACTAGAACTGGAGAAGTGATCTTTGGCACCTTGTCAATGCTGGAAACAAAAATACAATTGATTAATGAAATGTCTTCAATAAATGTTCATAATCGCTCTCTACTTGTTTCTATGTTCTGTGCTTGTGTATACATCAGTGTACCCACATGCGAAAGTTTGAGTAATGGCCAGCAAATATAAAAACTTCACACTTGGTCTATTTATCTATAGGTAGAAATTTGCTGCAAATCTCATATGTATGAATTAATTCAGCAGCTTTGTTTCCCATTAAAGATTGATCATTGTACACAAACTAACTTTAGTTCAATTTATACATTGAAAAAATAATCCATACAAAACAATCCAGGAATATTAGTTGGTTGGCATAATGTAAACAACCCAGAATATGCTGATGACAGTTTTGATCACTGAAAATGAAATGCAGCTACAAGAAATGATAGGTATAATTGGAACTGATAGTCTATACAAAGCTCTTAGTCTGCAGGCAGAAAAACAGAAGTAACGGTAATAACAAAGAAAAAAAATGTCCCTTCAAATGCAACACCAAAGTAAATGGAATTAGTCTGAAGCAAGTCAATGGGTTCAAGTATTTGGGTATTTTGATAGCAGCTGGAAGGTGTATTTTTTTAAAAAAGTTAAAATTAGAATAGTTCAAGCAAACGTAATATCTCACAAAATGATAAATATAACTATGTCAAAGGAGGTAAGAAAGAGAATTCTAAGAGCTACATCAAGCCAATCCTGATGTACAGAAGCGAATGATGGACAATCAGTAGATTAGTGAAGAGTTATCTGAAAGCTCCTGAGAAGTAGATACAGAAGAATAAGGAGAGCAGTATGCATAGAAAAAAATCCCGCTCGCTGGAGATATCTTGAAAGAAGTTAAAAGCCCGCTCGTTGGAGATATCTTGAAAGAAGTTAACTTACAGAGAGAACTGGTTACATGCATAGGAAAGAGACAATCCACATTCTGTTAGCACAACATAAGAAGGGAAAATGTGGAATAAGTCATACAATGGGAAAGTTGGAGGAGAAGACAGGCAGGGGGAAGCCAAGAGAGAAGATGCTGGACAGTTTCACATCATGATATGATAGAGCATCTGTATCAGAAATGACTGGCAGTAGTTGAGACAGAAGGCTATGGATAGACATGATGAAAAATACCACACAACATGGAATATCAGAAGAAAACACAATTACAGACATGATCTATTCCTTTTGGGCATTGGGTTAGAGTCGCTGACAATGACGTACCTCAAGACCAACCTAGGCTTGGTCCCAGCTAGTCCATACGTGCTATGGTGAATTGTGCATGACCTAGTGACATCCAAATAAATCTTTCCAAAGATATAAAGTTCCAGCATGGTTGCACACACTTTACTGGTGTCTGAGCTTGGAGAGAGGAGGAGGATGAAAGCTCTGCAACACACTCAACATACAGATGGTTTGTGGCACCAGGTGATGAGGGAAGTAGTCTCTATGCCAACCTTGCTCAGACAGGTGCAGGACATTTTCTGGGCTCAAACAATCTGAACGATGCTGCATAATACCTATCTTCCAGAGGATTAACCAACCAACATTGTCTACACTTATGAAGCACCTATTACAAAACTAATCTCAATATCCTAAACTGAATACATTGAACGAAAAATTGTTCTGAAAGTTGGAATTATTTCAGTATATTCTGAGGTGCAAAGATGTTAGAAGATCTCTTAGTCCACAAGTCTTTACTTAGCATTGATTATTGGCTCCCATCAGCAAACATCAGCCCTATTTAAAAGTTCTTCTTCTTCTTCTTTCATTCGCTTTTTAATAGTTCTTTTCCTATGAACAATATCCCTTAAAACGTCGCTTAAAAGTCAACAGGGTCAACTTCATTGCACCGGATTTTATCCCATATTGCCCAGTCTCTTTCCGCAGTGCGGAAAGCGGCGCACAAAGCACAAACTCCGTAGCTCCAGCGATGACACTCAGGAGTTTCCTGAAAAAATTCACTCATGAACCGAAGGACGTGGCCCAGAATCGACCCCACAACCTTCAGAGCCTGAGTCAGACGGCCTTACCACTTTGCCAAGGAGACTCCCTTAATGAAGACTTTTTTTAAAGAACAATATCAATAGCATATTCTTTATTTTGAATTATACCATATTTTTATACTCCATGTCGTGTGGCATTGGTTATCAAGTCTGTCCAGTCTTAACATCATACAAAGGAGGGTCATGACTCCCTGGTGTCTTTCTCCATTGGTATATCTGAACCCTACACACCAGTTTCAAGACATGTTCCACTTCCTTCCCACATGGCTGGGAAGCCAGCTTCTTTCCTTCAGTCACTCAACATCTATCACTACTACCTTTTTGTTACACTACACATTTATGAACAAATATGTCACCCCGTTGCCTTATTCATCACACTCCATCCACTGCTGAAGGAGCTGCATTTCAGCACTTGTTGTGAGGAAGCCAGATCTTCCTCTAGGCTATTTCCATTGCAGGCTGGGTCCTTACTCCCCTCGCTATTACTGCTCTTGTGAAAAGTGACTACTGTATGAATTCTTGCTCTACCAACAGATACTGCCACCACTACTTGACTGTGAAGATGTGACTTCAAACAATTCTCTATCCTGCTGTCCACTGCACAGAGGAGTGTCTTAAACTCCAGTGTCCATGGGGCAGGTGCACCAGTCCTACTTGACAGGATGAAAAGCTTGGTCAGAACAAGACAGTAAAAGATGTTTTTATATTGGTTGGGTTGTCTGGCTATGCTGCATGCCTAAGGTTGAACCACAGGCTATCTTACTGCACTGATGTCTTCCATTCATCATCCTGATTGTTCCATAGCCAGCACAAGACTACAGCCTTACCCAGTCACTTCAATGTGTGAGCTCTCAGCAAAAAAATAACTGGTGAAAAGATAAGCAACATGACAAAGAAATGGAAAGAACTGCAAACAATAGCAAAGCATAGAAAGAATTCACCTGAGACAATTGAATCTATGCTCTACCTACTGGTGGACAAAAGGCAGATCTTGCATATTGATGATATCACAGGATTAAAAAGCACTGTCCTGGAAACTACTTTTCTTAGAGGAAATTTTATATTTAATTCATGAGAAGATCAAGAAATGTGCAACTATGAGCAATAAACATAGTTTTTAAATATTTTTATTTACTAACCTTGGGAAAGCATCAAAGAACCAGGTCCTTTTAGTTTCAGGGAAGGCAACGCGCATGCCCGACATCAGGGGTGAGTGAAGTATTACAGCTCCAACTTCATATCGTGATGCAAGATCTATAGTAGGCACAGTACCTATACTCTGTCCATATAAAATAATATTCTGTGGGCTGATTCCATATCTGGTGCGCAATGCCTGCCAAGCTGCATCAATGTCTGCATAAATATTTTTCTCAGATGGCTTACCTCCGCTGGCTCCATAACCTGAGTAATCAAAGCTAAAAATGTTACAATTTATCCTTGAGCCTAGTCCAATATAGAAACTACTCATCTGGCCTAAATCAACAGCATTTCCATGACTGAATAATATTGTAAACTTCGCGTTAGGTGTACATCTGGCAAACATGCACACTATCCGATTGTTTTTGCTAGTCCGTGTGTAGAATACCTCAATGTTGTCTAACTCTCGCTGACTGTACTGCCACTCTGCTCGATCTGTAAGATGCAAACTGTACCGAGATCCAGTCTCATCGGACATCAGATCGTAAGTCTTTTCTGGTGGTAGGAATGCAAGTTTAGCCGCAATACGAGACGGACAAGGTGGACAGCAAAACAAGCAACACAACTCGCTGAACGACAGCCCGTTCATTTTGTGGATTGGTGACGATCAAAGGTAAGCAGACTTTAAACGACTACGTACTACTGTTTGTCACCGTAATAACGCAGCCATGTAGATGATATAAGAAGCATCTAGCTGCTGCTGTAAAGATGTGTGAAGAAAGTGTTTTGACTTTGTTATATTATTAGAATCAACACTGTCTTTCCTTGTCGTCTGCCATCTACTCCAATAAGTGACGTCATCCCGGAAGAGAGAAAGTTAAAAATGTTCACTCGGCCAAGTAACCTTCAATGTTTATGATCATGAAAACTGTCCGTGCCAGAAACAGATATGAAACAAATACATTACTTTAGGAAATTGACGGATATATCACAGTTGTATCCCGGGTATAAAAATACTTTGGCCAAGTAATAGAGCCATTACTCTCTTTGGACAACAATCACCTTCAAGTTAATATCCTATTTTTGGCTGATTCGGCAACAGGATTATTAATCTGAGCCAGGGATGGACCCTAATATGACTTCTATTCTGAGGTTGAACGGGGTAGGGGTAATGGTATAACCGAATCGAAAAATAAAAGAAATTCAACGTCACAGTGGCTCGGAGAGAACTGTGGTGGAAGTCATGATTCCTGGGAGAAGAGTCGGGATCGACCAACACACAACATGGACACATGTGTGCATGAGACGGGAGAAATGGCAAGATACATAGCACAACATGGACACATGTGTGCATGAGGCGGGAGAAATGGCAAGATACATAGCACAACATGGACGCATGAGGCGGGAAAAATGGCAAGATACATAGCACAACATGGATACATGTGTGCATGACGCAGGAGAAACGGCAAGATACATAGTTAGTTTTGTTTTGTTTTGTTTTTTTCTTTCGGCGCACCGTGACCATAGCAATATTCTGCAATGGACTTGCTACTTGAGACTTGAGAGAGAGAGAGAGAGAGAGAGAGAGAGAGAGAGAGAGAGAGAGAGAGAGAGAGAGAGAGAGAGACAGAGAGAGAGAGATAGAGAGAGAGAGAGAGAGAGGGAGAGAGAGAGAATGTGTAGAGACCATCCCTTGTGTGTGTGTGTGTGCATGTGTGTGTGTGTGTGTGTTTATGTTTGTAGATCGTCAACTAGTTCTTCCTCTCACAACAATCAGAACTGTAGTATGAAATCCACGATGAAGCAGGCACGACAGGAGGCTTCCGATCATCAGACATGGCCCTCTTCGTCTAATGTTTCGTCTCCTTTACCTTCCTAACACTCTCAGGGGGCGGGCCAGCCTGGGTCATGAAGCATTGTTTCTCCTCCCTTACGTTCACACATCCACCTTCGAGCGATTTCGTGTTTCGCACTTATTCCAGATTAACATCGCTATATGTGCCTGCCCAGAAGCCACCCCGCCTTCGGGGAAACCAAGATTGTGCCAGCGATCTGCCAGCATTATCACTTCGCCTTCTTTGACCGCAAGAAAGCCAACTTCTTTCTCCCGGCCGTTTTGCCTCTGTCATCTCCTCCATCTCGAAGGCGTGTTATGCCCTAATAGAAGTAATTACGGCATAGTTAACGTCTTCGTACCCCTTTCACAGATGGTGACTTCCGGTCCCTTACATTTGTGCCAGCGATCTGCCAGCATTATCACTTCGCCTTCTTTGACCGCAAGAAAGCCAACTTCTTTCTCCCGGCCGTTTTGCCTCTGTCATCTCCTCCATCTCGAAGGCGTGTCATGCCCTAATAGAAGTAATTACGGCATAGTTAACGTCTTCGTACCCCTTTCACAGATGGTGACTTCCGGTCCCTAACATGGTGGATAGGTAGTTAAGCCGTTAAGGCCTCTGGAGTGTTGACGCTTGTGGCTACGGTTTGCATTCGCATTTTCCTAATGTTGGGCTGACAGTGCATGGTTCCACACTGTGAGCTGTGAATTTTACGTGGAATGCTTTTACATATGTCCGCGGTTGTTTGTAGCGTGAACTGCGTGTTCGTAACGATGGCGGCCAGCTGTTGCTGAATTTACTGGTTTGTCTTTTCAGTTCCCGAGTACATTTTTCAGGAGACTCCTGGGAGTCATCGCTGGAGCTAAGGATTTCGTGCTTTGTGCGGCGCTTTCGGCAGTTCGCCCTGCGGAAAGAGACCGAGCCATATAGGATAAAGACCGGGTCAATGAAGTCTGTCTGGTGACTGCCGATTCCATCGACGATGAACTATTTTTCGTGGAGGACTTTTGTGTTGGTATTCTGGCGGCGGCATTATGCACAGTGTACCTGTGCGGGCTGTTGGCTTGCCGAGACTTCTGTCTTTTCCACTTTTCACATTGGGTAGTGAGGAACATTTTGTGTGATATTCACTGGCACAGGAACGGAGCATAATGGGGACGACCCTTTACTGTGAAATTGGAACCGCGACAAACTGACCCTTTTCACAGCTTAAGGATTGGCCGCCCCTGCAATCGTCCAGCTAAGAACTGTTCTTCCTCTGCGCTGTTTATCTCATGGGCTCCTCTCACCCCTGCTGTAGAGCGAGTTCGACGAAAGACGTCTCACCCCTCCACACGCGATCCTTGCTATCGCTTGGCTGCAGAGGTTCGGATGACATTTCCAATCTGGATGATCACTGCATTGTTGCTTTGAACCCTGTGCAGCATCTCCTGTTTGGGTGCACTGTTATTATTTTGCGGAGTGGCTCCTGGGTAGGCACGAGACAGTAAGTCAATCATATAATCATATATTTGTTTCATTACATCGATCACAAACTTCAAGTGTTCTTCAGCTTACCTCCTAAGGGCACGAAGTAAAGAAACGGATACATTATCGACTTAAAACAGCATTAAATCAAACATTATTTGCTGCTAAAATAATTATCAGATATAAAACCAACCTGTTGCGAATCCCATCTGTGAAGAACTATTGTCTCCGTACACCAAATAAAACTGTGTTTATCAATTCCAGTGTTGACCATCAAGCAACTTACATAGGCAGGACGAAAAGACAATTATCAAATCCATAACCGAACACCAGTGTGGGTGGAAAAGAGAGTTAATCTCTTTTCAGAAATCCCTGTGCAGTTGGCAGATTATAAAACGCCGAGCTCGACGATCTGGAGGAAACGGCTATTTAATAGTTGACATTGTACTGCACTCCTCGGCGGCTCGGTAGTTAAGGCCGATTGAGCAGACCGCCCCATACGAATCGAGAATCGAGAAGAAGCACAGATGAAAAAGTACAGTAACATGGTCGCAAGTTTGAGACAGGAACGATATCACGTCAGGATATTCTCCATAGAGGTAAGCGCAAGCTCCCACTCCGTGTACCACGTGCTTACTGCTTAGGCAGTTAGGCATTAAAGGACAAGCGAGACCTCGGGCGCAAAAGCAAATGGGCGAAGAAGCTGAAAAGGCCCTGTGTTGTCTTTAACAATTGGGACTTCGCGTGGGACATGTCACTGCAGTAATATGGTTCATTCTTCTGTCTGCAAATCGTAGTACATCCAAAGTCTAACATCGAAACTAGCCAAAACTAGTCTGCATCCTTCTCCCTGGCGAGCCAGAGCACCGTTGGCTCATGACCTCGCGGTCATGGTTTCCCGGTCTACACATGTAACAGGTTAAAAAGAGGAAAGTCGTGGATGTGTCAAGCCGAAGACATTCTTCGGCAGGTGTGTTGACTTGAGGACTTAGAACCTGGCGCGGAAAGGGGGCGGGGGGGGGGGGGGGGGGGGTACAAGTGCCAACAAAGTTCTATACGTCCTTTTACGTCCTTTTTTCGAAAATGGTGAACTGTCTGAGCCTTTTCCTGTCACCAATGGAGTGAAGCAAGGATGTGTCCTGGCACCAACACTGTTCAGCCTTATGTTTTCAGCTATGCTGACAAATGCCTTCGAGAATAGTGATATTGGAATAGACATCAACTACCGCATGGATGGAAAGTTGTTCAATCTTAGAAGACTGAAAGCCAAAACCAAAACTAAAAGCGACACCGCCAGAGAACTGCTGTTTTCTGATGATTGCGCTGTATATGCCAACTCAGAGGCAGACATGCAACACAATGTTTCAGCTTTCTCATATGCCTGTGCCAACTTTGGGCTCAATATCAACTTGGAGAAGACTGTAGTTATGTACCAGCCAGTTCCAGGAAATAATCACACCGTGCCGAATACCAAGGTGAACGGTCATAGACTAATTGTTGTGGACAAATTCACCTATCTTGGCAGCACCGTGTCACAAAATGCCACAATTGATGACGAAGTGAATGCAAGAATTTCCAAGACCAGCGCGGCCTTTGGCAGACTGTACAAGAATGTATGGGACAGAAATGGAATAAGCATGCAAACAAAGCTGAAAGTCTATAAAGCAGTTGTATTATCCACACTGCTATATACTTGTGAAACATGGACTTTTCATCAGCGACATGCTAGGAAATTAAACCACTTCCACACAGTCTGCCTTAGGAAGCTATTGAAGATTATAATCGCCAGAATAAGGTGAATGGCAAGACAAGATCCCAGACACTGAAGTTCTAGACAGAGCATCCATGCCCAGTATCCACACTATACTAATGAAAAATCAGATTCGCTGGGCTGGTCACTTAACTCGTATGTCAGATCACAGGCTCCCTAAACAGATTTTTTACGGCGAGCTGCGTTGTAGTAAACGCTCCCAAGGCGACCAGAGGAAACGTTTTAAAGACACACTGAAAGTCTCACTGAAAGCTTTTGGAATTAATCCTGACACCTGGGAGACTGCTGCTAAAGACAAATTCATGGCGTACATCATTACATAAGGGTGCAGTCACTTGTGAAGCAACCAGGACTGCAAGAGCTGTGAAGGAAAGGCTGGACAGAAAAACCACTGCAGGAGAACCTCCTCCTGGAACGTCAAGCATTCTTTGCCCACATTGTCAAAGAATATTTCGAGCCAAAATAGGCCTTATCAGCTATCTTAGAACTCACGGCCCCATACTTTCAACCCCACTGGATGAAATGAATGGTCATCATCATTCTTGATGGACAAACAACATACGTCCTTTTAAGTTTGCACCCAACTAGACGGAAAATGCAAACAAGAAACTCTGGCTGCCGTGGAGACGGAAGTACAGGCGTGGATCTTCGAGAATTATTTAGACGGTGATGCTGTCATTAACACAGATGGGTCGGTCGTTCGACACGTGAGAAGTTCAGGCTAGACGGAGAATTGTGAAGGACGATTCTGGTGCTTTTGCCTTGACCAGGAGTAGTCTTACTATGGAAGTCAAGGCAGTAAGTAAAGCAATAACATGGCTCGAGACACAGACTTTCACTCGGGCATGCTTCCTTAGTGTCTCAATGAGTATGCTCAGGAATATAGAGATGGGTTGGGTCGGAAGACTGTGTGGTTAGTGTCTCTGGGGCGGTCACGGCTGGCAAAGATTAGTTTCAATTTCGTGCGCGGGCAAGCGGGTGTACACAGAAATGAGCAGGCTGACAGGCTGCAGGTAAGGCTAATGCGGAGGGCGGGTGAACCATGGACCAGGCTGATATACTGAATGCTCAACGAGAAGTAAGTCGTTTGCGAGAACCATATGATGACTGTGAGTCTACAACTGCGAGAACAGCAAGTTAAAAGAGGCGTGGCCAAACAAGAACACTATGCAGGAAGCCAAAGAAGATTAATAAATCAACATGGAACTGGTGTTGTAAGCCGCTCCACGCTTCGGGATTACCGAGGAGGGGATCCGAGTACATATGGACTAATGGTTCGAAATGCAATGAGGATGATCTGTCGACTAACTAACTAACTAACTAAGTAAGTCTTTAAGTGCAGACTTAGATATGTTTTGCATAGCTGTTTTAAACCAATGTGAATTGAAAGGTTATTATACGATTTCACAATATGTGTTTTTAGCCGATTATTATCAGCAACCAGTGCCGTCTCCACAGTGAAAGTTGACAGTAATGGATCTCCGTCAATGTCTGTCCTGGGCCACCCTTGTACACTCTGCTGTATCCTGACAATGGCTAGATGTTTTGTTGGTTATCCATTTGAAATGGATTTGTGATGCCATCTAACCCTTTCCCCCCAGTATGCTTTCAGTAGATTGTTTTATCATTTGATAAAATCTAAGTGTCCTAACTTTCTCATTTTTGTCTCCTTCTCATTCTGATATTGAGTTGTTCTAGAACTTCCTGTTTGTTATATTTTTCTACCCAAGCATCCATGGCAAGCCTACTGAAGACCCAAATTTCAAAAGTCTCTTCTTCTTCTTCTTCGTTCGTCCGGAATGTTGTTTTAGACGTAATTGCTTCGTACCTGTTTACATAAGAGCTGCGATATTTGAACCTTTCGGCCGACACATCCGACTTCTTCAGGCATTTGTTGGCCGGATTATCTTCCCATGTGTTTCGTAGGACGTTTGACTCTCAATGTTGTGGTGTTATCCTCATCCCAGCTGGCCCATTTAGAACAGCTGAAAACATCCCGGTCAGCCCTCAAGGGAAGCAGGGGCAGACCATAGGCAATCCTCGTCATTCAACGAGGCTTCCATAATTGCAGAGTCGACACATAGCGCTCTGGTACTGGGCTCACCCAAGGAATCGTCACGTCCTGAACATGGCTGCTTAGCCTCACTTTCGTATATTGGGCCTTCAGCTCCGGAAACCAGAAGAATGCAGTCTGCAGATGAAATCCACACTGTGAGCTTTCGATTCGGACTTTCCACGTAATGGATTTGCTATCCAAGCAATATTCCATTTCGTGAAACTGGGACGCTTTTGCCACTGACATACCTGCAGCATGAAATGTGGCAGGCTAAGATTAAGAACTTCTTCATGCACTTTTAGATGTCAACCTGAATATAGTTAAAGATAGCTGCAGTCAACTTGATCTTGTTGATAGCTCCATAGAGCTTGTTCTCAAACGAAGCAGGCGTGGGCCAAAATATCTTTCTCTGTTCTGCGTATGTTGGGCACTCCTGCAGCAAATGTCTAGCTGTTAGTTTACCAGTTCCATAATTACATTACCAGTATTGACAGTATAGTCTCACTTTTACGAGCCACATTTTGAGTCAAGGTGCATGTTTCCACTTCATACAACGATGTTGAAAACACATAATTTCGGGTGTCTCCAAAGTGAACAAGACGCTTGCTTCGCATCATGGCTTTGTTTTGTCAAGACAAATTCCATCGAGCCAGATTTCACCAAATTGACCTGGGTTGTCAGGTCAACATAGCATAAAATGGGGGTACCTGGAAATGTTCGGGGAAGTAAAGGCTGATCGTATGGGACTTTTTCCCAATGCATCTCATACATGGTAAAGGAGGTATCTGTGTGAAATTAATTTATTTACAAACCACATCAGATGTTTCTATTTTAAATGGAAGAATTTGTAATCATACGTATATATTTATTTTTTTTCAAAATTAGTGCAGATGATACAAATGTTTTGATCATTTGGGAAAAACTACTTAAAATTACAAGAATCTGTAATCATATATTTATTTATTTTCAAAATTACTGCCGAAGATGCACATGTTTCAATCACTTAGAAAGAAAAAAACATTTTAAAATTAAAACAGAAATTTGTAATCTTATGCACATTCATATATTTTTCTAAATTAATGCAGACGATAAAAATGTTTTAATCATTTGGAAAAAAAATATTTCAAAACACATAATTTTTACACAAAACAACACAAAGGTAATAATTCCAACAAACGCTGCAGATACCATATACATTTTTTCACCATAATCCCTTAACTTCACACATCCTTTTAACCCAGATAAAATATTTTTTTTTTTGTTCGCATATCCTTTACAGGACATCGCTGTCAACATCATCATCTTTCAGCTGATGTTTGATTTCTTGGCAGGATTACACTCAGTAGTTTAGATAAAATATACACGATAATAATATAAACAGTCACTACAGATTCCTTAAGCACTTTTTCATTTTCATTCCTAAAACTTCATATATCTCTTTTTAGAGGTAAAATATTTTAAAATAGCCACCCAGTATGCTATAAAATAGCAGTTTCTTCTTCTTCAGCCTTTCATCTCCCAGAGAAGTATAGGGTATTTGTAAAGTCTCTCTACACTTTGTATGTAGAACAATTTTGAAAAATGAAGTACACGATGTCATCAATAAACGTGCTCCACAGTCCACTGTGCAGCAAATGGCTGTCATCTGCTGGAGTAATTCTTTGGGCTCCAAACAGAATGGTGTTATCAACTGAAGAAAGAATTGTTTTCTTTGAACATTCGAAATGACGGTCGATACATACGGGTGGTTGTTCAAAGATTTTCAGCAAGATTTCTTGCTAAACAACCTCCTCATCGCATTACGGTTAGAAATTTGTTGAATAAATGAATACCTCATTGGTACTTTTCAGCTTCCTTCAAACAGCATTAGTCCATAGCAGTAACTATTGTAACTATTTTATTGAATTTATTAGCATATTTTTTTGACGTCATGAACTTAATTTTTCAAAATTGTTCTATATACAAAGTGTAGTGAAACTTTACAAACAGACTGTTCACGACCAGGTCAGGCACACCGAGTAGTGAAATGTCACGCTGTTTAGAAACTTCCTACTCCACTCATACATTTGCTGGACTGACAGGCATGCATCACCATACTGGAGCTTAATTTACCGAGGAATTTCTATAGGTTTCACCTCTTCACTGATCAAAACACGTATAACAGAATGCTGCTCCTCTTTGGTGCATGTCAAAAGTGGGGTGGCTATTTTTAAACTGTCCTAATGAAGTCACCATGTTCATATGCACCGTGATGTCACGTGCCTAATCCTCTTGGCGTTATTAACAAAAATATTGACAGGTTACAAGACAATGGCATGGTTATTGTAATTTATATCACACTTTTAAGGTTTTTATTTGAAGCCTCCTTGTAGCAGTTTGTTTTACTTAAATTTTCTACATGTCATAATATGAACATTAAATTCATGAGCTTGATCCTGTCTGAATGTGGTATTGCATGTTGAACAGAGACGAAGCTTGTGAATATTTCTCAAATGGTCCTTCATGTGGTGCTTGTGTTTAAACCTAAAACCACATACAGTACAGACAAACTGTCTACCCTTGTGGGCCTCCAAGTGAAACTGTAGACCTCCTCTGCTTCTAAAACCTTTCCCACATATGGCACAGCCAAATGGTTTGAGATGATTTGGATACACAGCGTGGTATTGGCTATAAGGTCTTGGAGCTTGCTGGGTACCTACATTTGTAAGTCTGCTGTTGTGATGTTCAACCCCAGTCTCTGAAACATAAGTGACATTGAAGCTTGAAGCAAAATTAAGTCACAAACACAACACAATTTGCTTACGATAAATGTTATTATAAGGTAAATACATAACTATGAACAATTCACTAGACAAGAAAAGAACAGACATATTTATCAAACAAGAACTCAATACTGAGGGAGATTATTTATTAAGCCAAAAAAAATTGCATGTAAAATAGACATGAATATCTGGAAAAGATAATTATGGAGGGAGGTATACTTGGGAAAGTGGAGATAAGGAAGACCACACATAAATGGATTAAAGATGTGATAGATAATTTACGCAAGACAGCAACAAAGGCAGGACATCAGGTGTATTATAAAGAATAATTCAGAAAGTGTGTATGAGGAAAATGTTTGCACATTACAAGCCAGTAAATGATGATGAAATACATAACACTGATCTTTATTTATAACAATGAAAAATTAAATAACAAGATCAATTTATAGCATTAAAAGATTAAATCAAAAGAGGTACACTCAGCAGTATTTAAGTATGTAGGCATCACATTATTGTCAGCAATTAAGAATCTAATTACAGCAGATATTCTGCACCGTTTTCAGCAATCTCATCATCATCATCTCATCTTGTTCCTCTTGTACCTAGCGGCCTCATGGTGAAACATAAACAGCGGGAGAGTGCCCGTTTATGGGCTTCATATATCGAGATTCCCATGGACTCTGTTATTCCCTCTGTGAATCGTTTACATGCTTATTCTATTCTTCTGGTTCTATTTGGTCTGTTCATTATTGCTTTTTGTGGTATACTGTTAGTTGGTAGCCTTGTTTTCAGCAATGGAACATCCAATTACAAAAGATTTCTCATCCCTGCCCTCCTCTACCCAACATTTTAAAAGTAATTAAATGGATGAAAACGTGCCGACACAATGAAAAACAAAAAGCATGTAACTGCTACAACTGTGTGAAATATTCCATAGCACTGATGATGTATTCCTCTCTAAGAAAAGGAAATAGTTACACTTAGTTGCATTTCGTACAAGAATTTTAATCATCTGTATAGAATTATGCCCCTGAAAGTTGAGTTTTGTGCTAATCTGAAACCTGCTTCTTTATGACTGTCTGAGATCTGCCCTCACAATGGTTGGTACTGTGTTTTTTTGAGATCTTCACCCTTATAGGTGAGTACAGATATCTGCCCCACTCCCACCCCACCCCCTTATAGCTGTGCATGTCTGGAATCTATCCCCTTATGGTTGTCAGTGTGTGTCTGAGATCTGTCCCCTTATGGTTATCCCTGTCTGAGATCTGTCCCCTTATGGTTATCCCTGTCTGAGATATCCTCTTATAGTTGTCCCTGTCTGAAAACTGTAAACCACCCCCCCCCTTTTTTTTTTGGTTTCATTGCTGTGCTTGTCTGAGATCTGTCCCCTTACAGTTGTCCCTGTCTGAGATCTGTCCCCTTACAGTTGTCCCTGTCTGAGTTCTGTCTCCTTATAGTTATCTCTGCCTGAGATCTGTCCCCTTACAGTTGTCCCTGCCTGAGATATGTCCCCTTACAGTTGTCCCTGTCTGAGATCTGTTCCCTTACAGTTGTCCCTGTCTGAGTTCTGTCTCCTTATAGTTATCTCCGCATGAGATCTGTCCCCTTACAGTTGTCCCTGAGATATGTTCCCTTATAGTTGTCTCTGCCTGAGATCTGTCCACTTATAGTTGTCTCTGTCTGAGATCTGTCCCCTTATAATAGTTGTCCCTGTCTGAGATCTGTCCCCTTACAGTTGTCCCTGTCTGAGATCTGCCCCCTTATAGTTATCTCTATCTGAGACCTGCCCCCTTATAGTTGTCTCTGTCTGAGATCTGTCCCCTTATAGTTGTCTCTGCCTGAGTTCTGTCTCCTTATAGTTGTCTCTGTTTGAGATCTGTCCCCTTACAGTTGTCTCTGTCTGAGATCTGTCCCCTTATAGTTGTCTCTGTCTGAGATCTGTCCCCTTATAGTTGTCTCTGTTTGAGATCTGTCCCCTTACAGTTGTCTCTGTTTGAGATCTGTCTCCTTATAGTTGTCTCTGTCTGAGATCTGTCCCCTTATAGTTGTCTCTGCCTGAGTTCTGTCCCCTTATAGTTGTCTCTGTCTGAGATCTGTCCCCTTATACTTGTCTCTGTCTGAGATATGTCCCCTTATAGTTGTCTCTGTCTGAGTTCTGTCTCCTTATAGTTATCTCTGCATGAGATCTGTCCCCTTACAGTTGTCCCTGAGATATGTCCCCTTATAGTTGTCTCTGCCTGAGATCTGTCCACTTATAGTTGTCTCTGTCTGAGATCTGTCCCCTTATAATAGTTGTCCCTGTCTGAGATCTGTCCCCTTACAGTTGTCCCTGTCTGAGATCTGCCCCCTTATAGTTATCTCTATCTGAGACCTGCCCCCTTATAGTTGTCTCTGTCTGAGATCTGTCCCCTTATAGTTGTCTCTGCCTGAGTTCTGTCCCCTTATAGTTGTCTCTGTCTGAGATCTGTCCCCTTATAGTTGTCTCTGTTTGAGATCTGTCCCCTTACAGTTGTCTCTGTCTGAGATCTGTCCCCTTATAGTTGTCTCTGCCTGAGTTCTGTCCCCTTATAGATGTCTCTGCCTGAGTTCTGTCTCCTTACAGTTGTCTCTGTCTGAGATCTGTCCCCTTACAGTTGTCTCTGCCTGAGTTCTGTCTCCTTATAGTTGTCTATGTTTGAGATCTGTCCCCTTATAATAGTTGTCCCTGTCTGAGATCTGTCCCCTTACAGTTGTCCCTGTCTGAGATCTGCCCCCTTATAGTTATCTCTATCTGAGACCTGCCCCATTATAGTTGTCTCTGTCTGAGATCTGTCACCTTACAGTTGTTCCTGTCTGAGATCTGTCACCTTACAGTTGTTCCTGTCTGAGATCTGTCCACTTATAGTTGTCCCTGCCTGAGATCTGTCCACTTATAGTTGTCTCTGCCTGAGATCTGTCCACTTATAGTTGTCCCTGCCTGAGATCTGTCCACTTATAGTTGTACTTATCTATGTCCCCTTATAGTTGTACTTATCTGAGATCTTCCCCCTTATAGTTGTCCCTGCCTGAGATCTGCCCCCTTATAGTTGCACTTGTCTGAGATATGTCCCCTTATAGTTGTACTTATCTGAGATATGTCCCCTTATAGGTGTACTTATCTATGTCCCCTTACAGTTGTACTTATCTGAGATCTGCCCCCTTATAGTTGTCCCTGCCTGAGATCTGCCCCCTTATAGTTGTACTTATCTGAGATCTGCCCCCTTATAGTTGTACTTATCTGAGATCTGCCCCCTTATAGTTGTACTTATCTGAGATCTGCCCCCTTATAGTTGTACTTATCTGAGATCTGTCCCCTTATAGTTGTACTTATCTGAGATATGTCCCCTTATAGTTGTACTTATCTGAGATCTGCCCCCTTATAGTTGTACTTATCTGAGATATGTCCCCTTATAGTTGTACTTATCTATGTCCCCTTATAGTTGTACTTATCTGAGATCTGCCCCCTTAAAGTTGTACTTATCTGAGATCTGACCCCTTACAGTTGTACTTATATGAGATCTGACCCCTTACAGTTGTACTTATCTGAGATCTGCCCCCTTACAGTTGTACTTATCTGAGATCTGCCCCCTTACAGTTGTACTTATCTGAGATCTGCCCCCTTATAGTTGTACTTATCTGAGATCTGCCCCCTTACAGTTGTACGTATCTGAGATCTGCACACTGCCACAGCTGACCCCATCTTAGCAAAGAAACCTGGGTGGCCCACTAAATGCAGTGTAGCACATGCTGATTAAATTCATCACCAAGATCAAACGCCCGTGAACATGTCGTGCATTGAGCTAACTTGTGGATGCTCTTCAAATGCTGCTTGAGGTGACCCTTCTGTTTGAAGCGAAAGTCACAAATAGGGCACATAAATTTCCTCCCTTCATGAGCCTGCATGTGGTTGCTGAGCCCGGAGGAAGTGAGGAAACCCTTGCCACATAAGCTGCACACAAATGGCATCTCATGTCCATGACACTGAGATATGTGTTGTTTCAGGGCATTCCAGGGCAGCATGTCTGGACAATGTGGGCACTGGGTATTCTGATAATAGGAAAACTGATCCAGTTCTTGAGTTGGTGCTTCTACCATGGTGATGGTGGATGCTTGCGCACTCCTCGCGTGAAAGCTCTGCATGGTATTAGCTGGCAAACCCATACTTGGATTCACAGGTAGTGTTTCTGAATGATGAAATTTCCGCTTCCTTTTCCGCTCTGAAATTACAAGAATAAATAGAAAACAAGAGGTAACAACCTCGGTTTTTTTTTTTCAATTTCCAATGCAGCATGTGGCAAATAAAAAGCTTAGTAAGCACAGAAATACCTGTTGCATTTAAGCAATATGCTCATATTCTATGGTGCCACCAACAGCAATATGAAGATTTTAATACATGCTGAAAGCACGACTGCAGGTAGCTATGTCAAATAACAACTACAGAAATGTATGATTATAGAATACAGAGGTGTCATGTAATTTCACATTAAGGGAAATAAGAATATAAATATTTAAAACCACGCCGTTGTGCTTATTTTAAAGCTAATTAAATATACTTACAAACACATGAAAATGAAGTCTTCACATTTACAATAATAATGACATTACCATTAAAAATATGACTACAAATTGTCTTAACCTTGTCATTTCTGATTAACAATGCCATAGATATTCTGTTCTTTAAAAAAAAGAGAAAGAAATATGATCCCGAAGCAGTTTCCTGCTCTGTGTCTGCGATGTGATAGGGTCATCACATTGTGTAGGCCTGGATGTAGGGAGAACTGAGGGGCCAATATTCCCCTCACTTAGCAGGTGATGAGCTCAGGCATCAAACGCTCATCCTACTGTGGTCATCACATTGTGTAGGTCTGAATGTAGGAGACATGAGGGGCCAATATTTCCCTCACTTGGCAGGTGATGAGCCCAGGCATCAAATGCTCATTCTACTGCGTTCATCACAGTATCACCACAGTTCCATATAAACTTTGCTCATGCACCCGCTAGAAATTATATCAGCAAGCAATAATAACTTAAGCTCATGTTGATAAATACTAGAGCATTCTCTCCTAGCAACCGCATCTGTTATACTGATTAGTGACCACAAGGGATGTGTCAAATACTGATTAGTGACCACAAGGGATGTGTCACATACTGATTAGTGACCACAAGGGATGTGTCACATACTGATTAGTGACCACAAGGGATGTGTCACATACTGATGTTAGTGCCAAACAACATCAAAGAGTTGTGTCCTGGTAGACAAGTTTAACAACTTACAACCAAATGTAAACAACCATACCATAAATAAACAATAAGTAATAAGCACATGCACTGCCTGTATTGTTAGGTTTTCTTTATAACAGTCTGCTAATTGCAGACTGTAGTTCGTCTGGTGTAAACAAGTAAAAATAAAGGACCTCTGTTCATACCACGTGGCATACTGGGTATTTGCTGTTATTCCCATATTGTTTAATCAGTCAACACACAATGGGTACTCAATGGCTCATGACCGACCGTTTGTACAGCCAAGGATATTTATTGGTGCTCACATTTTAGACTAAGTCAATCTGGGAACCCAGGTCAATGGACAAATACCCTGCCATAAATGGAATTTGAACACATCCACCAGACAGGCAATCAGATGTTCTAGCCACTGCCTTACCACGGCTTGCTAATCTGAGTGTGCTATTGATATATTCCTATACTGCAGACTTCTATCATGGCATATTCCTATACTGCAGACTTCTATCATGGCATATTTCTATACTGCAGACTTCTATCATGGCATATTCCTATAATGTACACATCAATGATGACATTTTCTTATATGGCACACATCAATGGAGTTAAAAGCAGAAACCCATTGACATCGTTTTCACTTGTTCATGTCTGATTAATTCTGAACAATAAAAATCCAGACAATGAGTTATGTCTGCCAACAAACACAATTTCATAAATTTAATTGTTGGCCGACATATGATCACCATCATGTGCCATGTCGAGCAACACAAGCAATCATGTCCCTGCACAAATATTTCTCCTCTAGGCTATGCTCTTAATAAGTTCAATTGCTTACCATCATCTATGCCACTATGTTCCCCCATTCATTGTCTGACCAAATCTTAAGCATGGCTTGGCTAAACTGTACGCTTCAATGCTGTATAAATCATTAACTTTTTGTGTCCCAAACAACACCCTATGTGTGATCAACTATTTTTTTCTGCATGCTAAGTAACATATCATGTGTTATTGAACGTTTGATCTAAGCATGGTAAAGACAACATCATCCATTGAGTGCCATCGAGTGTAACAATATATATTTGGCACCATATGCCCAATGTGCTTTAGGAGATGTAAAAGAGTCCTTTACTGTTTAGTTTTCTGATATGGTCAAGAAGGTACAGGTATCCCCCATGCCAGATGTCGGCATTGAGGTGTCAAGTGCTAGGCCACATGTGTCATACTCAAGGCCAGCGGGCCACATCAGGCCCGGCGTACAATTATATCAAGCCCGAGAGGTCTCAACTGACGTACACATATATTCGGCGCGAGAGAGACTTTGAGACAAAAATATTTTTTAATGGTCACAATATAAAGTGCACATCAAATTCCCTAATTAGCAGTCTTGTTGAATGATAGGTTACCTGAGGCTTCGATCAGAATAAGCGAAAATAAAAGTTGTGTAGTGAGTGGATGTTCGTCGTAATAGTGACCTAACAACGTTCAGTTGCTCATTTTGGATTGACGCATAAGAAATTAGTGTAGTCCCCGGATATTACATCACCTTTTTCCGCTAAGGCTAACCTCATATCAATCAAGCGTCTGTCAGTAGATACACAACCTTTTTTTTAATCAAAGCTAGCCTTTAAAATGACCAAGAGAAAAGTTGATTATGAAAACAGAGCCTTTCAAAGCCGCTGAGAGGCTGTATATTTGTTTACTGATATTGGCGGTAAACCTGTGTATTAATTTGTGGAGATAATGTGGCTGTGATTAAAGAATATAATCTGAGACGGCACTACGAGACTAAACATCAAGACAAGTTAAATAGCCTGAATGCAGAGCAGAAGCTACAAAAGGTAGAACGAACGAACAAACTTTATTTTAAAAGGGTAACAAATTGGGCAATTGGTCTTACATTTGGCCCTTTAGATCACTCATCTTTCATTCATCAAATGTGCATGTTGCATTTACATAGTGAAAAAAAAAAAAAACATTGTCAAATTGATTTTGTAAGCATAAACAATGCATATTACGCATGGTACATTCACATGGGGGGAAAAAACATTGTCAAATGAAAGTTGTAAACATAAACAGTGCATATTGCAATGATGTGAGACACATCCCCCATCCACCCTCACACTCCGCAGCCACCCACACATCCCTCAGCCACCCACACATCCCCCACCCACCCACACATACCTCCACGCACTCACACAGACTCAGGAAAACATACATGACACCACCCACCCACCAATTCCCCACCCACACACATTTCCCCACCCACCCACCCACATATTCTCCACCACCCACCCACACACCCGCAGCCACCCAGCAAAACACACATCACAAAACCACACACACATACCCCCGTCAACCTACACATCCCGCACCTATCCATACATACATCCTGCATCCTCACAATTTTCCCCACCCACACACACATCAGCCAACCTACACCAATTCACCCACCCAATATCCGCCACCTCTCAACAACACATCCTCCACCTATACACACATCCCCGCCCACAAACACATCTCCCCACCTGCCCACACATATCCCCCACCAATAAACACCCAAAAACACACACCTCCCACCCACACACACCCCACCACCCATATATACCCCAACCACACACATCCACCGCTCACACACATCTTCCCACAAACACACACATCCCCCAACCATACACTCGTCTCTCACACACATCCACCCACTCACGTACTCATCCATCAACCACTCACACCCACACATCACCCATCCGCCCACCAACACATGCATCTCTCATATACCCTCACATCCCCCATCCTCACATACATCCGTCATCCACCTGCACATCCCACACCTCCCCCACCTCTATAACATATCCCCTCCCACACAAAACTACATCCATAAACACATTCTCCCCCCCCACACACACATATCCCCCACATGCATTCCTCATACACATCCCCGCCCACACATCTCTCACCCCCACACACATCTCCACACCCACCCACACCCCTCACCTACAAACATCCTCACAACCCACACATACATACTCCACCAATCACATTTACCCCACCCACACTCACACACTCCCACCCACACAGACATATCCCATTCACAGGCACCCCCCCCCCCACACACACACACACTCATCCCCCACACACTCGTCCCCCACACCCATCCTCCAACCCACACAATCTCCTACACACCCATTCACCCACCCAAATACACATTCCCTACCCACACCCCCAACCCACCAACACCCACATACTTCCAATAACCCTCCCAAATATCTCCCCCCCCCCCCCCACACACACACATCCCTCACACACACATCCCTCACACACACATCCCCCACTGACTACACATCCCTTCACTTATCCACACATCACCCATCAACCCATACACCCCCCCCCCCCCACACACACAACCCCTCCACACATACATTCCCCACACCCCCACACACATCCCTTACATACACACCCACACAAGCATCCTCACATCTACACACATACATGATCACTGAAACTAATAAGAACAAACTCCCACACTTTACACACAGTTGAGACACTGATGATTGTCATGAGCATTCTCGCGAAAATTGTAAGAAGTGGAGAAAAAATTGTACATATACATTGTGTAGCGTAAAAATTAGTGATGCAATTCAAGAATAGAAGAATCTTCAATAGAAGAATTGAAGAGGCATCTAACATCACAGCAGATGTTTTTCACCAAAGCAAAATCACAAACTGAAGCCGCTGTGAAAGTAAGTTCTATTGTGGCGGAGGAGATCGCAAAATCAGGCCGACCATTTACAGAAGGAGAGTTTCTGAAGCGCTGCATGATGAAAGTGTGTGGCGTCTTGTGTTCAGACAAAAAACAGATGTTTGCAAAGGTAAGCCTTAGCAGAAATACGGTTGTTGATCGGGTTTGTGAGATGGTCACAGATGTGAAAACACAGCTGATCGAAAAAGGCAAAGACGGTGTTGCATTCTCCCTTGCTATCGATGAAAGTAGTGACATGACTGACACTGCACAGCTCGCCATCTTCATCTGTGGAGTGGACTTGAGTTTGAATGTTATAGAAGAAATATTGGACATGAAATCCATGCATGGGTCGACAGGAAAAGACATTTTTGACAACATATGTCAAAGTTTAAACAACATGAACCTGCCTTGGGCAAACTCGTTGGACTGAAAACACCGGCGATGTGTGGCAAAAAAAGTGGACTAGTTGGAAGGTTAAAGATGCAGAACTGTACTGGTGAATTGATAGCATATCGCTGCATCATACACCAAGGATCACTGTGTGGTAAAGTCCTCAACATGGATGATGTAATGAGCAGTGTAACACAAACCGTCAACTTTATCAGAGCCGAAAGCTTAAATCACTGCCAATTTCAGTCTATTTTGAGGGAAATGTAGAGTCGGCGTTCGGCGACATGCCTTATCATATAGAGGTGCGGTGGCTAAGTCGGGGAAAAGTTCTCAGTAGATTTTTCCAGTTGATTGAGGAAATCTGTCAATTTATGGACAGTAAAGGAAAAGATTCCAGTTTTTCGGGATAAAAAGTGGAAATGTGAGTTGGCGTTTCTGTCTGATATAACCACTCATCTCAACGACTTGAACCTGCAGCCCCAGGGATGGGATCACTTTATCTTTGATATGCATGATGCAGTGAAGTCATTTCAAGTGAAGCTGCGCTTATGGGAGACACAAATGCTCTTGGAGCAACCTACCTCACCTTTCTTGTTGCCAAATGTTAAACCAAGTTAATACTATGGTTTTTTCCAATGCACACTTTGCTGAAAAATTTAGCTTACTTCACGCCGAGTTCGCACGGCGCTTTAGTGACTTTGAAGCACATAAAAGTGATTTCGAGCTGTTTCGTAATCCATTTGCCATAGATGTGGAAACTGCACATGTAAATTTGCAGATGGAGTTAATAGAGCTTCAGTGTAATGGGACACTAAAGGCAAAGTACGACACTGTGGGGCCTGCACAGTTCACTCGTTTCATTCCTGAAGAGATGCCCCGGTTTCATCTACATGCGGCTCGAACCTTGAGCATGTTTGGTAGCACATATCTATGTGAGCAGCTGTTTTCTGTGATGAAGATTAACAAAACATCACACAGGAGTCATCTCACTGATGAACACTTGCAGTCATCATGAGAATCTCAAAGGCACAGAACATTACTCCCACCATAAACGAACTTGTAGCCAAGAAAAGATGCCAAACATCGTGCTCTGACAAACTGACACAAGAGTGAAAATGTGTATACCAATGATTTTTTATTATTAAAACTTTTTTCTGTTTTAATTTAATGTTTAAAAAAAAAAAGGTTTAATTTTCGGCTTATTGAATGTTTATCCTGTTCGGCCCGCAACCTTACACGTGATTTGAGTTTTGGCCCGCTGAGCAATTGAGTTTGACACCCCTGTGCTAGGTAAGCCTTCACATATTCCAGGCTACAGCATAAGAAGATGGGTGGGTTAGTTCCCTTTCACACTGCCTTTCCTCCCCAAATAATTTACAGGAAGTTATTAAAAATAGCCCATACTAATGATATGTGGTTGGGTATATGAAATTTCTTGCTTGGGACATCTTGCTTGTGATCGAGAGGTTTTCCGGAAGGTTGTTATGGGAGCGAGGTTCTGCAAAGGACATGCTACTGAATGAATGAATATGAAATGTGGTTTTATGTAAGAATGCTGAACATACTATGGACAGCTAAAATTAGTAATCTAAAATGTCTTTAAGGAAGCTAAGACACAAAGACAACTTATTACAAACCGCAGAAAGAGGAAGTCATCATTCTTTGGCAATGTTATGATAAGAGAAAAACTTGAACATACTGTAACAAATGAAAAAAAGTTTATGGAAAGTGAGATAAAGGAAAAAATGAAAAGAAAATTACTGACAGCCTTGCATCATAGCAATGTCAATCCTGCAAGCTCTCAATACTGACTGAGTTAAAAAGAACCCTAAACAGCAAAACAGACTGTCCTACAGTAGACACCATTATACTGTGGCATATCTGGAAATGAATGAGCAGACATGTTAGCTAAAGAAGGAGCATGAAAAAGACCACAAGCAATCAGCTTCCATGAAAAAAAAAAAAAAAAGATTCTTATCTTGAAGAAATCTCAACCAACAACGAGATAAGTATTACTATATTTGTGATTCTGATCCATATCACAGCAGACTAAACAGTCACTTGCACAGACTAAAGTCACCCCTCAGAGAGAAAAAATACTTCAAGATTGTGACGTGTTTCATCAACTGCAGACTGAGCATTGGTTCCTCAGAGACAAACATTCACATAAAGGTATTTGGGAGTTTCAACAAGCTCTCAATTACAGCAACATTACTAGAACAAAGAATGAAAAGAAGAAGATCATAAAAAATATCAGCACACCAATAGATACATTCTGGTGGAGATTGTGAGATGAGGATGATCACACATGCTAGTTGGTAAGGCAACTTAAGATCAATCTCTTTTTCTTTCTATGTGTGTATACAATATGAGCCATGGTGGTTAGCGTGTTTCCCAGCTGAGACTAGTATGTATTTGACACCCAGCAGTGGCAGGATTTTTTCACCCATGACCAATATGAGGGCTCTGGGGTCGACCTAGTCTCATAAAATAAAATGGGTACCAAATAATTTTCAAAAAAATTGTCTGGGAAGGAAAGGCACTGGCCACCTACTTCATTATGCCATGGTCCAGAAATGTGACAGCCTCACAATTCCCACATTGCAGGCAGTATCTGCCACAGGGCAACATTATATATATATATATATATATATATATATATATATATATATATATATATATATATATATATATATATATATATATATATATATATATATATATGTTGTTTATCCCCCTTGACGTGGTAGAGGGGCTTCTGTGATCCAACTATCTTAAGAGCTATGCAGACAGTAGCACAGCTGCTGGTAGGCTCTCCCATGTCGAATATGTCCAGGAGTAGTGACCAGATAAGGTGAAACTTTACACCTGCTACCTTGCAGTAGACTGGAGAATCAGAGGATTACAAATACCTGAACTTCAGTATACTGTGGACACAGTATTACTATCAACAACACTAATGGAAATTGAGAAACTAATAAAGTAAGTGTGAGAGTAAAACAAAAAACAAAGTTTATATCTCAATACAACAAAACAAAGGTAATGATAAAACAAACATGTGAACAGATATATTTATTAATGGAGAGAAATTACAGGAAGTTTTGAATATCCTGACGGATCAGGGAAATATGATTTCAAAAATTAAAAGAAGAACACACATTGCTCTGCAAAAGCAATTAAACCTTTAATTAATTGTAGCAAATAGAACAACAAAACTCAGAGTATTAAGATATGCATAATTAGTGTGGCAACATACGAGTGTAACTTGGACAAATGACACATCATCTGAAAAGCACATAAGTGACTTTGTCTATACATGCTTGAGAAGAGCATTAAAATAAAACTGGACAAAATCAATGACAAACACATCTATCCAACAAGAACTCAGTATTGAACAAGATTGGTTATTAAGACAAATAAACTGAGGAAATGAAATACCTTGCACATGTAATAAAACAACAGATCAATATCAGGTAAAGATAATTATGGAGGGAGGCATACCTGTGAAGTGGAGAGGAAGATGATCACAACATAGGTGGACTCAGGATTTAATAGATAACACTTGGCACTAAGAAAGGCAGAACATCTGGCTTAGGATAAGGAGGACATTTCAAGACTATGATGGGGCTGGCTTAGGATAAGGAGGACATTTCAAGACTATGATGGGGCTGGCTTAGGATAAGGAGGACATTTCAAGACTATGATGGGGCTGGCTTAGGATAAGGAGGACATTTCAAGACTATGATGGGGCTGGCTTAGGATAAGGAGGACATTTCAAGACTATGATGGGGCTGGCTTAGGATAAGGAGGACATTTCAAGACTATGATGGGGCTGGCTTAGGATAAGGAGGACATTTCAAGACTATGATGGGGCTGGCTTAGGATAAGGAGGACATTTCAAGACTATGATAGGGCTGGCTTAGGATAAGGAGGACATTTCAAGACTATGATGGGACTGGCTTAGGATAAGGAGGACATTTCAAGACTATGATGGGGCTGGCTTAGGATAAGGAGGACATTTCAAGACTATGATGGGACTGGCTTAGGATAAGAAGGACATTTCAAGACTATGATGGGACTGGCTTAGGATAAGGAGGACATTTCAAGACTATGATGGGGCTGGCTTAGGATAAGGAGGACATTTCAAGACTATGATGGGGCAGGCTTAGGATAAGGAGGACATTTCAAGACTATGATGTGGCTGGCTTAGGATAAGGACATTTCAAGACTATGATGGGGCTGGCTTAGAATAAGGAGGACATTTCAAGACTATGATGGGGCTAAGTCATGCAATGAACAAGCCACAGAATGGTGATATAGAAAATATGTCACAAAGAGGGAAAGACTCAATTTTAATATCTTTAGATGTTGTTATTTTTAAAAACTATCTTACACCATGCACACCCCTCACCCACACACACAAAAACACACATGCGTAACATTTAAAAACTATTTTTACTTATTTGAAGAAATTAAAGGAAATAATACAAAAAGAAATTATATAAGAATCTTGCAATCACCAACTTTGTGTACAAAAGAGCAGAAATAAAGAGACCCATAAATTCACAATCAAGCCACACTATAAGTAAATTCTTAATTTTTCCACAAGTTAAAAAAATAAAAGTACACCTTAAACAATTAGAGACATGGGCAATAAATTAAAAAAAAAAAGAATCATATCATTTAGTCCTCTGGCTTCATTTTTTTGCAGGCTCCAGCAATAAAAATGACTACTCGTCTTAAGAATTTGTTGTGAATAATTCTTTCTGTTGCTTGTTTCAAAGCTTCGCTTCAGTATTGAAGTTATTACAAAATGTGTCTATGGCAATAGACGTAGTGCACGTACGTTACAAGGGTACATAATGGAAAATACAAAATAACAACACTGTAACCTACCATGCACAGTTGATAAGGAACTGCACTGATAATACCATGAGACAAGGATTCAAAGCCTAGTCTTGTCGCCTGCTAAGTGAGGGAAAGAGTGGCCACTTATTCCTCAGTGCCTCCAAGCCTACAAAATGTGATGGACCTATCACATCATATACCCCTAGTAGGAAATTGCTTCGGGACAGATGTAAATCATTTTTTTTATGTAACCTACCATGCATTTCATAAAAGGTGCCTAAGGAGGGTTGAAATGAGACTGGCTAACTCATCTCATAAAAAAGAGCTTTAGCTGCAAAAGACAACCAACCATGAACAAGTATAAAAAGGGCTTGGTGTGAGTTGGCTGAGGGCCTGTGTCAATTGAGAAATGAAAAGCTGAAGAAGATGATGATGCAGAATGGAAATTACTTAGTTTGATATGAATGCCAGCCCTACCATTTTCCATTGCATAAATGGCCGAGCCATCCATATAGGTATGTGTCTAATATGTTAAGAGTGTCCATCACGTTAGAATATGAATAAGTACAACATCCACGTACATTTTATGAAGATCACGTAAACAGTATTTCTGACAGAATATTTTTGTATATGAAACATAAACCTGGGACTAAAGGTGCAGTAAATGAAATGAATGTACTCGGTGAGTCATAGTTCATTTGACTGCATCATAATCACCACACTAGAGCTATGTTCCTAGGCAAGCTCCAAGTGTTCTAAGTGTGTCATTGCATAGGTAGGGTTCCCAGACGTCCAGCAAAAGAGGACATGTCCTCCTTTTTAGCCTAATATTTTCCGAGGAATGTGTTGATGGTTGAGGATGTGTGTATGGGTGGTGAGATGTGTGGTTAAGGGATGTGTGATTGGGGATTGTAGATCGGGGAGGGGGGGGTGGTTGGTGAGTCGGTGGGTGGAGGATGTGTGGGAGAGTGAGTGTGTAGGTTAGGGGTGGGTGGAGGATGTGTGGGAGGGTGATATGTGTGTAAGTCAGGGATGTGTGGGTGGATGCGGGTTTTGTGTGGGGTAAGTGCAAGATATGTGAGTTGTCGGGAATATGTGTGTGGGTGTTGGATATCTGGTTGGGGGATGTGTGTTTGGCTGAGTAGTTGGGGGTGTTTGGGTGGGTGGAGGAGGATATGTGGGTGGGTGAGTGTTGGTAGGTTATGGGATGGGTAAAGGAGGTGGGGGATGTGTGGGTAGGTATGGATGGGTGGTTGCATGCATGTGTGCCTGGGTTTGTGTGTGGGTGGGGGATGTGTGGTGGATGGGAGATGTGTGTGTGTTGGCGGGGAGATGGTGTATGTGGGGGCGTGTGTGGGTTGGGGGATGGGTGGATGGATGGGGTCATGTATGTGCCTGTGGGTATGTGTGTGGTTGGGTGGCAGATGTGTGTATGGGAGACACGCGGATGGACAGGGGATGGGTGGGGGATTTGTCTCATAACATGGTAACATGCATTGTTTATGCTTACAACATTCATTTGACAATTTTTTTTCCTATGTGAATGCACAATGCACTGATGAACCAAAGATGAGTGATTGGAAGGGCCGAATGTAAGACGGGCCTGCGTGCCCAATTTGTTACCCTTCGAAAATATAGTTTGTTTGTTCGTTCGTTCGCCCGTCAGGCAAATCTAAAAACCTTTAAAAGTCCGGCTTTTCTTATTTTTTATGTTATAATTTTTTTTATGTATTGTTGTTACAACTTACAATGTATCGACACTCTACCATATGTTTACATTGTCAAAATGTACAAAGTCTATGCATTTCTGTGAACTAGTCGATTATAGTAATTCTAACTGTTATCTGTATCTAGCTCATTACTCTTTTTGATATTTACTTTTATTTCTTTATTAAAGCGGGCTTCCTGGCCGGTTAGAAAATATATATATATATGGTTATATATATGGTACGGTATATATGGTTAGGGACTTTTCTCCGTAATCTCATATACTCTCTTAAGTAACGTGACGACAGTGAGAATCAGCAGTGGTTTGAATCGCGTCGGTAACGTACGGGGTTTGTGAGGCGGCCGCTCAGAAAGCAGTGGCAAACTACTGAGTGTAATCTTGCCAAGAAATCAACAATCAGCTGAAAGATGCTGATGTTGACAGCGATGTCCTATAAAGGATATACAAAACATTTATATTCTTTATTAAAACCCATTGCTTAATAATATTTATTTAATTTTCCTATTTATACCAAATGTGAAACACCAAATGAACAGACTCTTACTCGACTCTGTAAAGGGCATCATTCTCACAAAGTAGGCTACAGTTTAAAGAATCTTACATGTGAACAGTTTTATGCATATGTGATTGCTAACGAGAATCTTCTACGAAAAATTGGCTCCTCCGAGAAATATGTTGTGTAATTAATAAAGATTATAAGGTAATAATTGTACAATCGCCTGTTTAAATGATGTTCTTTTCGCATTTTGAAATAGTCATCCATTGAATTTATATTTATTTTTTAACATGATTGTTTCTTGGTCCGTTCACTAAGAGTAAGATACACTTATTGGTAGCTATTGTAATAAAATTGTACTGATTGTGGGTTTAATCAGGAATGATTCAAATGAAGCATTCAGTATGTCCTCCTTTGACCTCTTTTTTGTCTTATTATGTCCTTTTGGTGCCCACGTATCTGGCAGCCTTATACATAGGGTAAAGTTGTGCTTGGTAAGCTTGTAAGAGATATAATCAGGTCTAATGAGTTACAATGTAATCAAAAGTAAATATTTTCTGCATCCTTCTTGTCGTGGTAAGGGAGCTTGAGTTTCTCAATGACCCTGAGAGCTATGCCGGCGGTAGCGTAGCTACCAGCAGGGCCTCCCAAGCCGGACAGGTCAAAGGGTAGAGAACAGACAAAGAGAAACACCCTGGTCCTCCAGGTTGGGAGTTGAAGCGTGGGGTTAACATCCCCACCTTTGTAAAAACCATTTTGTTACGAAACAGATACATGAGCCTCGAATTCGGACTGACTTATTTGGACATCGACCTTGGAACGTTAAAGGACTTTTGAGATTTGGAACATGGAATGTACGGACACTTAACCCGGGAGCTGGTTGAGTATAAAATGGATATAACAGCAATTCAAGAAATAAGGTGGCCAGGAGAGGGTACTTTAGAGCTAAATGGAATGATTATAATGTATGGAGGAAACACCCAAAATAAACATGATTTAGGAACAGGATTTGTCATCAAAAAAGAGTTATGGGGGAACGTTTTAAACTTTAAAGCTGTTATTAACAGGATTAGTAAATTACGAATAAAAGGTAAATGGAAAAATATAACGATGATTAATGTACATGCACCTACTGAAGAGAAAGAAGATGATATTAAAGAAGATCCTTCTGATGAACTGATTATCATTTTCTATGAGGCGAAATAACACAAATGTGGCGTCACAATCTCAAGCTACTCTTAGTTGTTTTTTTTTTGTCTGACAAAGATGATAGTGATTGCCTCTAAATGTATGCATATTGCTGTTGTTTGTCCACCATTGTCAATGAGGACACTCTTGTAGCTCTTAGTGCCATAGTGAGACAACTCAGACCTATCTGTGCCTGGAAATTTCGGCTTCACTGAAGGCAGAAGAGTGCTGAATGTGGATCAGACAAGGATAACCTGACTTAATGTTTTCACAGGTCTTCATGATTATCTGCAATGGCTTGCAAGGCACCTAATGATGATTGCAACAATAACAATGTCCTGTCCACCTACATAACAGTTAATTATTCCATTCAGCACCTGATGCATTCAATAGTTTAGTATATTTTCGTGGCAGTATAAGCGGCATGCTTGCAGTATCTGATGCATTCAATAGTTTAGTGTATTACTTTTGGTACCGTGGCTGGGTTGCTTGCCTGCTGGCCGGATGATCATATGTTCAAATCCCCACTGAGGCAGGTGTTTAAGAAACTGATCTGGACTTCCAGGTCGACCCAGCCCAAAGTGGGTATCAGGGGGGTCCTGGGAAGTAAATTAGGCTGATTCACATTCTGGGATGGAAGTCAGCATAACTGAATGAATAAGAGCATTCACTCTTAAACTTCCAGTGTGCTGATGCCGAGTTAGCAGTTTCAACCCCTACACAGGTCAGTTGGATTTAAATGTTGATTTCACATCCTTGACTTGGGTACGTAAATTACAAGTACCTCAGAAGTCAGAGTCATGCAAAAATCAGCCCAGTGCACTAAAAATGTAGTAGCATGTGTATGGACTGCGCTTGAGTTCAACGCAAGTGAACAGCAACAAAAAATACACACACAAAACACTCTGGGACTCTGAGATAAGAAGAACACATTGTTTAATGTGGTTTTTTTTCCATTTTCCATTCTAATTTTGTTATTGTGCCTTAATGAATTCACTACCGTGTCATGTCTGTGGTTTATATGTTGTGTTTCTTGTTTGTTTATTGATTAAGGCTTATTGTCGCACCATCCTTTGTTTTCCATTAAATTTGCAAAGCTGCTCTATACTTCCTATTTTTTATAGTGATTACATGTCCACAACTTCACCCAATTTTATTCATATCATAACACAATCAAGAGCATGATTATTGTAACAAGATGGCTGCCTTATAAAGCTCATAAATAAGGGCAACAAAGAAGTATCCAGGAAGAATAATGCAAACCATACTGCTTTCTTTCTCAGCTAGAATGAGTCTGTCATTTATTCAACAATTTTACTATCTTATTTATTCAACAATTTTACTATCTTATTAAAATAATTTTTTTAATGCAATGTTAAGTATCTAAGAATACTCACTTCCAGATACTTTAAGATGTTAGTTAATTTAAACAGAATATAACTAGACTACTAAATAAACAAAAATCTTCAATTCTATCAATAAAAGCATTGTTAAAATAACACTTAGATAACTGTCAGCATAATAGTCAAGTCTGTTTAACTAACAAACAAGCATGCAGACTTTCAAACAAGACATACCCGTGTGTTATCAAGGGCCATAACAAAAGCAAAGAATAGTAACTCCTTGGCCTACCAATCATTTGTGTCATAATAGGTGACAAAGGAGGGTGGCGTGGAGTTGGCTACCTCACCCCACAGAAACCTATAGCTGTACGATCTAGCTAATTATGAGTCTTTAGAGGAGAGCTTAGCATGAGATGTTTGGGACCTATACTCCATTCATAGATGTGTGACATAACGACAGACACCAAGCTGCATTTTTCTCAGTAGCCAGCACTTTCCTACGACGAGCCGAGACACAACATTTGTTAGTCCTAAGGGACTGGGGGTTAATTAAATAATAAAGGGTTAATTAATTACGGGCGTTGTAAAATTACTTAGAGAAATCTCCATGCAGCCGGAATGTAAACAGAGTAAAGGAGAAATTTATGGTCAAAACCATGCCCATTGAATGGCGTTTAATCCGAAACATCTTTTACACATGTTTCGGGAAATAACCACTGTCATCTATAAATTATTGGATTCGCATGGGAAAAAAGTGGAATAAGAGGTTTACTTGACAGGTGACACAGTAAATTTTATAATATAACACCTGCATGGGGCATGACAAATACTGTTTACCTAAAAGCCAGAAGATGCTAACTAATTTATTCTTCCTAGCTTAAATACTGGAGGCGCCTGGACTCTGGCATTCTTTTGGTAAACTCTTGAGTCAGTGCACTAGTGATTTTATTTCCTTCGTAGGAATTTTTGTGAATTTTTGGAAACAATTAGGGTAAGTGACAACTTATAAGTTACCACCAATAATGCTTGTTATAATTATCTTGGAAGGTTTTGAACCATTCCTTACTTCTCTATATTTTAAACTATGTTGTCTAATAAGTGACTTCGTCTTAACAAGTGCATTTGCTATGAAGATATTTATGTATTATATCTTGTTTACTGTCAGTTCTATTTTCTGTCAGGTGTATTATTCGTTACTTTAATATTTCCTTTGTGTATTACGTGTGCTTAGTGAGATACTATTTTGCTACCTATGTGAGATGTGAATATATTATAATTTTGTGCAACAATTTACACTATAAATTAGTATCACCAGAACTGTCTATGAATACCATCATTATCTGGATTCCGCACAGTGATCTAGGCGAATGGACATTCGCATATTATGGATATTTGAGAAACTTATTGCATGAAAATGATGGTGCATGACTAGATGGACACGAGATGTTAACTACATCTATCAGTATCTATAAGTGTGAATATTCATCGCATCATCTTATTGGGCAGGAACAGATGATGTAAAGACCTGACCTTAGGAATAGAAAACGGTTAAAGGGCAGATGATGTATGAACTTATTGTGCGACTACAGTGCCCTTAACCGACCGCAAGCAGCATCTAGGAAAATTCACAATGACATCATGGAATCTTAAGATGGATATATAGCGAATGTGATATATTACTGTACACAGCGTCCTGATGATTGCAGGTACATGTTTGTTGTTCTTTTCTTTTAACAGTGATGGTTTTTGCCTACATTAAAGTTCACCAGTGATTGCTGAAGGGTCTCACCTTGATACTGCATTGAAGAGTGAAGACCTTGTACCAGCCACTGACTACTCGGAGCCCAATGGTTCCACCAAGAACTGACAATCAAAAGCTGAGTACAACAAAACTAACACCAAACCACCCATTGCCAAATCGAAAGCCAAAAACTATCAGAAGACTTTACCACCTATCCTACTAGGCGAGATACTATTAGGGGCATTCATTTGAAACCTGTTCCAATGATTTTATTACAAAAGCATGAAAGAATCATTAACAGGTGTTGTAGAATTAAACAAAGCATTCATTTTGAATGAATTATGCACCATGGGTTGGTCAGAAGAAGTCGCCATAGGCATTCAGGCAAGCATCCCATTGCTTAGGTAGGCGGCGAATGCCGTCCGCAAAAACAATATTGTGGTTGCTCACTGAACCAAGTGTTTACCACATTCATTACGTCTGCATCTGTGTGAAATCGTTGCCCCTTGAGAGCTTTTCTTATTGGTTCTAACAAATTAAAATCACATGAAGACAAATCAGGACAATAGGCTAGATGTTGCAGATTTCCCACTTCTTCCTTGCTAATGCTTCCTGCACAATCTTTGCGACATGCGGATGAGCACTATCGTGCAACGAAATCACACCGCGAGAAAGCATGCCGGGTTTTTTATGCTTGATGGCTTTTTGCAGCTTGTCTAGTATTTGCACGTAGTGGGTAGAGTTGATGTTGACACCAGGTTCTTTAAAGTCGGCCAACCATAGCCCTTCATGGTCAAAAAATGCGCTTGGCATAACCTTACCAGCGGAAACCTGTAACTTGAATTTTTTGGCTTTTGGTGATCCAGCATGCTTCCATTGCATGCTGTCTCTTTTGCAGATCGGCTCAAAGTGGCAACACCATGATTCATCGCCTGTCACTATGCGGAAGAGAAATGCATCACCCTCCACTCTGTAACATAAGTGGTTCAAGCAACATCCCATGCGTTCCTCTTTTTGGTGGTCGGTCAACATCCGTGGTACCCACTGTAAACACACCTTCCAATACTGCAGTTTCTTATGAAAGACTTTTTGAATTGTCCCAATTGACACATCAAATTTTTTCGCTAGCTAACGACAATGGTTCACCTATACTGCTGCATCAATTTTGGCAATGGTTTTTTTTTCTCTTGCAACAATATGCGCTTGACCCGGCCGCCGAAGATGTCATGAATTGACATTCTTTCCGAAACTTCATGCTCAGTCTGTCACTGTTGTCTTTGACACACATTTGTTACCGTACGCTGTCCTGCATTCTTTGATCAATGTCCACTGGTCGACATCCTTCAAATGAAAGAAACTGAATCACCACTCTTTGAGCTTCTTTGGATGTATTTTGGATCAACCCGGCCATTTTCTCATCGGTCAGAAACAGACCCTATGCATCATGGGATGATAAGCACATGCTCTTTTATTCTTCTTCTTCTGCGTTCATCCGGAGTTTTTTTTTCTTTTTCGGACGTGATTGCGTTGTGCCTGTTTACAGCAGAGCTGCGTTTTTGCGCCGTTAGGCTGACACATCCGACTTCTGCAGGCATTTGTTGACCGGGTTAACCTTTCCGGGGGTTTCTTAGGACAGTTTGACTCTCACTGTTGTGGTGTTATCCCCCATTCCAGCTGGCCCATTTAGAACAGCCAAAGACATCCTGGTCAGCCCTCAAGGGAAGGCAGGGACAGACCATGGGCATTCCCCGCCATCCAAGGAGGCTTCCATAATTGCAGAGCCGACACACAGCGCTCTGGTACTGGGCTCACCCAAGGAATCGTCACGTCCTGCACATGGCTACTTAGCCTCACTTCCTTTATATTGGGCCTTCCGTTCACCATAGGCTGTTCCTCCGGAAACCAGAAGAATGCAGTTTGCAGATGACATCCACACAGTGAGCTTTCGATTCAGACTTTCCACGTAATGGATTTGCTATCCAAGCAATAACTCTTTTATTCAATGGTCACTACTTATCCTATGACATGATCATGTTCAACATACACAATTACACGCGGTGCGGCACAAACAGATTTCAAATGAATGCCCCTTAAATACCCTGCTGCAGAGTATCACGACTGACAGTCATTTTAATTCATTGTGCTATTATCAATTGTGTGTTTTTTGTGACAGCCATCTTTCATATCATCCATCCATTATAATTCTTTAAACGTGAGAATTAAGAGTTAATTCATTCTGTTATTATATTTACCTGAGTGTAACTGTGTTACATATTAGTGTGATAGTGCTAAAACACTATCTGCAGACTTCATAACTTAGTATTAGTAGAGCTGTATGGCAGGAATAATATCAGTCTTCAGTTATTACAAGAGTGAACATCTCTGATGGCAGTGCCTATCCTGTGCTCAATTGGCCTTCTGCAAGAAAACCTTACATGATCCCTTAGTGTAATCCTTCCAGATTTGTCTGATCCAGTTCACTATAGAATCTCACAAGCCATTTCTGGTTTTCCTTTAGTAGTCGGCAACCACTTATTTTGGGGATATATATCTCTCCACTCAAAATACACGCCACAAGATGAGAGGAATAAATAAAAGAAGAAGAACAATGTTTCTAGAAAAGACCAGTCCATATCAATATAGCTAAAGCTCTGTTTTTCAAATTCACAAAATTAAAAGAAAAGTGAAATTGTTATGAATGTAGACAATGCATCCTAATAAAAAGAGCTAGAGTTTCCTCACAGATATATAATAAATAAATTAAGAAAAAATGGAAAATAAAATTGCAATAAAAATGTTGTTCCAAGCTTAGCATACATAATCTAAAATTATCCTAGTTATGCAAAAAACAACAAAGACACACACACAAACCAGCATAACAATGTAAATGTTTCATTATAAACAACGATGAAGATGTTCTGACATAAACAAGTAAATATTTTCCACAATTATGTAAAAGTTATGTACTAAGGATGACAGTGCAACACATGTTGGTTGTATTCTGGGCCAAGCCGAAACACAGATGAGCAAGTAGAACACTGGGCCATGTGATGGATTCCCCTCAAATGCATTTTAATGGTTCCTTTTTGTGTAAACTTTGAATCACAAATGGGACACATGTAAGACTTGCCACTGTGAGTCTCCATATGCAGGTTTAGTCCGGTGGTGCTGAGGTAGCCTTTTCCACAAACCGTACAAGTGAACGGCATTTCAATCTTGTGAGATTCTGAAGTATGAGCAGTCAGATCAAAGTAGGTTTCAAAAACTGCCGGACAGTGACGGCAAGATAAGCCTCTGACAGCCAAGGATGTAGCCCTTGATCGACTCCCTTTACCTTTTCTTATCTCACGTGCGTGAAATCTTTTATCAATGAAGGAAGATAACACTGCTTCACATCCTTGTCCAGTAGAATTACCATCTGAAAGAAAGAGACATCCATATTCATCCACTACTTAATTCATGTTTCTTGTCCAACCAGTTGATCAAAGGCTAATTAAAACATTCATTAAAAGGTGTACTTCGGACCAGATTAATACAGATGGAAAAAAAGAGACATACAATTATCGATTGAGGTTTGGAAGAATGTCTTTCCAGTTGACTTAACAAACAATGAATAGCAAGTTATGCAACATCCAAAATATACAAAGCAACTGTTCACTAATTTCAATATACTTGCAATGAAAAAGCTTGAAACAAGATCATCTCTGGCATCCAACTTTACCCATATTAAAACGTGAACCAGAACCTCCAAGAAGCTAATTGACTTCCCTTAAAATGTATGTATAGTTACATCGGTCTCTGTGGCTAAGGACTTGCGAACGCAATATGTGAGCCCGTATACCCTGGGTTCGAAACACAGCGGTGCTGATTTTTTCGAAAAAGATATAGGAGCCGGTCGTTCAGAAAGCAATGGCAAACTACTGAACGTAAAATTTGCCCAGGAATCACGAACAGCGAAAATGCTGGGGTTGACTGCTACATCCTGTGAAGGACATGCAACTTAATAAATAAAATAGTGACAACTAACAGGGATGTAAATACCATTTTGGGTTTAGCAATATCCCGTTATTCACAAATATATACAAAATTGTAGTGTATGTGAGAGCTGCCAACTTATCAATCCGAGACCGAATAAGAAATGTTGTTATCAGACAGACAGTGGGATCAACACCTTGTGCCACATTTATCGAAAAACAGAAGATCAAATGGCTTGGCCATCTTGTTAGAATGCAACATCATCAACTACCATCACTGGCCCTACATCAAAGATCATCTGCAACAAGAATAAGAGGAGGCCGAGACGAAAATGGATTTATGACATCAAAGACATTGTACAATCACATGGAATGACACTATCCAGTGCCACCCATCGGGTGCTGGAGCACCAATTATTCCTCCCCACGACACTTGATGGCAAAAGTGGAAGATGATGATTATGATGATGACTAAAATCGTGCTGGTCACTGATAATAATGTCCTTCTGTATGTCACTAGAATTCTGTTATGGTTTATGTTAATGAAATAATGACCATGTGTGTGCTACTGAAATAATGATCTTGTACATTGTAACAGAAATAATGTTCTCATATGTGTTAGTGAAATCATGGCTGTTGGGTATGTCACTGAATTGTTCTTGTATGTCACTGAAGTAATGTTCTTGTGTGTCACTGATGTAATGTACTTGTGTGTCACTGAAATGTTCTTTATGTCACTGAAGTAATGTTCTTGTGTCACTGAAATGTTCTTTACGTCACTAAAGTAATGCTGTGTGTGACTTAAATGTTCTTATGTCACTGAAGTAATGCTGTGTGTCACTGAAATGTTCTTATGTGTCACTGAAATGTTCTTTATGTTACTGAAGTAATGCTGTCACTGGAATGTTCTTGTGCGTCACTGAAATAATGACCTTGCGTAGGTCACTGAAATAATGACCTTGCGTATGTCACTGAAACAATAACATTGTGTATATCACTGAAACAATGACCTTGTGTAGGTAAAATAAATAATGACCTTGCATATGTCACTGAAATAATGACCTTGTGCATGTCACTGTCTCTGATTAAATAACCAAAAACCACTATTTGTCTCTTTCTTATATAATGTTTTACTTTCCTTAGCATGTTCCAGGCAATTGTTGTTAGTTACTGTGGCAGTTCAAGGTATTAACAACATTCACTTCCGGAACCGCAAATCTTCTCCAAGTTCTTTCTAATTTGTTAGTTCATGTTCCTTGACTTACTGCCATCCAACAAAACATGTAATACTTAACATTTCAGTACCCTCTTTCTCCCATTCCATGAGAGAGACTTATTGAATACAATACTTTTCATTTTCTGAAATGCAGCTTTCATTGACCTATTCTGCTCTTTAAAAAATCCCTAAAAGCTTCAGAATCATGATTTTATAAAGGAATGCAGAACATTCCTGTGGAAAGCCAAGTCAGAACATTCCTGTGGAAAGCCAAGTCAGAACATTCCTGTGGAAAGCCAAGTGAGTAATCTAAATGGTTTTGAAAAAAGCTAAGACACAAAGACAACTTATCACAAACATCAGAAATAAACAGTCATCATTTATGGTCACATTATGAAAAGACAAAAACTAGAACATATTGTGACAACTGAAAAGATTTGTGATGATTATGCTTGTCTCAGTCAGACATCTTCCATCTAACAATCTAACATTATGATTTCACCCAGGCTGAAATTTACCAACTTAATTAAGGATTTTTTCTTCTATTGTTATATCACAATAAGTCCAGCAAGGTCGAATGGGTAAGAATGCATGTTCTTAAACATCCAATGAGCTGATGTCGAGGTTAGCGGTTCAACCCCTACACCAGACAGCTGGACTAAAAATGTTGACCTGTCATCCTTGACTTGGGGTACGTAAATTACAAGTACCTCTTAAGTCAGAGTGGGTTCGCCTGTTGGCGAGGGACACTGTTAATAAGGAAAGCTAATCCACAAACAAAATTCAGTCCATCGCTGTCGGTCCACATGGCCGAATGGATAAGAATGGTGTTCTTAAACATCCGGTGTGCTGATGCCGAGGTTATCGGTTCAACCCCTACACCGGACAGCTGGACTAAAATGTTGACCTGTCGTCCTTGACTTGGGGATGTAAATTACAAGTACCTCTGAAGTCGGAGTGGGTTTGCCTGATGGCAAGGGACACTGTTAATAGGGAAAGCTAACCCACACGCAAAATTCAGTCCATCACTACTATAAAAATAATGTGTATGGACTATGCTTGAGTTCAACGCGAGTGAGCGCCCAAAATATTTTTAAAACAATCCCCCCCAAAAAATCACACTTTGGTGCTATCTTTTTTCTTTGAAATAACCATTTTGTTTTCTGGATATTCATTGTTTTGCACTCTCTTATTACTACAATGTCTGACAATGGTTGTAGATCTTTTGCATTATCCGCCATCAATACTGTGTCATGCAATAGCAATGATTGTTTATTATTTTTTTTAAATATTATAACCTCTAGCTTGTACTCCCAGATTCTCTTTGATCTGCCATATTACTTAGCTACAGAGAAAGAAGAAGCGCACTGATGTAATGGTCAGGAAATTATGCTAACAATAACATGAACATGAATGGTGGGAATTAGATGCCTGAGCTCAACATTTGCTATGGGAGGGAAAGACTGGCTACCTACATGCACCCAGACCTACAAACTGTGGGGCTCCTAATACATCACAACCCCTTAGAAAGTTCCTGCTACATGACTGATATTTTTATAGAGGGAGAAGAGATCTTATGACAAAACACATCCTTGTCTAACTCCTTGCTTTAACTGTTCATAACTGCCCTACTCATTTCCAATGTTAATTGCTGCTACTTGTTTCAGATTAATATTCTGTATTATTCTGATATTTTCCCCATCAATTTTAATATCTTCCAACATCTTGATCATTTTATCATGCTCCACTTTATCAAATGCCTTGCTATAATCTATAAAGTACAAGTATATGTCTTTCTGTGTCTAAGGAAAGATAACACCAATATTTACATGTCCTAGCAAGAGAGGTAGAAGATGCAGCAACAAAAGGAAACCTCAGAGGCCTTTACGGGTTTATTTGAAAAATAGTTGAGACATTTATTAATCCATGTCGACTTATCAAAAATAGTAATTGGAAAATTATCAACAAGATTAAAGATCAAGTGAGCAGATGAACTGAATACGTTTGAGGAATGAAGAACTTTTGAATAACCCAGTCCCGACTGATCTTCCTGATATCCAGCCAGCAGAAGTGAAGCTAGATATAAACTGAGTAACTATCTAAACAAGAAGCCAGGAAAGCTATCAAACCACTGAAAGATGAAAAGCTGCTGTTCCAGTTAGTACCCCAGCAGGAACTATTAAAGCTGACAAATACATGTCAACTGATCTGCTGCACAAATTAATTAGCAGAGGCTGTGAGACCGAAGAAATACCAGCAAACTGGTATTCTTCTGAGAAAGGGGACATGTAGGAAAGTGAAAATGTTATTCTTAGTACCTGAGAAAATGTTTTACTAACAGATAAAGCTAGGCGTACGACAGGGGTGTATCTTGTCATTGGATCTCTTCTCCCTCTATAGCGAAGTAATAATGAGAGAGATCAAAGAGAAGCCAGGAATATTAATTGGAGGTTATAATATAAACAATATATGCTATGCAATGACACTGTAGTAGCGGGGTAGTCTCGGGTAGCGGGGTAGTGGTATCCCCTATCAAAGGAGAAGTAAGGCGCCTCCTTCCCTCCGCTAGCCTACGGGACACCCTTGGGCAAGGTGGAGTACCCGTTTAGCCCCCCGATCAGGGTTACGTGAAGCCATGGGTGAAGGTGGTGGATGAAGATGGAGAGCAGCCAACAGATAGTTGTAGGTTATGGTCTCCACCTTCACGACGGTAGGCAGAGGATCTCTATTTTGAGGAGACAATGGCTACGGTCACTGACCAGTATGGTCACTGCTAGGAAGGAAAGCAATGGCAAACTACCTTCTTTACAGATGCCAAGAAAATCATGTTGTGTGAAATCATCGATAATCAGAGAAACGGCGTAACAGAAACACGGAGCTGATCCATGACTCTGGTGATCGAGTGAGATGGCAGAACATGACCGCCCACGCTTACCGGCATGGCACATGATGGATGATGGATGGAATGACACAGTACTGGTGGCAGATAATCAACAGACCTACAATTGTCGGACATTGCAGTAACAGAGAGTGCAAAGAAAGGACTCTCCTTGAATATCAAGAAAACAGTAATAATGGTGATATCAAAGAAAAAGGAGACACCAAAATGTGACATTGAAATAGAAGGGGAAATTCTCAACCAAGTGGATAATTTTAAATACCTAGGGGCACTTATAACATCAGATGGAAGATGTACAACAGAGATTAAGAGCAGAATACGGCAGGCAAAAGCCACATTTCAGAAAATGAAGAGTATCTTATGCAATAAGCCGCTATCAATGAATGTAAGAAATAGAGTGCTAAAATGCTATATAGAACCAGTTTTGCTGCAAGGCTGCGAATCTTGGAATGTAATTGGACAAATTAGGAAGAACTTAGAAGCAACAGAGATGTGGTTTTTGAGACAATTGTTGCGAATTCCTTGGACTGCCAGATAACTAACAACGATTGCCTGAAACAGGCTAATGAAACTAGAACACTATATACAACAATAAGAAAGAGTCAAACAGATTTCTTTGGTCATGTGATGAGAAGAGAGGCATTGGAGAACATCATGACAGCTGGAAAGATCGAGGGGAAGAGAGGCAGAGGCAGACCAAGAGAGGTGATGCTTGATGGATTGAGACGGTGGCATGGAAGAATATCATCAGCAGAATTGATCCAGAGCACCAAAGACCGTGATCTGTGGAGAGCCATGTTCGCCTGCGCCAACTGGCAGGGCACTTGATGATGATGGGAAAATGTTAAACGGGATCATTCTGGACAAGTTAAGAGATGCCACTGGCAAACAATTGAGAGAAGAACAAGCAGGCTTCTGACCAGACAGGTCACATTAGGTATAATAAGAAAGCAAAGTATTAAACTGAATTCATAACTTTATATTGGATTTGTGGATTATGAATAAGCTTTTGATAGCATTCATAGGGAATCCCTTCGGAGATTGATGAAGTACTATAGGACAGCACAGAAAATTATTAACTTAATAAAGGCAACATATGAAGATATGAAATATAGAGTTCTTCATGGGGGAAAACTGACAGATATACTGTATTTGAAATAAAAACAAGAGTACGATAAGGATGTCTTTTGTCACCATTATTATTCTTACTGACTATAGACTGGGTATGAAAACAATAATTACCGCCAGAAATGGAACTCAATGGAAACTAACAAAGCAGTTTGATGATTTGGACTGCGCCAACGACATTGCACACCCGTCCCACACACGTAATCAGATGCAGGATTAACTAATTACACTTGATGAGAGATCACAACAATTAGATCTAAAAATGCATAGGGAAAAAGATAAAGATAATGAGATTAAACCAAGCAAATAACAACCATATCTCCCTTGGTGAAGCCCTCACTTCAAGAGGCAGAATCAGAGACTTACTTAGAGAGCAATATAGGCACAGATGGGGGGAACAGATAGAGTTATTAAAGTGAGAATACAAACGGCAAGAGGAGTTTAGTACTAGAAAATATGTGGACATCAAGAGAAATTTTAAAGTTAGCACCAAAATTATAATAGTTAACTCCAATGTTAAATCAATACTACTATATAGACTAGAAACACAGAGAACAACAAAAATAATTACTAATAAACTACAAACATTCATTAATTTGTGCCAGCACAGAATAGTGGGAACAAAATGGTATGGGAGAATCATCAATGATCCAAGGAAACAAATTCCAGTGAATCAAGAGACGAGGAAAGACACTGGACTGGACAGGGCACACATTGAGAAATTCTGAGGATAATATAACCAGACACTCCCTAGTTTGGAATGCGCAGGGCAAATGAAAAAACCTAAAACACACAGAGAAAGGAATTACAGACACAGATGAATAATATAGAGCGAACATGGATGGGGCTACAGGTCATAACAAAAGATAGGAAAGCTTGGCGTGAGTTTGTTAAGGGTCGATGCCCAAACGGGGAGTAAAGGGCAAAGGAAGGAGTAAAATACATCCAGAATTAAAGAAACGAAACCCATATATGAATAAAAAATTACAAAATTATACAGGGGATTCTTTTTCCATCCAGCTAACACGTCCTACTTAGAAACTGAACCAGGCTAATTAGAAAAGCTACAACTAAATCCTGACGGTTATAGTGACAGAACATTTGAATTGGTGCTGAGAGGTAAAGATCTGTCATATCATTTATTCTTGTCCTCCAATTCGCTAGACATTTTTTGTTCTTTAGTGTGCGTCTATTTCGAAAAACAAGTTTGAGCATGCAAACCAAACTCTGAAAACACACAGCATGTCTGGACACAAACATACAAGAGAATGATCTGAGAATCACGAGAGGTAGAGAGAGACAAGGTCCATTCAAAAATGATTACAGTATGAAGCTGGAGCAAAGATTTCCTCAAGAAAATAAGGACAAGACACATATGCTAAGCATGCTATCTGCAAAATAGACCCTCAATAATGAAACAACACTAACATAACACAAATACACCAGAAATATACTGTCATCAAAAGTACACTCAGTGTCAATGAAACATGACCTCATACAGAGAAGGTATGTCATGTGTTTAATGTCTGATATTGCTATTATAAATTGCAGGAAAATACATTTGTTTCATTTTGTGGCTGAACAGTCTAGATTTTATTAGCAATGTGAAGAAAACCATAATATTTGTTTCATTTTGTGAGTGAATATGTCAGATATGATAATATATGAATGGAGCAGTCAAACGCCTTTTGTAACCAATGACAAATGCTTTGTCTGAGATATTTAGACAAATTAGCTTGAGAAATGTAATTTATGGTCTGTACAAAGGGTAGTACGCAGTTCCACAATTTCCTGACATACAGAGTTGAGGGTTTGAAATCAACAGAGGGTGGTCTAGAAGCAGTCTGCTTTGTGTTGATTTCTATGGTATGAGAAGTCAACTGTTCAGAATGCAATGGCAAACTACTGAATTAAAATTGTTTAGTAAATCACAAACATCCAATAAATACTAGGGTTGGTTGCAACATCCTTTTAAGGACATGCAATTAACTTTACAAAGGATAGTTTATGTATAGATTCATATGTCCAAGAATGCACACTTGCATGAGAATGCAAACACTTTTTCAAGCAAGTTGTAACATGATAACACGATTCAGCCAAATGTGCCATTTGTTTATTTGATCAATATGTACATATTTATGATTTCTTTGATAATATTTACTGAACTATATAAAACAATGACATTGCAAAATTCAGTATGGTATTCATCATTATCTATCTCATCTTTTTCTTCTTGTACCTTGCAGTGTCAAGGTGAAGCATAAACAGCAGGAGAGTGCCCGTTTGTATGCTTCATATATCGGGATTCCTGATCTATCTATCTATTCCCTCTAATCATCGTTTACAAGGTTAATCTATTCTTCTGATTCCATTGGTCTGTACATCATTGCTTGTTATGGTGCAGTGTCAGTTGATTTTTGTGGCTGAACCCTTTCACCTGCTGTTGTTTAATAAGCGAATCATGATATATGACCAAGTACTACAGGAGACAAATGAACATCGTAAACTGATTAGAGAAATTAGACGTAGACAGTCAAAATTTTTTGGACATGTTATGAGAAGAAATGGATTGGAGAACTTGGTGACAACTGGCAAGATCGAGGGGAACAGACCAAGAGGAAGACCGAGAGGAAGATACCTGGATGGCTTGGCCACATGGCATGGAAGAGACAGGAACACTGAGCTGATCCACGACACTGGTGATCAAGTGAAATGGCGAGTCATGACCGCCCACGCTTTCCGGCATGGCACATGATTGATTGATTAATAAAATCTAGCGCTGCGATTATCCACACTTTATTCCTGATTTCATCATTTCTGATTTTTCCCTCTTCTTGATACATTGAATATTCTTCTCAGGAATCTCAGTTCCGGTGCTTTAGTTTTTCTTTCCTTTTTTTTCTGTCATTGTCTAGGTTTGACATTGATAGCATAGAGTTGGTAGAAAGATTGCGTTCAGCGCTTTTTTAATTTAATATATACTGACACATGTTTTTTCTTTAGTATTGGTGCCATTTTGTCCAATGGTTTGCCTTATTGCATCTATTCTCGATCTCGTCTTTTGATTTGACATTTTATGATATTATACTTCCTAAGTACTTGAAGTTCTTTACTTGTTTCAGGGGGTGTTCTTTTAGATGGATCTTTGTTGTTTGTTATTCTTTGGTTATGGTCATCACCTCTGTTTTAATAATGCTAATTTTCCCGTTATGTTCCCTGTACACTTTGTTTATGTGCAGTTGTAATTCTGCTTCTGAGTTTGGTATTCAAAACAGTTAAATACTGATGACATGGGCATCAGACATTCATAACAGCAAATGTCACCATACAATTTGGTCAATAATAAGTGTTTAGGACACTATTTCCCACATATATATCAACATCCAACCATTACATTAATAAACTAAAGCATACAAACCACCCAGCTACAATGTCCCAGTGCAAATGTTTAGGCATGTCATCAAATAAGTAACAACCTCAATTGTTTTTTTTTAAATGTTCAAAACAAAGCCTCGTGTGATTTGGCCTATACGGCAGAGAATTACTGATGAGTATTACAACTATAATTTGCATATAACCTAAGACACTGTCCAATTCTTATAATTTATCAGCTTTATTTAATTTAAAAATTTGTTTTCAATAGCAATGATTTTAAACCATCTTTAGTCCAAAGACAGAGTTTCAAATTTAAAAGTGGGAAAACATCAATATAAAACAACTCAAACAATGATTATGCAGCTAAAATACTGAAACTTGCTAATTGTGAAATAAATACAATAATTTCTGTCTCAAATGTACACACAGTGTACTTGAATCACTTGAAATGAAAACCATTAAATCAATGTTGCTTTTCTGAAAATCAAACACACATAAAATATAATAATAAACAGCTGATGTAATGCACAACATCTATAACAGTGTGTACATTTCTAATGACCAACTAAATTCCATAAACAACTACACTCGTGTTGTTTGGCGCTCACAGAAGTAGGGGACAGAATTAAAGACTAGAGGACGCACTAGACAACATCCAGAGTTGTATAGCTTTGTTAAATAGTTGCTTTAGAATGTGAAGATCACTGCAAAAAAAGTCATGTAACTCTTATGACAAAGTTGTTAATGAAAATAATTATGAGAAGATTTAGAAACATGATAAGATTTAGACATAAGATAAAACCAAGAATTAGTGATGAACAATGTGGATGTGTAGAGGGAAAGGGCACAAACAAAATCATATACATTCTTAGAACATTATTAGTAAAAGCCATAGAAGTAAAAACTTATTTGTACTTACACCTCTTAGACTACAAAAAAGTGTATGGTAGAATGGAATAGGAAATAATCAAACTACTAGATCATTGATAGCAAAAACCTGAGAATAATAAAGTAACATATGTTGGCAGCAAACAGCAGCTACATGAACCAAGAATAGAAACATTTTAGTGCAAAAATAAGGGTACCAGACAAGGATGTATACAATCCTTTATTTTTGTTCACAGAAGTTTTGAGGAGGTATGAGCATCTATGGACTTGTCTAGCATAAATGATGATAGTCAAATTTGATCATTACAATGATTTTGTTAGTAATGCAGAGAGCATATAATAAGATCTATAGAACATATCCCAGAGATCACTGCTGATGGTCATTATATAAACAACTTACATTATACTGATGACATCATCTTGATATCAAGAAAGACAGTATGAACTACAGAAAACTGATCCATACAGTAGTTGCAGAAAGTGAAAGAGAGCCTCAGCTTGAATAATGAGACTGTATCAAAGAAATGGACCATACCCAAATGTGCAATTAAAGTCAATGGTATTATTTTTATGTATGCATAAATAACAGAACAAGACAAGCAAAAACTTTATTTTATCAACTGTAGAACATATTATGCAAGTCCCTGTCACAGGAAGAAAGAAAAAGAATTCTTGCATTTTACACACAACAAATTTTAATGTAAGGTTGTGAATTCTGGGTAATTAATAAACAAGCAAAACAATTCCTGGAGGCCACAAAAAATGTCGTTGTACAGAAAACTGCTGAAATTGCCTTGGGCAGCCAAAATGAGTAATCCATATGTGGATAATTAATCTGAAAACCCAATATCCACATTTTGATTCTGCATTCTGAATGTCAAAAGTTATAAATTAATACAAAAGCACAACCAACCACCACTTTCATGTTATAATACACTTAATGAAATATATGCACAATACACTAGCTGTATCTCCAAGTATTAAATCTAACAGGAGACTTGCAATAATTGAGAATGCCACCAAAAGTACAGTTTCAAAAGGAACAAAATCCTTAGTTTAATTTTGCACAGAGCCTACAACATTCTTGGGTGTTCTTATTCTCATTCTAATGGGTGGCGGGGTAGGGGTATCCTCTATTAAAGGAGAAGTAAGGTGCCTCCTTCCCTTCGCTAGCCTACGGGACACCCTTGGGACAAGATGGTGTACCTGTTTAGCCTCCCGATCAGAGTTACGTGAAGCCATGGGTGCAGGTGATGGATAAAGTTGAAGAGCAGCTGACAGATAGTTGTAGGTTATGGTCTCCAGCTTCATGACTGGTAGGCAGAGGATCTCTTTTTTGAGGAGACAATGGCTGTGGTCATTGACCAGTATGGTCACTGCTAAGAAGGAAAGCAATAGCAAACTACCTTCTTTACAGATGCCAAGAAAATTATGGTCTCATCGAAAATCAGAGTAGCGTAAATGGGTGCTCCTTAGAATCAGCCTCGCCTGGTAGGGATAGTCATGTGCACCACGACCCTGGTGATTGAGTGAGATGGTGAAACATGACCCGCCCATGCTTATCGGCATGGCACATGATGGATGGATGGACACCATTCTTCTCTCTAAACTATGTACTATAATAGCAGTAATATGTCAAACTCATTAAAGGCTCATCACTTTGGCATTCACATGAGTAAATCTCATCACAGGGAAAAACAAAACCACTTGCAGATACTAATACCTATTGGAGCTTTTCAAGCTCTTTGGCATATGAAAACCAATTGCAGTGGTGCTCCTTTGCCCTTGAAACAGTCTAAAGGGTAATGAGGATAACTGGCTGTCAGCCTCATTATGAAGTTCAAATACAAATTTAATGATGAGAAATCATAACGGCTTCATTATGTATATAGAGGTGTTGCTTAAGCAACCATATTTCCCACAAACAGTACATGATGGTATGTTGGTTTTGTGGGAGTCTGTAGCATGTGAAGTTTTAGCAATATTTGGAGCAATTAGCTGGCAGTGATGTCTCGGCAGGGAGCTTGCTGCATGTCCAGCTTTAGCACTATTTTGAGAAACCAATCTGCAGTGTTGACTTGGCATGACACCGTGCTGTCAATGAGACAGATTTTGACCTAAGCCACTTTATTTTTTCTGGGTTCAACGTTATGAATTTTTCCAGAGTAGGAAGAGGAAGGATATGATACTTCATTTCTTTGTCTGGGAGTATCACCTGAAAGACAAAGACATTTATCACTGTTTTAAAATGTCTTAATGAATTGATTTAAAGAAGTACACAGTAAAGTTGATGTAACGGTATTTAATTTACCTGCTACATAACTACTTGTGGATCTGGATAGTTATTTTTGGGTACCAAATTTTACAATCGCATGATTTGTTTTTGTTACCCAATTTCATTTCAAGCTTAAAAACCAAATGTTTATGCTGTGATAGGGGATTATAATCTACATAATAAAAATCTCTAGATTGGAAAATAAGCATCTCATACCACGCCCCCAAAAAATACATTACAGAGGATGGAACAAGCAAACATACTGAAAGATGCAAATAAGCATAAAGCATTATTTTGCGGTAAAAAGAAACAAAAACTATTCAGGTCAGAAAAGTAACACAATTTCATTCTGACAATACAGAGACCCAGATAAATACTGTAGCACTTAAATTTTCTAACAATAGTAACTTTTTAACACATTAAAATTTAAGTTCTGTGTCATATGAGAGTGGAAAAGCTTGCAGATTTCTGCAGTTGATATCTCAAAGATTAAATCTTGAGAGAAGAGAGAAGAAGACAAAACAGAATCAATTTTTGATTTACACAGATTAGGTATTCCATGTGACACTTTTATTGCACTCCTAATACTCTAGTGGGAGGAAATGCAACCGAAAGACTAAATGTCATGACAGGGCAGATCAGACCCTAAGCCTTGGTCGGCAACTGGTCTAGGATGGAAGCTCCGACAGGCGGACAGTTAGAGTATTGCTTTGCTGTTCCAGAAGCTTCTGCAGCTTGTCTTGTTCCAGACGTATTGGGGTTACCTTTACTCTGGAGTACACAGACAGGCAGAGAGAGGGATCATGCTACATGGACAACACAGTTCAGCCCAGGCTTCGTGTTATGGAGAGGTACAATTCCATTTTATAAACCATCGTCTGTCAAGACGGCAAGGTGCCAGTCAGTCAATACAAGGCAGTAAGTAATATTCTATTTGTATTATCCACCCATAATCTGCCATATTAGTAACTTATGTTAAGTCTTATTTCAGTTACTAGTGATATGCAGCTGCAGCTTATACATGCATTATTGTGTGTTTCTGGAGAGTGTCATCAGTCAGAGCTCTCCATATAATGTAAGTTCACCCAGGAATTAAAACAAAACTTTTATTTTCTCTCATCCTTCCTTAGCTTACAAGAACATATTCTGTAAGAATAGTCCTTTTCATTACCCTCTGCCCTCGCTGATTTTGCTAAATTAACAGTTAGTTAGTTTTTAGTCGCAGTTCCATCTTCATGGCAAATGGATCACCTTATCATGCTCTATTCTTGTGCCAACAAAAAAAGAAACAAATCACACAAAATGCTCTCCACTGTCCTATGTGACAAATTAGCAGACAACAGTCCCAACAAAACCAACAGCATGCACATGCAAATTGCATGCATAAGGCCATCACCAGAATGTCAACACAACCGTCTGCCAAGAGAATTGCAGTTCACTATCGAAGGTAAGCAGTAGTCACCAGAAAAAAAAAATTAGTTTCACGCATATGACTGCATAAGACAAACCAGCTGGCTTGGCAACAGGCTACCCACAATTTTTCTGAGTGTGCAGTTCACTACACAAACCACAGCGAAAAAGACGAAAGACGAAAAAGCATTCCACATGAAATCCACAGCACACAGTGGCACACCAAGCACTCAACTCAGTAGCTAGGCGACGGAACCATGAACTACAAGACCAAATGAGAAAAATGCATAAGCAAAACCATTGTCAGAAGCAAACACACTCCAAGGCCTTAACAGATCTCTAGCCTAGATGCCATATTGAATATTGAACTGGAAGTTAACAATAAAGGGATATTCTGTTTAATCCTGGCAGATTATAACTGGGACACAAAGTGCTTGCTGGCACTTCAGACGGCAGTCTTGAGTGTATTTGACCTTTGGCACAATTCGTTGTACTGACTAGAATTATGAAACTGTTATCATGCTTCTGATTTTCTAAAAAGCTACTAAAGGGCTCTTTCCCCACGCCTTGAGGTGTACTGGACATGGTTATAACAAGCAAAGAACCCTTCCCCACACACTGAAGAGTACTGGGTATATGGTGATGGTCCCATGTTTATGGATCACTTGGCAATTGAAGGCTGATGTGGTCAATATCTTACGGGCTGCCTTTACTTCCCAGAATATTTCCTGGTACCCGTTTTATGCTGGGTCAACCTGGGAGGCCCTATCAGTTTTCGAATATTCCTTGCATTGATGGGAATTTTAACACATCACCAAGTCGGCAGACAAACAGGCTAGCCACTGTGATACTGCAATTCACCAATTTTCTAGGCAGGGGTGTATAATCTGACTATGCTGTCATACTGATGGACTGAAGCTATATCTCCCCACAGTCTTGGCACCCTGTCTTCACTAGCCCCTACAGAACTTATAGGGAAAATGTGGAGGTTAAGATGAAAATAAGGCAGAAATAGCGCTGTGCAATAGGGATGGTGATGGGCTGAACACTGCTGCTGCCATACAAAATGCCAAACATGACCACTGCTGGTTATTCAGCAGCAAGGAAGATGTAAACAGGTTATGTTGAAGGCTGAGAAGGAAGAAAAGGTGACGTTTTACGAAATTTTTACTCTCTCAATCACAAGTGTCACCATAAATATTTGAACATGCTCCATGTCACAATCAGCAGTATCTATTGATAAAGTATTATAAATCCTCACAAAATGAAGATCTTATAGTGTACATACTCTTCTGTGTTTTTTTTAATTGTTTCTATGGCTATTAATTTCCTTATTGTATCCATGTGCTTTCAATACTATTGATTCTTACATTACTACTTTTATTATGTTTTCTGAAGCAACAGTATTCTTTTTTTAAAGTTTTTAAAGATTTGCTATACCTGAAATATTGGACATGTTTTTTCTGGTGTTTACTTTAATATATAATTATTTCAGTTTTATTTTACAAATAATCTGTCCACTATTAATCAGTGGATTTAAGATGACCATGGACATGTCAACAGCTTATTTCTATGGTACAGTATGTAGAGCTTGTATTTGTGTTTCTCTGCAGGAACTCAGCCTATCTATTGATTGTATGTTATATGGGCAATCTTGAACTGCAGTCCACATAAATCACACAATATGACCATGAAGCTCAGGGACAGGAAAAACACTCGCAGATACAGGCCAAAGTTTCCACCATGGTCTTTCTCAAACAAACAACCAAAAAACAATAAAAAAAACAAGAACACTATATTCAGAATATGAAAATAATTTGATCAACACACAAACTAGGGACAGAGCCATGTCCAGTATTTATGTTGATTGTGTTACTTTCAGATTCTGAGTTTAGCAATCAAGTTTTCTTGTCCATTTGTTATTGTTTTGTTTTTCTAGTTTGTTGATAAAGACTTGATCAAAATTATCACCTGCATCTGTGTGTGTTGTTTCTGCTGTATGAACTCCGAAGACAGCAGCCAAACCACACCCCCCCCCCCCCCCTTTCAATACCATTGCTATGGGGCTGGGATATGTAGGACCATGACATTTGATAGGCCTGATAGTACGGAGGAATAGGTGGCCAGTCTTCTCCCTCAGTTTGTGAGCAATGAGCACAGACACTGAACCCTCATAAACAGAATAACCTGATAGCACTTTAACTAAGGTATATATCTTCAGCTGAGAGTAAAACTGATAGTGATACATGCATTATGTGAGAACAGCTCATATAGTGATATGAACATTATGTGAGAACCGCTGATTCAGTGATATTAATGTTTTGAGAAAACGAGAAAAGTTGATACAGTGTCGTAATTCTGTAAGAAAAGCTGATATAGTGACAAATGTAATAGTTTATCCTGAAATAGTGTCATGCCTGTAAACTTGTATTATCATTAAGTCATGTCGCTGTAGTGGCATATAGTGTTCAGGGTCCCATCTCCAGAGTCCTTTCTTACCAGCCCCAAGACTGACCAAGCTTCATAACATGAGTCTCCGAGATTGATTTGGGAAAGTCAAGGTGCCTAGTTTAAGACTACCTCTCATGAAAAATCTAGACTCAAAACTATATTTCTAGTATGTCATAGTGGCTTGTAAATGGCTACATGGCTTTTGAAACGTATGTTTTTCTTAATGGCCGTTACAATACTAATGACATTGTAGAAAATATAAACAGTGTGTCTATATTGTGGAAATGAAAAACCAAAGTATAGCAGATAATGTAAATGAAAACCTATGAGAATATAAAATGGCGTTCAGGATTTACAATCAGAACAAAGTGAAAAACAAAAAACCTTAAAATAAAAGCCAGTGGAAGATACAAACGTGTGAAACCAGTGAGATAAGAATCGATACTAAAGAAACTGGGATATCTTAACATCAACTAATGTCCACAATTGAAGATCACTAAGGGATCACTGCTTCAGCCCTACATTCTGCAGTTGGGGAGAGATGATACAGATTTCAGCTTATCAGAGTTTAAGACAGCAGTTTTGCTCAAACAAACAACTTGACTGAATCAACTAGAAAGCAGACATAGCACCATGATCACAGCAAAACAAAGTAGACAATACTTTACAATCTTCACTGCAGACATGAGTATTCAACCTGTAAAAGGAATGACTGTAAATAAGTGAACACAAGCAGGGATAGATCTTGACACATAGGGAATGAGGGAATAGTCTCAGGTATTTAGAAAATTATTTTCGTAGATCGAGATTACTATCATAGAAATTAATGCCAAATTATTTTCTTTATGAATGTTCTTGTAACACCTCCTTATAATGATATGTTAAAAAGTAGTCATATGTTTTTGCTTCCAGCACACAACTGTAAATGGCACTACATGCTGTTAACCACTGAGCACTAACACAACCGTTTATCAAAGACAGAAACATCATTAGTACTTGTATTTGTTTACACAGGCTTGAAAACAAAAACAAGACATCAACATGGTCCTAAGGAATGACGTTCTGAAAATATGGTCAAGGGGGGCACGGGCCAAAAATTGTTGAGAACCACTGCTCTAGTACTATAGTGATGCATTATAAAAGTAGTAATAAGACACAAAAATGAATAACATATCTACTATGTTAACATCCAATTTATGTTTATTATGCCTTATGTTACATTACAATCCTACCTACTAGATCTGCAAGTTATCTACTTCTCTGACTCACGAGCAGACACATCATGGCACACTAGCCAATGCCCAGCCAACAGAAACAACAAGCCCTCACAGTGTATTATATTAGTCACATGTCCAGTCACAATGCTATATATATGAAATAATTATGTATACATTTCAACATCATTTTGTCAGCTGTAATAATACTGACAAGATGAAATCCCAATGCCAGAATCCTTTCAGATGCACTACCAAATGGCACATATATTCAGTGAACAAATAAAACACTAAACAAATACAGCACAACTATCTTCTACAATGTATTAGATGCAGATTGAATTCATTGTCAGCTTTCAAAATGGCTAAACATTTAGGACACTGTGATGAACCATGGATCAACTTCATATGTCTTCTCAAGTTGAAACTCAAAGAAAAACTTCTGCCACAAAGTGGGCAATTGGTCTTTCGTCCCTCATGAAGATCCATGTGGCGTCTGAGACCCAGCTGTGTTTCATATCCTCTGTCACACAGTGTGCAGGTGAAGGCCATCAAGGAACCGTGACATTTGGACATGTGGATCTTGACATGAGACTGGGGCAAGTCTTGTGAGCAAGTGTGGACAACTGACAGTGCTAGGCAACATACGATCACACTGCATCTCTCTCATGAGTTTGTGCTGACACTTCAAGACTGTGAGCAGAAATCGCTGAGAAACTCTGTCCTGAAAACTCAGAAATGAGTCGTCCTGAATGATGGTGCCTTCTATGAAACACATCTGAAATCAAAAACATGTTGCATTTCAATCAGCCACCACTGCCAAGCAATGGAACAGACTTAACAGAATGCCAAAAACAGAACACAACAATAATGTATTCTTTTTCAAAATAAAACTCTACATCAGCTTATTAAGAAACATCAGTTTTCTTGGCTCCTAACATTCATGGATTTGTTTACTAAGTCAAGAAAAACAGAACAGTTGATCTTTGCACCGACAAAAATTTAAAATCCATACAAAATGAAAATTAATAACCTACTTCTACAGAACATCTGTCATGGTTAACCCTGTCTATGTTCATTATGACAGAATGCAAGATGCCAAATTATGAGACATAAACATAACGTTAAAAAATATAAAATTATTGTCTCTTTTTAAAGACAATGTAAATATAAGATTTATTGTCATTGTAATCAAACGATAAGCACAATGTATGCATCTTCTTCTTCTTCAGCATTCCGAGCCATTGAGGTTCTTTGCTGCAAATACAATCTGTCTCCATTCGTCTCTCTGGTGGACCTTCTCTTGCCAGTCGTTGATTCCAAGTGCTTGTAGGTCTGTATTTATATTATCTCTCCACCGCCTTCTTGGTCTACCTCGGGGTCTACGGTCATTTATTTCCTGAGTGTAAGCGAGTTTTGTTTCCCTATTATCTTCCATTCTTTCTATATGCCCCAGCCATTGTAGTCTATTAGCCTTCATGATACCAGTGATTAGCGGGGACTTAAACAAATCATAAATGTCTTTGTTACTTCTTCTTTTCCACTCTCCACTTTGTGTATCCCTAATGGGTCCAAAGATGCGTCTTAAAATTTTGTTCTCAAAGGTTTGTAACAAGGCTTCGTCTCCTTTCGTTGTACTCCAGGTTTCAGAGCCATACAGCACAACTGGTCTGATCAGTGTTTTGTATATTGTGATTTTGGTGTTACGAGATAGCGCCTTTGATTTTAGTAGATGTTGTAGTGCATAGTATATCTTATTTCCAGAGTTGATTCTAGTTTGTATTTCTTCCCTTATGATGTTGGAGCATTTGAAGATTGTACCCAGGTATTTGTATGTTTCCGTTCTTTTAATGGTCATATTATCTATTTGTATGTGGCCAGAGTTTTTAGCCATTCCGTCTCTTGAAATTACCATATATTCTGTCTTATCTTGGTTGATAACCAGCCCCATCTGTTGGGCTTTTTCCTTTAAGTGAGTCGATAATGCATGCATGTAAAAATGGCTAAATAAAGAGAGAGAGAGAGAGAGAGAGAGAGAGAGAGAGAGAGAGAGAGAGAGAGAGAGAGAGAGAGAGAGTTGACAGCATGAGAGAAAAAGAAACATACAGAGAGAGATGTAACATGTGTAAGATCTGTTTTACAACTAATAACAGAATAACAAAAGGCTTAAAGACTTGACCTTATATCATGCTACAGTTGCCAAAGCATAGTGTGATTTTCGGCTATGGGCCACAGTAAACATTTCATAATTATTTGGACCGAACCAAACTAAATTAAAAAGCCCTAGTCCAACAGCGGATTCATGGAAGGGCCTGGGGCAACATATCATTGCATGAATGTGGGTGTGATCTCATGAAGTGGCACAGGTTTAAAACTCATAAAGCAACAACAATGGCAAAATCTCTCATTCATAAATTAACTGTGCTTTCACTACAAAGATTATCTGGTTATATGGCAATCTCATGGATATTTCCTTGTTAACATTTATAACAATAGTTCTGCATTTCAGTAGAGAGAAGGGGGAAACCATCACAAGAATTTTCCAAGAATAAGTTTATTAACAGTTACAGAACTAGATCTACGGTGGAGAGATGTGTTCATAAAAATGTCATACCAGTATTTTGACTCAATAAACTGACAAATGTGCATTTAATGAGCTGCTCTCTGCTAACATTGTTTTCTTTTGAAGGCAAGGAAAACTATCCCAGGCAGGAACATATGGACATATATAACAACAGCTAACAAAGGAAGTGTGTCATTCTCTAAAATGAGCATGGAAGATAATGGTAAAACCACCACATTAATTTCCCTTTGTAAAACCTCTCTTCAAGAAACAACATCATACCCTATTATTTAGGAAGCCATGTAGACAAACATGGGGGAACAGATAGAGATGATACAAAAGGCAAGAAGAGATTTCATAGCACAAGGAAATTTGTGATGTCAAAGGAAGTTAAACTGAGCACCAAAATTAGAATGTTTAACTCCAGTGTTAAATCAGTACTACAGCATGGATCAGAAACATAGAGAACAACTACAAGAATTTCTCATACACTACAAACATTCACTAATAGGTGCCTGCCCAGAATGGTTGGGATAAAATGATATGACAGAATGACTAACATAGAGTTTAAGGATGTGAACTAAACAAATTCTGGTAAACCAACTGGTCATATGCTGGCCTGGATAGGACACACATTAAGACAACCTGAGGACAATATAACCAGATCACACTATTGTCTGCAACCCATAAGGCAAACAAACTAAGTGGAGACCTAAAAACACACAAAGATGAGAATTACAAAATGAGATTAATAATATTGGGAATATCTAGAGATAGGATGGCTTGGTCTGGGTTGGTTGAGGGCCCCAACTGGGGATCAAAGGCAGAAGAAGAAGACCACAGTAATGTCTCAAGAACAAGTTTACAGGCAGTTACAAAGGTAGATTTATGGTAAGATGGCATGTTCAAAACCACTTCATATCATTCTTTAGATTGAACAATCTGATATGGCAAAGCAAGAAGGTATTTTTCTAGGTTCATAATCTCTTTTTGCTTAAAATGTATTCATGAATACATTACTAGAAAAACAGACGCATGTCCTATACAGGACGTCACAACTACCCCAGATGTATTGGCTGTTTGTGATTTTCTAAGCAATTTTATGTTCAGTAGAGTGTCATTTCTTTCTGAACAACTGTCGCCCACACCATTGGGAGAATCAACGCAAAGCCATGTGCTCTCAAATTGCATGTGGCTGACACCCAGAATGTCAAAATTGTGAATCTGTTCCCTACCCTAAGACACAGATGTCAACACACAGTCTGGAAAAACAATCTCCATCTGTTATGATTGATTTATTCCCACGGAAACATTCAATGTGGGAATAAATAAATCATAACAGATGGACATTCACCACCAATGTACAAAATATTCTTTCTAAAAAAAAGCTCAAATACATGTGTGAAACTGCATTATGTGCTAAAGAAATCTTTTTGCGTCACATATTTGGGCATGCTGACTAAACTCTACACCCAGTTTGAGCACCGCTGGACAATTTAAACACTGATCTAAGCCATGAACTGTTCTCAAATGTGATCTGACAGTGAACTTCTGGGTAAATTTAGAATCACATATTGGGCACATGAAAGTCTTTCCTTTATGAGACTGCATATGCCGGCTGAGTCCTGACGTGCTGAGGTAGCCTTTTCCACACAAATTACAGGAATACGGAATTTTTTCCTTGTGAAATTGGGACATATGAGTTCTGAGTGCAGAGCTATCAGCATGTGTTTTGAAACAGCAAGGACATGAGAAGCTCTGGTAAGTGTAGGCTGAGTTCTCTGCACCCAACACTCTTGTCACTGGATGGTCTTTGCTGCTTCTCTCCAGAGTGGATCACAGAATAGACATCTGAAACAAATAAAATTCAGTGTCTGCCTATTTATTTTGTTAGCCATGAAAAGTTGACTAATACACACCAACTGTTGTATGTAGATGACTAGCTCAGGCTCTCACATACAGCAACTTACATGCAGAGACAGCCAACATGAGTAATCAAATATTATGAAGGAGGCTATGATACAAACACAACTTATCACAAACACCAGATCACTTTTGGTCACATTATGAGAAGAGCCGGCTCTGCGGTGAAGGAGCTACGAATGTAATTTGTAAACCCGCATACAGCATTTGAAACACAGCTGCAGGCGATTTGGAAGCAGACCACCTTGCTTTGGTTTTCATACAAGGGCATGAGTGTCGGTCGTTCAGAAAGCAATAGCAAACTACTGAACATAAACTTGCCCAGGAATCACAAACAGCCAAACAATGCTGGAGCTGACTGCTACGTCCTGTAAAAGATATTCAATTAACTTTTTTATTCATTCATTCATTCAGTAGCATGTCCTTAGCAGAACCTCGCTCCCATAACAACCTTCAGGAAAACTTCTTCGATCACAAGCAAGATTTCCCGCGTCCGATACACCCATCTGGAGATCATCCGCCACATCCTGCACCCATCTTCTCTTTGGCCTTCCTCTTCCTCTCTTCCCAGGCATATTATTGTTCTCTCCAAACTTTCATGACGTTACAAGTGACCAAAATATTTCAATTTTCTTTGTTTTATCGTCTTTAATAGCCAACCCTCTTCAATATTTAGCTCCTGGAGTATGGATTCATTTGTTATTTTTTTTTACCCAAGATATTCTTAGAACCCGTCTATAACATTTGTATTCAATGGCATTTATGCACTGTTCAGCTTGTTTAGTAAGTGTCCAGGTCTCACAAGCGTATGTTGCAATAGGAAAGATGCATGCTCTTAAAAATCTAATTTTTGTAGTTCTATCTGTCCCACTCCATAATTTATACAGTTGTTTTAGTCTTTGAAGAGCAATTGATAGACGTTGTTTAATAACTTTTTTATGAGAAGAGAAAAACTGGAACACGATGACATGCAGAGAACTGGATCCTTGTACAGAAATGACTAAAACAATAGCAAATTAGAAGAAGACAAGCAAACAGACTATTTTTAAATAGAGATAAATAATGCATATTGGCTTTCCTATATTAAAAGAAATTTTCCCAAGATAAAATTATACAAATAGAACATTAAATGCAAAACATACATTTGCTAGTACCCAGTATGTAATAGTATGTCATACCTACTCATATATAAAAACTTAAATAGTAAAAAATGCACGAAAAATACATTATTTGTCGTGATGAAACTTTGCATCTACTTGCAGGATTCTAAGCAATGATACACTGAACTCTATGAATATCGCATTCATTTCTGTTTTACAAAATGTCATAAACTTAGTATATAAACAAACATATTTCCATCAATATTTATAACATCATAAACGCAGCTCAATTTTCACACAAAAACAACAGATATTGCTAAGATATTATAAATAAAAAAAGTTACAGTTAATTTTTCAAGAGTTGTTTTAAAACAACACAAATCTACGTTTTCTCAGTGAGTATTCATAAGAGCCTGTGACAAAAGTCCAGTGAGTAAGATATGATGAGATATGATTAAAATAACTGGCTTTTCAAAATAATTCACCATAACAAGATTGAGCTAACTGCAACTATTAACTACAAGGCAACAGGCAACTGTTGCTGCAGTGTCTCCTCTTATGCCAGATTTAGAAACACCATGTCAAAGGAGGTGTGGCACCCAAACTGCAGATGCACGTTCAGAAAGTCAAGTTACAAAAATGTTAGTTGCAGACCCTTTACAGGATGTCGCAATCAACCCCAATATTTGTTGGGCTGTTTATGATTTCCTAGACAAATTTTACGTTCAGTAGTTTGTCATTGCTTTCTGACTGCCCTGTGTCTTCTTCTTCTTCTTCTTCTTCGTTCATCTGTTTTTTTTTTCTCCAGATGTGATTGCATTGTGCCTGTTTACAGCAGAGCTGTGTTCTTTCGCCGTTAGGCCGACACATCCGACTTCTGCGGGCATTTGTTGACCGGGTTAACCTTCCCAGCTGCCCTATGTCTCATACCATCGAAATCAACACAAGGTGGTCTGCCCCTAAATCATCTGCAGTTGGTTTAGAACCCATGGCTCAGCATGTCTGGACATTGGGAAATGTGTCCACTGCCTACAAGCCACAGTAACAGCTAAAACATGTAAGTACCCCTTCTTCATTTTAAAAACTAGGAAACCTATTAATGAAAAGTTATTTTAATGAGATTATTCACAGTTAAAACTATGTTCCTACACAGTCACAGGAAGAAAAACTTTTTTTTTAATGTATAAGTAATAATGCTACAAAATACTTAACCTTAACAACCCAACATTCTTGCAATAGGATCTTGACACCATTCAGAAAATCCCATGAATATATGACATACAATGATTTTGGTTTTTGTTTTTTCAAGAATCTTATTGCTTTCAACTAAAAATGAAGTTTTAACATCTATTAAACAATGATTTAATTGGCTAATCTTATGACAATATATGAGCATATAAATGAGAGATTTTGTTTTTAAAAAGCAAAGCAGAATATGTATAGCAAAATTCCTTCAAAGGGTAAGACATAAATCACTGAAAAGTCTGTGAGCCACTGGCAGTAAACGACTGAAATATATATACAACCAAGTGGGACCAGGTCTGGTCACATGCACAGAATTTACCCTCAAGATTAAAAGTATTAAGCGCTACAATTTTAATGTCCAAAAACAGGGTGGAAAATAAAATACAAGCAGTTGCACAACAAAAGTTGAAAAGACCACTATGAATAGAGTGAAACAAGGCAGGACATGGTGGCAGTAAACCAGCTCTGTAGGCTGCACAATGCTGCAAGAAAGGAAAAGATGAATTGCACTACCCACTTTAAATGTGCTATTCCTAAAACATTATTAATATCTGATATACACAAAATATATACATAATATATATAATATTTACAGACCTACAATCACTTGGAATCAATGACTGGCAAGAGAAGGTCAACCAGAGAGACAAATGGAGACGGATTGTATCTGCAGCAAAGAACCTCAATGGCTCGGAACGCTGAAGAAGAAGAAGAAGATACACAAAACTTATGTCTAAATAATTTTAAGACTTTTCTAGGAATTGTATAGGAAATAAAGGCGACAAGATTAGGTCACCCTAACTTATTATGCAGTGGCCTAGAATATGTGTAGGCTGAACATTTCACACCCCAATGATAGTGTCTGCCATAGACTACCTCCACCTTTAATGGTTTCATAACAGCCTAGAACACACTCAAGATGGCAGTAATGAGTTGAGTCTACAACTCAACATCACAGCACTTAGGATCATTCACATATGTGCTCCGTCCTCATCTTCAACAAGCCAGTGAAGAGTACCAATACTAGTGGTGCCAGTAGCAATCTGATTATGTATCCGTCTGGCCTTTCCTCGCAGTACTGAGAGTCAGTGAGATTCTCTGGTCACTCCCTGCAGTACATTCTCTCCAGGCAATGCTGGTCTATCTGTTATTCTACACTACAATGGCAGTATAATAATATTTATGGTAACATTGCACACTAATGACACATACATTCTTTTCAGTATCAGTGATATTTACAAAATGTCTCCAAAGTACATTACATAATTGTTACCATGTTAATGATTGCTGAATAGTAATGATATAAATAATTTATAATCTGCTGATGTTGTACAATACAAGCAGTCTTCTCTTTCTGCCCTTTATACCCTACTGAAGCATAGGCACTTAAGCCAATTCACACCAATCTTGTCCTATCCTTTGCTTTCTTGTTTCAGCTCCCTCTGTGTCTCCCCATATTATTCATCTCAGTCTCCAATTCTCTTCTCCATGTGTTTTTAGGTCTCCCTGTGGGTTATATAACTTTCTAGTTATACTATTCTCAGGTTTTGTCAGTGTGTATTCAACCAAGGCCAGCTTCTTTTCCTCACCACTCAATTCACTTGTATTTAATTACTTTTTTTTTGGGAGGGGGGAGATTAGAGGTTTAAAGATTGTGCACAACCCACTACTGGCAACGCTAATCGTATTCTGGCACGACTAGTTCTCTCCATGAGATCCATATAGGTGATTAATTAAACTAGACATCATTTATTCTAAACTGACTCTTTTAGTCTAGTTATTGTCTGAGTGAATGATTCCCTAAAATGTTGATATAGAAGCAACAACAGATTTCAACACTTTGAGAGTAAAAAGTTTGTTGTATCTCCTTTGCAGGATATCACAGTCAACCCCAGCATTTTTTGGCTGTTTTGTGATTTCTTGGTAAAGTTTACATTCAGTAGTTTGCCATTGCTTTCTAACAACCAACACTCATACCATTTTATAAATACCAATGCAAGGTGGTCTGCTGCCAAATCATCTGCAGCTGTATTTTTAACACAGTATGCAAGATTACAAATTGCTTCGTAACCCCTTCACAACAGAGCAGACACTTACTGCATGAACAATCATGTTTATATAAAATCACTTTAGAGCTTTACAGATCATAAATGCTTGCATTAATAAATATTGCTAATTTAAAAATTACTGTTGATATGCAAGTCTAAACATACTATGACAGCATCGTTTCACCCCCATGCAACATCATAAATAATGAAATATAAATGCATGGGAATTTCATGGGAATACTAAGTGTGTAACATTCAGCAAGGCATAAGAGGTTTACAGATCATAAATACTTGCAGTTACATTACAAGTTACAAAATTACTGTTGACATGCAAGTTTGAACATATTATGATAGTATCATTTCACCCCATGCAACATCACAAATAATAAATATAAGTAAATGCATAGGAATTTCACGGAAATACTATGTGTGTAACATTTCATCAAGTAGTCAGAATTTTCAGTATTCACAAACAGAACAGTCACTGAACTGTTAAACAGGTCACAAATAAAGAATATAAATAATAATAAAAAAATGGTTGCCAAGTAACACAGTAAACACATCAAAGTAATACTGAGTAATAAAAACAGCAAACGCACCAAACAGCAGCACTAGATGAAGATATAATGTAGTAAACAACCTATTTAATAACATCTGACTACTGAAGTCACATCAAACATAGCAAGTCTTAAAAGTAATATGCGCTGAAGGTGTTATCACAAGAAGTCATCATGTTTAAAACAATGACTCTTTGTGCCATGTTAATGTTGAAAGCCAGCTGAAAACATTCAGAAATCAGACAATTTTAGCTTCTCACATCTAGAAATGGATGTCTAATAAAACTGATATCAGACCAAGAACAAACAAATAACAAACAGAGTAGGATGAAATCCTGTAGAGAAATAGCAAATGCAAACTTCTTCTTCATTCACCTTCAGACGTCATTGTGAATAAACGTAAACAAAGCAGCAGAAAATGTAAGCTTTGTGATATCTCCATAGAGTTTGTCCTCAAATGGAGCAGGCGTAGACCAACATACATTTCTCTGTTCTGGACACTCCAGCATAAAATGTTTAGCTGTCATGTTACCAGTTCCACATTTACATTCATCGGTATCTCCTGTCTTTAGTTTATTAAACATGTGGTATTTCAGCCTGTTGTGGTCTGTCTGTAGTGTAAATATTTAACTTTATTTTCTCCAGTTGAGTTGGTAATATGCATTATCTTCCTGGTGACCTGGATGCTCTGAGTTCCACTTGGTTCCGTAATATGCTTCTTATAATTAAATCTCTTGGCCTCATCACAGGTTATGTCTATATCAGGCTGGGGTGGTCTTCCACCTTCCCTTTGCTAATCTGCCGACAACTACATTTCCAGGTATGTTGCAATAAGAAGGAATCCATTGTGTTACAACCCTTTTGGACTTTCTGCCATAGATCATGTAGTGCCATCTGCTAGTTCTGTACCGTTTCTGCTCTTCGGGATTGAAACAACCGACTTTCGCATCAATAAAAAGAGCTGTTTGTTTCTCTTTATGTTTCTCTTTCAACATTTCTGAAATTTATGCCAGTTTTTAAGGCCTGTCTCTCTTCTCTAAAAGTTACTTGAGAACTTTCCAGTAGCTACTGACTGTGTCTTCTTTTCGTCATTATTAGATTCAGCAGAGTACGTCCACTTCCATTTTCTGTTGAATTATTTTGCTGATCCATCTGTATATGCACTGAAGCATTATTTGTTTCAATTATGAATGGGTTTAGTTGTTGATATGCTGAGTATTGGATCTGTTTTAATGTTTCTTTATGCAGATTCTGCGAAGCTGGTCTTCCCATTTCATGACCATTAAACCTCTGGTACATGGGGTAGTTTATCAGTCTTTAAAATGTGTCTGCTTATTGCTGGGCTCTGCTATCTCTTGTGTCTTGCATAGGTTACAGAACTGTGATCTTTTCCAGTTTATTAATAACTGTTAGTTTTCATACCTCCAGTTATGATCCACATTCCTTTTTGTGAAGGTGTAAACTGTTATCGCACAAGCACCTTGAGAACTTTCTCATATCCTCCCCATGTTGTACCAGCAAGATTTTCCATGATCACTATTTGCTGCCTTCTCTTGTTTGATTTATCTCAACCTGTGTGTTCCATGTTAGGCAACGATCAAAGGTGATATGTCTGGCTTTTTTCGTGATGCACTATTTTTCCATTCAGCAACAGCTTAGTTTGCTGTCATTTATTTTTGAGAGGGAGAGAAACCATGCATGTTGTTTTCTCTGCACAGATTTTCAGTAGCCTACTTTTGACCATACCTCAGACAGATTCAAGACTCCATGTGATTAACTAATAAAGTTGAGGTCATATCAAGAAAACAAGCTATTACCAAGAGACTAATAATAAAAGAGATACTAGACTCATATCTCAACATAACAAACATGTGTCAACAGAAAGCCATGTTAATTGGGCAAAACATGCCTCAAAGAACAAACAAGTGTCAATACAGCTAACATAACAGACATGTGTTAATCAAACACCCATGTCAATTGAGCAAACGTGTTAATAGAACAACCATGTCAAAAGAACAAACATGTTAAACCAATACAAAAAGAGCACTGTTGAACACATTATATCAACTTCCTACCAACATTATTTCTTTTCTTTACCCAAGATATTCTTAGAACTTGTCTATAACATTTATATTCAAAGGCATTTATGCGCTGTTCAGCTTACTAAACAAGCCTATGAATGTTATGGGATGAGAAAGGATAAAAAATTAGGACATCAGGAAGCCGGTGGGTACATATATCGGCAACGAACTCCTTTGAGATACAGAAGATCAGATGGTTTGGTCATGTGACAAGAATACCCCAAACAGCAATGACAATTAGATACAGCAAGAGGAAGCGCCTGCATCAGATGGCTTAGCTTAATAACAGAGGCAATGAACATCCCTTTACACAAACCTCACACAAGGGTTTTCTTTATCTAGAAAGCTCTACCTTCAATGCTTGAAAGTTTTCTGAAAGGCATATCAAGGAAAGCAGAAAGAACCAGATCAGATACTAAACTAAGTTGTTGGCCAATAATGCTAATGTTGGATAACGAAAACACAAAAACTATCAAGAAAGTACAAATGACAAAGCAGACATTAGACCACATGCAGTTAACTAACAAAGCTGACATGACACCAAGATATTCACAATTATACACTAGGCCTACTATTTACTTGATTAAAATGTTTAATAGTAAATATATTTTCATAAAGTGTGGCTATAAATATTTCTGAACAATTACACTGATGACTAGCATTTATGTTATGAAACTATTACTTAGTTTTCAGACAGTACATACACAACCCCCAAGCTGACTTGTCACTGCAAATAAAATGGTAATCTTACAGCAGATATTGCCACAGCATGGCAACTGCTAAGAATTTCACACATTTTAGGTCATGGCATTATAAAGACAGGGGTTGTTAACAATTAGAAACCTGAGCTTCACTTACTCTCACACCACAAGCACCCCAGTGGCCTCAGTTCAGCAGATCAAGACACTACGCAAGAGCATTTACGCCAAAATAAAGTCAGAACCATAAGTAGCCTTTACATCCCACAGTTAGTTGCATGTCCTTTACAGGATGTTTGTGATTTACTACTCAATGTTAGTTCAGTAGTTTGCCATTGCTTTCTGAATGGCCAACGTCTTAGACCACTAAAATAAACGCAAAGGGGTCTGCTTTCAAAATCATCTGCGGCTCATTTTGAAACAGTTTCATTATTCCCTAAGCCATAGCGCCAGTGAAATATTAATGTCCATGTGTTGAGTAACAAGAATGATTAGAAACACACTTCGCTGGTGGTGGTGGGAGGGTATTTCCATGTGTTGAGTAACAAGAATGATTTAGAAACAAGCTTTGCTGGTGGTGGTGGGAGAGTGTTTTCGTGTGAGAGGAGTGACATGTGATCATTTCTTCTCACACTTTCATGGCAGATTCTGATCTGTGACATCACCTTTCAAGTGACTCTCCTAGTACTGCCTATGTAAAATGCCAGGTCTATATGTGCTGTATTGTCCCCAATTAAACTGGATAACACTGTTGCATAGTGATTTTGAAAGTCCTCATATTTAACCAGAGCTGAGCATCTGGCACACTGCCCCATCTTATGCACTCCAAATAAATGTGCTTTAATGCTGCTTTTCCGGGTGAATTTGGCACTGCATACAGGGCACAAGAATGACTTCATCTGATGAGAAGCTTGCATGTGATAGAACAATCCAGATCTACCATGGTAGGATTTCCCACACTGTGGACAAACATGACGTAAGGAAATGCCATGGTTTTCCTGAAGATGTTTGTGGAGGGAGAAGCCATCAGGAAGCACTTCTGAACAATGTGTGCAGCAATGGTTCTCAAATGATTCAGAAGGCCGTATAGAATATATAACACTATTTAAAGTTCTTTGGTAGTTTCCAACTTTTGATAAACCTGATGATGGTGGAAACCTGGAATGCTGCTTTGCTACATTCCCTCTCGGTATTAAATTTTTGTCTGAAATAAAAAGAAATGGCCAGATTTCATGCTTTTTGTCCCAGTAATACTCCAATTACGCAGGCTAACAAATGTATTTATGAACATAAGATAAAACAATGAAGAACTAATTATATTTGGATATTCCATATTTTATTCACAGGAAAATCATGTAACCTGCAGCTTTACAGCTTAATTGAAAATTTATGTGCACATATCTGGCGTTTACCAAAAAAAAAAAAATTAATTTGATTCTCAAAATTACACACATAATTACTACTCTTGAAACTGATTGTGGATTTTTGAGACCTTACAAGAAATCTCTGTTCATATTCTGATTTGAATAAAAACATATTGCTTAATGAAGTCATGTATTGTTAATGGTATACATTTCTAGCTTAACAATTATTATTCTTGTATCCTGTAGCTGTGGTGGAAAGTCTATTGAGAAAGAGCTAGGTATGTTTACGCGAGGACAGAATACTGTAGAAAGTCTTGAGCTCATCAAAGCAAGTAAAAGATAAAGGAATCTGTGTTCTTTGGTGTCTGGCCCATATTTTTTGTTACTAAAAAGGTACAGAGTTCATTTCTTAAAAATTATGTTTGTTCTCTAATGTCTAATTCTTTGATTCTATTATCCTTCTCATGCTATAATAAGTAGCAACCATAACTATTTCATTAATTTTGTATCAGCAGGATTGTTTAGACCGTCTCCGTGGCTAAAGGGCTTGCGAAGCGCGATTTGTGAGCTCACTTACCTGCGTTCGAAACACAGCTGCGACTGATTTGGCAGCAGACCATGTCATGCTGGGTCTTAACAAGTTGGTATAGCAGCCAGTCATTCAGAAAGCAATGGCAAACTACTGAATGTAAACTTGCCAAGACATCAACAAACAGCAATAAGATGCTGGTGTTGACAGCGATGGCTTGTAAATAGGATTTGCACAAAAAAACACAAAAAAAAGATTGTTTATAGTCCATGTGATTCAGAATCAGGAAGACAAAAATGCATGTATTCCAGTGTGAAGGGAACCAATTTATGCTTCAGACCACTGCTGAAATTCCATAAATGCACATGAAAAGGAGAAGTCATTATGTATTTACTGAATGAAGATATATGTAGGCATGATATGTATGGAGAGATTGAAGGGAGAGGGAAGAGTGGGAGTAAGATAGAAAGAAGAAACCCAAGATGTAACCAAGCAGCAGTGGGTACAGAGGGTGGCCATGCAGCAGTAGGTACAGAGGGTGGCCATGCAGCAGTGGGTACAGAGGGTGGCCATGCAGCAGTGGGTACAGAGGGTGGCCATGCAGCAGTGGGTACAGAGGGTGGCCATGCAGCAGTGGGTACAGAGGATGACTGCCTGGCCATGCAGCAGTGGGTACAGAGGGTAGCCATGCAGCAGTGGGTACAGAGGGTGGCCATGCAGCAGTGGGTACAGAGGGTGGCCATGCAGCAGTGGGTACAGAGGGTGGCCATGCAGCAGTGGGTACAGAGGGTGGCTATGCAGCAGTGGGTACAGAGGGTGGCCATGCAGCAGTGGGTACAGAGGGTGGCCATGCAGCAGTGGGTACAGAGGGTGGCCATGCAGCTGTGGGTACAGAGGATGGCCATGCAGCAGTGGGTACAGGGGGTGGCCATGCAGCAGTGGGTACAGAGGGTGGCCATGCAGCAGTGGGTACAGAGGGTGGCCATGTAGCAGTGGGTACAGAGGGTGGCAATGCAGCAGTGGGTACAGAGGGTGGCCATGCAGCAGTGGGTACAGAGGGTGGCCATGCAGCTGTGGGTACAGAGGGTGGCCATGTAGCAGTGGGTACAGAGGGTGGCCATGCAGCAGTGGGTACAGAGGGTGGCCATGCAGCAGCGGGTACAGAGGGTGGCCATGCAGCTGTGGGTACAGAGGGTGGCCATGCAGCAGCGGGTACAGAGGGTGGCCAGGCAGCAGCGGGTACAGAGGATGACTGCCTGGCCATGCAGCAGTGGGTACAGAATGATTGCTTGATCATGTAGCAGTGGGTACAGATGTCTGGCCATGTAGCAGTGGATACGGATGTCTGGCCATGCAACAGTGGATACAGATGTCTGGCCATGCAACAGTGGGTACAGATGTCTGGCAATGTAGCAGTCGGTACAGAGGATAATTGTTTGACCATGCAGCAATGGGTACAGAATGATTGTTTTATCTCAAAGCAGTGGGTACAGAGAATGATTGTTTGATCATGCAGCAGTGGGTACAGAGGATGACAGCCTGGCAATGCAGCAGTGGGTACAGAGGGTGACTACCTGGCCTGCAACAACCTAGATGACCGCAAGAAATTCTGAGGCCAGGTAACAGGCTACGGACATAAATTATCTGTACAATATGTCACCCCATGGTGAATATAGCTACAGAGATGTGACACGACAGAACTTCACATATACTAAGCCACAGAATTGTAAGTAGACTGTTATCTCACCTTTATTCTTAGAGAAATCCCCCACATCCATTATATACAACTAAAGTGACATTAAAAAAAACGTTAGCTGCATATCCTTTACAGGACGTTGTAGTCTACACCAGCATTTTTTCTGTTATGATCTCTTGGCAAGTTTATGTTTAGTTTAGTGCGACATTAGGACTATCTAATTACTGGGCAATTTTACGTTCAGAAGTTTGCTATTGCTTTCTGAACAAGAAGTCAATACTGAAGTCCAACTGACCAGTGTAGGGAATGAACCCCAAGGGTCTAGAGGTCAATATCTTACTGGCCGCCTTTACTTCCCAAGACACTCCCTGACAAATGGCCTAATGGTATTCCAACCAATGATATAAAGCCAATAAAAACAGCCCTAATGAACAAATTACTTAGCCAAGCCTGGCAAACTGGTAATCCTGCCAAAGAAAGGGGACTTCCTGCAGAAGTGTCAAAATTGTAGACGAATAATGTTATCAGTTCCTGGTAAAAAATTAAGCAAGATCATTATGTAAAGATTAAGAGATACCACTGACAAACAACTAAGGGATGAACAGGCGGGCTTCCATCCAAACAGATGCTTCACTGACCAAAGAGCCACATTATGCATAATAATAATGCAAAGCAATTAAATGAATTCGTAACTTGATATTGGATTTAAATGAGAGAGATCAAAGAGAAGTCAGGAATACTAATTAGAGGATATAATATAAACAATACACACTATGCAGATGACACAGTATTGGTGGCGGATAATGAAAAAGATCTACAACAATTGTTGGACATAGTAGTAACTGAGAGCGCAAAGAAAGGACTCTCCTTGAATATCAAGAAAACAGTAACAATGATGATGTCAAAGAAAATGGAGACACCGCAATGTGAAATGGAAACAGAAGGGAAAATTCTTAACCAAGTGGATATTTTAAATACCTGGGGGAATTTATAACATCAGATGGAAGATGCACAACAGAGATTAAGAGCAGAACAGGGCAAGCAAAAGCTGCATTCCAGAAAATGAAGAGTATCTTATGCAATAAGTCACTGTCACTGAATGTAAGAAAGAGGGTGCTGAAATGATACACATAGCCTGTTTTGCTGTATGGCAGTGAATCTAGGAATATAAATGAATAAATTAGGAAGAGCTTGGAAGCAACTGAGATGTGGTTCCTGAGACAATGCTGCGAATTCCTTGGACTGCCAGAGTAACTAACAACGATTGCCTGAAAGAGGATAATGAAACTTGAACATTGTATACAACAATAAGATAGAGACAAACAGATTTCTTTGGTCATGTGATGAGGCATTGGAGAACCAGAAGAAATTATGCTGGATGGACTGAGATGGTGGCATGGAGGAATGTCACCAACAGAGTTGATCCAGAGCACCAAAGACCGGGATCTCTGGAGAGCCATGAATGCCACTTTATGATGATGCTGAAATTGGATTTGCAGACTGAAAGGCCCCTGACAGCATTACAGAGAATCACTTTGGAAATTGATGAGGCAATCAGGAATCCCACAGATGATCATTAACTTAATAATGGCAACAAATACAGACATGAAATGCAGAGTTCTTCAAGGGGAAAAACTAACAGGTATTTTTGAAATAAGAACAGAAGTGCGACAGGAATGCTTGTTGTCTCCTTTGTCATTCTGACTGACTGTAGACGGGATTATGAAGACAGCAATAACTATCTCCAGAAATGGAATTCAATGGACTCTGACAGAGCAGCTCGATTAACTAGACTTAGCTGATGACCCTGCCTTTCAGTCCCACAAAATCAGAAGTAACATAAATTAAACACATGTGATGGGAGCTCACAACTATTAGGTCTAAAAATTCACAGCGAAAAGATCATGAGAATAAATCAAGCAAATGATAATATCTTTCTTGCTGAAACCACACTTCGACAGGTGGAATCATACACATATTTAGACAGCAATGTAGACAAAAATAGCGGAACACATGGAGATATTAAAATAAGAATACAAAAGATAAGAGAAGCTTTCACAGCACTAGGAAATTTGTGGAAGTTGGAAACAAAACTGTAACCTGTTACCAAACCTAGAACATTTAATTCTAGCATCAAATCAGCAGTTTTTTTATGGATCAAAAACTTGCAGAAGGACTAAAACAATTATTAATAAAGTACAAACATTCATTAATTCATATCTGAGCAAAATTGAACTAAACTGGTATGACAGAAGTCACTAATGTGGAGCTTATTGAGAGAACTAAGCAAATTCCAGCAAATTAAGAGACAAGGAAAAGACACTGGCACTGGATAGGGATGACAGTGAGAAAATATTTATAGTATACCTTCGGTTAATTACTTTATTTCACCTCTTCTGTTGGCATGCACCCTAATCTTCATTTGCCTTTTCATTGTGGTTTTGATGAGTGAGCTTGTAACACCCACAACACTCTACTCAACAACTAATGAACAAACGAACAAACAAACTTTATTTACAAAGGATTAAGAATTGGGCACGCGGGTCTGTCTAACATTCTGCCCTTCTATCACTAATGAACATACTTAAGAGTGATTTTAGATATACAATGCCTGGCAATGCACGGCACAAACTTAGAGCAGATAAAGAAAGGTATAATCAGATAAGATGCAGTAAAATAATAATTAAGTAAGCAAGTATATGTAAACTTGAAACACTTCCTCTCTGAGAAGAAAGATCATAGTCAATGAGTCATGTGCGCACTGTTTGAAAAGGAAAGCAACTAAGAACAGATGCTATAATGATTTTGATATGTGGTCACAATCTGACTGATCACAATGTTAGCAGCAGTCACAGAAAGAAACAATTTTCAAAAACAACAACACAGTTGACAGGCCACAACACTTTGGTAAGTTTTGCTGAAGGTAGGAAGCAGCCCGTATAATTATCTTGTGCCATGCCGATATGCATGGGAGGTCATGGTTCGTCATCTCACAAAATCATCAAAGTCATGGATCAGGTCAGTGTTCTTGTTCTGAGTATGCCATGTGGCCAAGTCATGCGGGTATATTCTCTCTACCTTCCCCGTGCTCTTTTCCCATCAATCTAGTTAGTTAGTTAGTTAGTCGACAGATCATCCTCGTTGCACATCGAACCATAAGTGCTCGGATCCCCTCCTCAGCAAATCCCGCAGCGTGTAGCGGCTAACGACGCCAGTTCTGTGTTGGTTATCAATCTTCTTTGGCTTCCTGCGTAGTGTTCTTGTTTGGCCACCCCTCTTTTAATTTGCTGCTCCCGCAGTCTGGCCATTGTTGTAGATTCACAGTCATCACTTGGTTCTCGCAAAAGTCTCACTTCTCGTAGAGCATTCAGAATGTCAGCCTGGTCCATGGCGCGTCCGCCCTCCACAGTAGCCTCACCTGCGAGCTTGTCAGCCCGCTCATTTCCTTGTTACTCCCGCATGCCCCTGGCACGAAGATGAAACTAATCTTTGCCAGCCGAGACCGCTTCAGAGGCAGCAACCATTCTCTTCGGATCGACCCTCCTCTATCCTCTTGATCATGTTCATTGAGTCGCTAAGGAAACAAGCCCTAGTGAATGTCTGTGTCTCGAGCCATGATATTGCTTTACTTACTGCCATGACTTCCATGGTCAGGCTACTTGTAGTTTCAGTGAAAGCACCAGTCCTCCTTCACAATTCTCCCTCCGGCCCGAGCTGTAAAGGCCCATGAGCTTCTCACATGTCGGACGACCGACCCATCTGTGTAGATGACCGCGTCACCGTCTAGCGAATTCTCGAAAATCAACGCTTGTACTTCAGCCTCGACAGCAGCCAGATTTTCTTGTCTGCATTCCCATCAATCTAGCCAGCTGTCACTAGTTTTCCAGTTTATTTCTCCTCATAACAAGCCAAAAAATATTGACTGTCTACATTTAATTTTTCAAATCAATTTATAATTTTCATTGGTTTCTCGTAAGACTTGTTCATTGATTGCTCTATCCACCCATGATATTCTTTGCATTTTCATCAGAAAACGCACTTCCACTGTCAGATGTTTCTCAGCTTGTCTGCTTATTGTCCATGTTTCACATGCATACAACAGTATAAGTTCTATATGTAGCATGTCCTTTGCATGACATTGCGTTCAACCCCAGGTTGAACCAAGGATAGGTTCTATATGTAGCATGTCCTTTGCAGGACATTGCGTTCAACCCCAGGTTGAACCAAGGATAGGTTCTATATGTAGCATGTCCTTTGCAGGACATTGCGTTCAACCCCAGGTTGAACCAAGGATAGGTTCTATATGTAGCATGTCCTTTGCAGGACATTGCGTTCAACCCCAGGTTGAACCTAGGCAATTTTACATTCAGTAGTTTCCCCCTGCTTTCTGAATGAGAAATCAACGTTTCAGTCTGATCATCCAGCACAGGGATTGAACACACTACCCTGCCGTCAGTGCACTGGAAGTTTACAACCAAGCGCTTTAAACCTCACAGCCATGCTGACCGCAGGTTCTAGATTATATGAAGCAGTAGGAGATCTTGATTACAAATTCATCCGTCATGACACCCACTTAAAACGTGAATCACCAAAAAACGAGAATAGAGGAGGTGAGGAGGGGGAGAACAACAACAATATATTTGCTTGCTTGCGTTCGCTGGCTGTGAACTCCAGCGTGAAGTCCTGTATGTCGGATGAAGCCATACTGTTATCCAACATCAGTGTGATGTCATACCGGACTAAGGTTTGGTGAGTATCCGTTGTCCCATGTCCGGCTTATTGGTGTGCAAACTGGTGGTTCCTCACCGTGCAGGCAGATACTCTCCGACTTCGAAAGAATCAGCGGTCCTACTACGTTAGCCAGGACCCCGAAGGGACTTGTTGCCCAGGACGCACGACTAGGACGTGAAAGTAGGTCTTAACCTGTATAGAACCTGGCCCTGGTGCCTTGGAAACACCTCTGCGTCCCAACAACATATTTTTAAATACGCTTGTCTTCAAATGTGCCTAGTCAGTGTCAACATAGAAAACACAACAGGATAAAGAAATGGATCACACACAAAAAACATGAAATTCTATCATACAGATTACAGCAACCAACAAAAGTAAAAACAAACACTAAATGTTTGATATCATACAAAACACAAAATATTTAATGCATACACCACAAGAGTCACTTTGCAAATGGCAGTACTATCACTAGACACAGAATCACCACTGACTGCATGTGATGCTTAATGTGGTTGACTGCACACATGCTTCTTTATATGTCACATTCTGTCGAATCTCTAAGAAAATGTTTCCCAGTGTGGTCTTTTTCTGGCACGGAAATTAACAATGTGATTTCAATATTTTCTTAAAGATGTTTTTACACTAACAGCTGCACAAATAATACACAATTATTACAAAATCTTGATCTTTAATATAAACTTCCATTATTGTTCTCTCCAAACTTTCATGGCGTTTCATGTGACCAAAATATTTCAATTTTCTTTGTTTTATGGTCTTCAGTAGTCAACCTTTTTCAGTTTTCAGCTCTTGAAGTATGGATGCATTTGTTCTTTTCTTTACCCAAGATATTCCCAGAACCTGTCTATAACATTTATATTCAAAGTCATTTATGCACTGTTCAGTGTGTTTAGTAAGGGTCCAGGTCTCACAATACTCTGTAAATTGAAATTTACATTACAATACTTGTTCATTTCATTGTGTACCATTTGTGGTGCAAACCTACTTTTTGTCTGGCACTGAATCAGTTAAAAGCTGTCAGGATTACCTGCATAACAGCAGGTAGATTACTTTTTCCTGTAAAGTTACTACGGATTGACTGAATGGTTCAGGCATTGGTTTGACACACACAGTTTACAAATAAATGTCACCTGATTTGCTCTGACTTGGGAAAAGAAACTAGCAAGCAAGCAAATTTATAACTCTAAGATGATAATGCCTAGTATATTTAACCTTATTGGCAATTCACAGCCTTTGCATTTCCCTGCCATGAAATTATCTGTTAAAGACACAAGAAAATTATTCAAATATTCCTTTTATTTGTGTTTTCCTATTACATGCACAACTGTTGGTATGCTTGTGAATCCTGAGACTGCCAGAGTGATTAACAACGAGTGTCTGAAAAAAAAAGGCTAACAAAAGTAGAGTATTATTTAAAAGTATAAGAAGGAGGCAAACAAATTTCTTTGGTCATGTAATGAGAAAAGAGGCAATGGAAAACATGATGACTGAAAAGACCAGCCCTAGAAGAGGCATGGCCAAAAAGAGAAATGCTGGATGGACTGCGACAGTGACATGGAGGAATATCATCAACAGAAGTGATCCAGAACATCAGGGACCAAGATCAGTGGAGATGCAAGAAGAAGCCAGGCCCATGGCGATGACAATGATGCACATTTAATGTAATACATTAACAGGGAAGTATTAACTTTGTTTCTAACTTTGATATGTAATGTTACTAGCTCTGCGTTGAAGGGGTTGCGAATGCAATTTGTATTCCCGCATACTGCATTTGAAACAGCTGTAGGTGATATGGAAGCAAACCGCTTGCATTGGTTTACACACAATGGTATGAGTGCCGGTCGTTCACAAAGCAATGGCAAACTACTGAATGTAAACTTGCCCAGGAATCACAAACAGCCAAAACATGCTGGAGTTGACTGCCATGTCCTGTAAAGGATATGCAACTAATGTTGCACTTTACATGAAAACCTTTACAATAGTTATGTGTCACAATATTGTATTGTATTGTAAATAAATCCGGTCACTGGAGGTAAGAAAAACTCTTGCATATTACACTGAACCAGTTTTAACAAACGGCTGTAAATCCTGAACAATTAGTAAACAAGCAAAAAAAAATATCCCTAGAAGCTTCAAGTTTTTACAGAAGAATTTTGAAAATTCCCATGATTCTGAAAGAGACAGACACAAAGACAGCTAATTACACTAATCAGAAACAGGCAGTCATAATTTTTGGCAACATGAGAAGACATTAAAACCAAGAACATATTGTGACAAATGGAAAGATTTATGAAATGTGAGACAGAGGAAGACAGCCACAGTAAATTACTTTCAATCTATTGTCATGGCACAGAAGGATGTCAATGCACGAACTGAATGCTGTTGGAGATCACAACATATGAAGAAGCATGATTGCCGATGCCAGCCAGCAAGGCACTTTATGATGATGATAACGCTAACTTGTAAATATTAAGGACATATCCATTCAGAGTCATAAAATATAGAAAACACAAATCTATTACACGTATTATAACTGTATTATAACGTAAAAGCTTTCACAGAACTAGACTCCATGTGCCAATTTCTGATGGGCAGTTAAGGAAGTCTTATGTGCATACTGGGAACCACAAATGTTGCATTCAAAATCCTTCTGTTGCATGTGCAGGGACATGTGGGACTTCAGGTGAGACTTCTGCTGAAAGCCTTTTCCACAGGCCTCACAGTAATGATCAAAGGCTCCACAATGTTTTATCTTAAAATGGAGACGAGCTCCAGTTGAAGTTTTGTAAATTTTGCCACATGCTGGGCATTTGTACGTATGACTACTCCGGTCAAGCATTGAGTACAACTGATCTTGTTTAATTCTTGAATGTCTAGCTCCCAGTGCAGGGGCATTATCTACTGCACTGTCATGGGGGCGATGAACAGACATTGGTGAAGTTAAAGGCTGGAAAAAAGACGAATGTGCACTATCTGGAACAAGAAAGAAAACAAAAGAGTTTGTTTTTGACAGACTGGAAGATGGTAATAGCCTAATGGAAGTAACAAACATCTAGTAAAGACATTCAAACATGCACTTTAAAAATTGTTTTTGCCTTTGTGAACTTGTTTAGTCAACCTTGAGCTCTGGGATCCTACCACTATGGTTCACGATGATATTGGCATTTTGAAGGTACAGGTGTAGCATACAAATCATGTGATTAGCACGAGTTACCCATTTGTAAACTTGTTCAGGTATGCATTGTTTGGATGGCTGTTGGTACTGAGTGTTCGCATTGTTTCACTTATAAATTGTCTCTCACCCTATCTATCACGCTTAAATTCAAGTCTTTCAGTGATAGATATATGAAGTGAAAACATACTTTGTCCTGGACCAAATGAAAAGATACTCAGTCATGATGGTCTATAAGTTATTGCTCATTGAAGTTAGTTACCTGTCCTTTACAGGACATTACAATCAACCACCAGCATCATTTAACTGTTTGCAATTTACTAGGCAAATTTACTTTCAGTAGTTTGCCAACTGCTTTCTTAACAGCTGAGGCCTAATGCCATCGTTATCAACGCACAGATGGTCGATTTCCAAATAACCCAAAGCTGATTTTGAACCCTTGACTTGGTATGTTCCATTAACTATTTGTAAACATCAACTTTCACATTTGGTTATAATGTATACATTCAATAAGTCAAACAACAGAGCAGGCAGTTAGATAGATATAGTATTCACTGCTTACTCTCTACGTGTATCAGCAATCATCTTCCACTGTAGCCATCAATCGCCGTGGGAAGTTATAGTTGATGTTCCAATGCCCTATGGGTGGCACTGGATGATGTCATTTCATGTGGCCGTACGATAACTTTGATGTACAATAACTTCTCTCGCTTCCTTTTGCTCTTATAGTGCCAGTGCTGGTTACTGATGGTGTTGGATTCTAACAAGATGGCCAAACCATTTGACCTTCTGCTTTTTAATATATGTGGCACAAGATGTTGTCTTCACTGTCTGTCTAATAACATGATATCTTATTCAGTCTAGGATGGTTACACTGGTAGTTTTTCTCAGGCCCCTAAATTGGCAGGTGTGAGCAATCAAATTTAGTAAACAAATAATGACCACCTTCCCTAAACTGTTTCAGAAACGTTGCCAGCACTGGTGTGGTTTTAGAATCACCCCAACCAATTAAAAACCCATTCTGCATATATTAAGTATTTCTACTATATTAACTTTTGTATTTATAGTGAATTTGTTATGTGCTTTTCTCATTTACTTGACACACAATAACCATGAGGCGGTTGTTTTCCGCTCAAAACCCACCCACCAGTAAGTGTGTATATGTGTGTGTGTATGTGTGTGACGCATGCACATACAAACAAATTTCTCTCTTCTCCAAGAAGCAAAAATTGCTTATGGTCATTACAATTTCATCACATCTTCACAAATGTTTCTATGGTTCAGAGAGACAAAGTATATAAAACAAACCGTACAGCTTTATGATCTAAATTACCCATATGTTTCATCAAGACAGTGACCTGATACACAACTAATGCACACTCAAATAATTCCACCAGAATCTTTTCTAACATTAAATTCACTTCCCACCATACTGACAAACCTATTAAACAGGTTATATTTTTAGTCAGTATGACAGTAGACAGTATGACCTGCATTCTGTTAGCGCCGAATGTTGGGTGGCACTCACCAAATCCAACACCCCACATTGTGCCATATTTTCAGGTGAAGGAGCGCAAGTGGGAGGGATACAAGCCTTATCCTGGTGCAAGGAAATGCAAACCTAAATACTAAATGTCTCGGCTCTTAAGCCTTGGTCACACCTGGTCTAGGATCAAAGCTCCGAAAGGTGGACAGTTAGAGCATTGCTTTGTTGATCTAGAACAGTGGTTCTCAACCGGTGGGAATTTTAAGGTTTCCAGGGGGGTAATTAAGATTATTTCAAGATCGCGCTAATATGTTAATACAAGAACCGATTACTTGATACTGTTTTTCCCTCCATTTTTTACAGTTCTGTACTTCTCACTCTTCTAAAATTCATTTTATAACCTAAGTAGACCTGCAAATCACATTTTATGTAGACGACTAGACTTGTTCTAGTATGTGTTATTAATTGGGAGTCTCTGTGGCAAAGTGGTCAAGCCATTTGACTCGCGCTCCGAAGGTTGTGGGTTCGATTCTGGGCCGCGCCCTTCGGTTTACGAGTTAAATGTTTCGGAGACTCCTGTGGGTTGTCGCTAAAAGCTACGGAGTTCGTGCTTTGTGCGACGCTTTCCGCGCTGCGGAAAGAGACCGAGCCATATGGGATAAAACCCGGTGCAATGAAGTCGACCCTGTCAACTTTTAAGCGACTTTTTATGTGTTATTAAATTTAGCTTTCATTTTTAATTATACTGTGTAGGGCGCGGGGGGAAATTTATAGGGAAGAAATACGAAAAGGGGGGAATGACATTCTGAACATATGGTGAAGGGGTGCATGGGCCAAAAAAGAGAACCACTGATCTAGAAGCTTCTGCAGCTTGTCTTATTTCAGATGTATTGGCATAATCTTTCATCTGGAGTAAACTAGGCAGGCCAAGAGAGGAATCATGCTGCATGGGCAACACATGGTCTCTACAATTCAGCCTAGACTTTGTGAACCATATTTTGGGTCTGAATGAGTTAAAATAGTAATACAACGGAACAGAAGCATTTAAAGCAACAATTGAGATAGAACAGGTTAATTTAACAATTAGATGGGACTGACTGAAGAAAAACAGCCTTCTACACTTAAATGCTGAAATAAACCAGTCACACATAAATATGGCTCCCCAAAATACTGTACAATGCCACGAAGAAAATAGAACTCATGTGTCACCAACATAATTAAACTGTAAGAAGATACAAAGCCAATGAATTACATTAGTAGTGTTTATAAGTGTGTACATATAAATCTTTCAGCCCACCAGTTGAGAAACAGCATGTCATATGTATTTGTAGCATTCACATTTAAAAAAAAAATACTGAAAAATGCATAATTTCCACATAACTATAGATATTAATAAGCAACCAAAGTTGCACTTAAATCACAGACTCCTTGCATCTCTCTTTTAATTTTTTTTTGCATATCCTTTACAGGACATCGCTGTCAACAGCAGCATCTTTCAGCTGTCTGTTGATTTCTTGGCAAGATTACGCTCAGTAGTTTGCCATTGCTTTCTGAGCGGCCGGCTCAGTATCCCGCAAGTCACCAGCGGGGGTCGAACCGCTCCCAGTTCTCTCCCGCTACGAGACTGCGTGATAAACGGGATTACGGAGAAAGTGTTGTAACCCCTCAGCCAGAGAGACCGGCCTCTTTTAATTACTACAATTAAAATAAAAACAATTAGTCCTTAAGTACCCTAACTTTTAACAATGCCAACATTCCTAAAAAGTACAATTTCCTGATTACCCCAGCTAAAGGTACAACCTCAGTGGACAGAACAATCCTTTTTTGATAAATTCACAATCAAGTGGAGTCCACTCATGTAGATCAATATTTGTTGATATGTGTAGGTTCCATGGTAGAACCAACCAGCAACATTATAGATTGAGCATGGTAGCCAGCAGTAGGACTATTTCATCAATCTGATTTAATGTGCATTTCTTAACCTAAACAATCATCTACAAACTCATCTAGAGAATTATAACATTAGGTTTTTTTTTTAAACCTTAATATCTCATATATAATACAAACCGTAGTTTTATTATGTAACTTATCCATATGTTTCAACAAGACAGTGACATGATAAACAACTAATGTACGTCCCCAAATAAATTCCACCAGAATCTTTTCTAACATAATTCACTTCCCACCATATTGACGAACTTGTTCAGGACAATTATGAATAACCAGAAAGAAATTGCAGGTAGCACATAGGTTATTAAAACATGTTCTTAGATGATGTTTACATCACGACAAAAGTGGAAAAGTTGAATAATTTTAATTTTTTTTTTTAAAACATGGTTTTGCCTAAAATCTCTTTCCACAGAAACAATGCCATTTTAAAAATCGACACCATAATTACCACTCAAACAATCACCAGTCCATTATTAATGTTATGTAGGTATTGTGTTGTGCAGCTCTCGTTACCCTCTCCAAACCCAGAAACCAGCGGATTGTGCAAAGGTTTTAAGTATTTAATTTGTCAACAGACTCCGACCCAATACCTAAAGGGAAGTCAGTGATATAAGTGGCAAGATCACATAAGGAGATGGACAAATGTACACTGTTACAGCAAGAGACAGAATGTGTTGCCAGTCAACCTTCATCATGGAGGGGGCACTTGACTGATTGAAATCATTATGACGGAGACTGTTTAAAGTATTATCAAGGGAACAGGTTATTAGTCAGTTTTGCATTCAATGAAGTTTTCAATCTGTTCAAACTGGAAGCAATATTTAGTTTTTTCACATGTGACTTCTGTATTTTACAAAAGGAAGGGTGAATTTATTTGTAAGTAAAGCTTATGTGTTGAATTCATATTGAGAAGAAGAAATATAAAACTGTACAATTATAAATTCTGAAACAGAAGTTGAAAAGACTGATAGTATATTTATTTTTTAAGACATCAATCACTCAATTCAAAAATGTGGAGATATGAATAAGCATATTGTAACAGACAGCGTTTCTGAAGATTCTTGGCAGACAAAACAGAGTTGTATATACAAACATTATCATCAAGCTTGATAATCCGGGCACAGATTTGTTAAATTGACCTGGGCTCCAGGGCCGACCCAGCATCAAATGAGTACCAAGAAATGTATGGGAAGTAAAGGCAGCAGGCGTGATACTGCCCACATCACCCACCGAGTGCTGATTGGTCTATCAAAATATGGGTCTAGCATCGTAAGCCCAATGTGCCTTAAGGTGTCTAAAAGGACTCTTTACCACAAATTATTCAAACACATACTCGTATATTTTCAGAATATAACCTCACTGTTACATGTTAACTATTCAATGATAAACTATCACTACTTCAATGTGATCAAAACCGTTTGAGGAATATTCAGTCAGAAACCTCATGAAATAAATTTTATATATACACATCAGTGTGTGCATTTCATAACAATAATAATAATAGAGTTCACTGCCAACAACAACAAAAAACAATAATAAAAATGCATAAATTAAAGTTGACTTAACATTCATATAAATATTACTGTGGAGAAATTTAAAGAGTTCAAATGTTTCACGGAAGACAGTAAAGACTGTAGCTGAGACAAGATCAGTAACTAAGATCTAGAAAATAAAAGTTACTTAACAGAGAATAACAGGACAGACTGAAAAATAAAACACCAACCAGTAGGTGCTATGACATACCTAAAAATGTTCTTCCTGCACCTAATCGACATACTTCCTGAGACAAAGTTATATAAGACAAATAGCTAACTTATATACTTTATGATGAGAATATCAACCCCTCTTCACGTAAAAACACACACATGACACGAGAATTATCCTAAACAGACTAAATGGGATGAATAAAGAAGTTAAGAAATCATTTCTACCATATGGGAATGCCCCGAATGCTGTGATGTCAGTTCCTAAATCAATCAATCAATTCTACCATATGAAAGAAAAGTAACTCAATTAGTATGTCAGAGGGCAGCCATCAATGCGGGCTTCAGTATCAAAGGTATGGTCACAGAAACATGGAAATATTAAAATGAAGGTGGAATAACTAGCATAAAATCTGGAAGACACGAGCATACTTCTTGTGACCCTAACGTCTAAAGTGAAGGATTGCAGACCACGATACACTTAACTCAAGAAACAAACAAAGCTTACATAGTAAAATTATCACTGCATATGTTTCCTGTAAACCTGATCTGCTGTCAAATGAACATTTGGACAAATGAACATTTGGTCAAGAAACACCACTAAAATCAAGTTGTTCAGTCCTTGTGCTGGTGGTGAAGCTTCCTGATTATTCCATGTCATACTTGTCTGCCTTCTTTAATTCCATGCATGTCTGCATGTAAATATCTGCACATGTCTGTTGTGTAAATGTTTTTCCTGGTCCACCACTTCCCCTGTTCCCAGCATTTTTTCTTCTAGTACTCTTTTGGGATTGTCCTTCATGCCTAAGGATGTGACACAGCCATGACAGCCTTCATTCTTGTATTGTATTAAAAAGTCTTCTTTGTTCTGCTATATTTTCCAGAACTTTTTTCAATTGTCAATTATTCAATCCGGTTGGTTATTGTCATTTTCAATAACACACCTCAAAAGCTTCTATACATTTCTTATCACATTTATTCACTGTCCTAATTGAGAACCATATAATGCAGATGGCCAGATATACATCAGGAGATGATTGGTAGATAAAGTTGTTCGTTGTTTCAAGTTAACATTTTGTTTTTCTCTAAATGCATTCTTTACCATCACACTTCTAATTTTAATTATAATATATGGCCCACACTACAGTCTGTCCAAGATAATTTATGAACCTGTTCTATGTTATGTTCTCTTATTTTAAACAGTAGTATTGGGGGGGGGGGGGGGGGGTTGGCTAGATGCTCACCTGCTCTATGCTATGTTCTTTTATTTTACACTGTAGTATTTGGGGGGTTGGCTAGATGCCCACCTGCTCTATGCTGTGTTCTCTTATGTTAAACTGTAGTACTTGAGGGGTTGGCTAGATGCTCACCTGCTCTATGCTATGTTCTCTTATGTTAAACTGTAGTACTTTAGGGGTTGGCTAGATGCTCACCTGCTCTATGCTATGTTCTCTTATGTTAAACTGTAGTATTTGGGGGGTTGGCTAGATGCTCACCTGCTCTATGCTATGTTCTCTTATGTTAAACTGTAGTACTTGAGGGGTTGGCTAGATGCTCACCTGCTCTATGCTATGTTCTCTTATGTTAAACTGTAGTATTTGAGGAGTTGGCTAGATGCTCACCTGCTCTATGCTATGTTCTCTTATGTTAAACTTTATTACTTGAGGGTTGGCTAGTGCTCAACCTACTCTATGCGATGTTCTCTCTATGTAAACTGTAGTTATTTGGGGGGTTGGCTAGATGCGTACCTGCTCTATGCTATGTTCTGCTTATGTTAAACTGTAAGTACTTGAGGGGTTGGCTAGATGCTCCACTTACTCTATGCTATGTTCTCTTTATGTTAAACTGTAGTATTTGGGGGGTTGCTAGATGCTCCCTGCTCTATGCTATGTTCTTTATGTTAAACTGTAGTACGTGAGCGTAGGGCAAAGATGCTCACCTGCTCTATGCTATGTTCTTTATTATAAACTGTAGTATTTGGGGGGTTGGCTAGATGCCCACTTGCTCTATGCTGTTCTTTTATTTTAACTGTAGTATTTGGGGGGTTGCTAAATGCTCACCTACTCTATACTATGTTCTTTTATTTAACTGTAGTATTTGGGGGGTTGGCAAGATGCCAACCTACTCTATGCTATTTCTCTTATGTTAAACTGTAGTACTTGAGGGTTGGCTAGATGCTCACCTGCTCTAATGGCTATGTTCTCTTATGTTATAAACTGTAGTATTTTGGGGGTTGGCTAGATGCTCACCTGCTCTATGCTATGTTTCTCTCATGTTAAACTGTAGTACTTGAGGGGTTTGGCTAGATGCTCACCTGCTCTATGCTATATTCTACTTATGTTAAAACTGTAGTATTTGGGGGGTTTGGCTAGATGCTCACCTGCTCTATGCTATGATCTCTTATGTTAAACTGTAGTACTTGAGGGGTTGGCTAGATGCTCACCTGCTCTATGCTATGTTCTCTTATGTTAAACTGTAGTATTTGAGGGTTTGGCTATGCTCACCTGTCTATCTATGTTTCTTATGTAAACTGTAGTATTGAGAGTTGTTATGTTAAACTGTTCTTGCTATGTTTTAATGTTCACTGTATTTGTGGGTTGGCTATGTTCAACTTATTATGTTGTTTAGTTAAACTGTTATCTTGTGCTTTAGTTAATGCTACTGCTTATGCTATGTTTTTTTAACCTGTTATTGGGTATGTTCTATTATTTACCTGTAGTATGGGGGTTGTAGATGCTAACCTGTACTTATGTTCTCTTAGTGTTAAACTGTATTTGGTGTGCTTGCTACTTATTATTTTTTATTTTTAGTATTTGGGGGTTGGCTAGATGCTACCTGCTTCTGCTTGTTCTCTTATGTTAAACTGTAGTACTTAGGGGTTGGCTGCTCACCCCTGCTATGTTCTCTTATGTTAAACTGTAGTACTTGAGGGGTTGGCTAGATGCTCACCTGCTCTATGCTATGTTCTCTTATGTTAAACTTAGTATTTGGAGGGGTTGGCTAGATGCTCACCTGCTCTATGCTATGTTCTCTTATGTTAAACTGTAGTATTTGAGGGGTTGGCTAGATGCTCACCTGCTCTATGCTATGTTCTCTTATGTTAAACTGTAGTATATGAGGGGTTGGCTAGATGCTCACCTGCTCTATGCTATGTTCTCTTATGTTAAACTGTAGTACTTGAGCGGTAGGCAAGATGCTCACCTGCTCTATGCTATGTTCTTTTATTATAAACTGTAGTATTTGGGGGGTTGGCTAGATGCCCACTTGCTCTATGCTGTTCTTTTAATTTAAACTGTAGTATTTGGGGGGTTGGCAAGATGCCAACCTACTCTATACTATGTTCTCTTATGTTAAACTGTAGTATTTGGGGGGTTGGCTAGATGCTCACCTGCTCTATGCTATGTTCTCTTATGTTAAACTGTAGTATTTGAGGAGTTGGCTAGATGCTCACCTGCTCTATGCTATGTTCTCTTATGTTAAACTGTAGTATTTGGGGGGTTGGCTAGATGCTCACCTGCTCTATGCTATGTTCTCTTATGTTAAACTGTAGTATTTGGGGGGTTGGCTAGATGCTCACCTGCTCTATGCTATATTCTCTTATGTTAAACTGTAGTATTTGGGGGGTTGGCTAGATGCTCACCTGCTCTATGCTATGTTCCCTTATGTTAAACTGTAGTACTTGAGGGGTTGGCTAGATGCCCACCTGCTCTATGCTATGTTCTCTTATGTTAAACTGTAGTATTTGAGGGGTTGGCTAGATGCTCACCTGCTCTATGCTATGTTCTCTTATGTTAAACTGTAGTACATGAGCGGTAGGCAAGATGCTCACCTGCTCTATGCTATGTTCTTTTATTATAAACTGTAGTATTTGGGGGGTTGGCTAGATGCCCACTTGCTCTATGCTGTTCTTTTATTTTAAACTGTAGTATTTGGGGGGTTGGCTAAATGCTCACCTACTCTATACTATGTTCTTTTATTTTAAACTGTAGTATTTGGGGGGTTGGCAAGATGCCAACCTACTCTATGCTATGTTCTCTTATGTTAAACTGTAGTACTTGAGGGGTTGGCTAGATGCTCACCTGCTCTATGCTATGTTCTCTTATGTTATAAACTGTAGTATTTGGGGGGTTGGCTAGATGCTCACCTGCTCTATGCTATGTTCTCTCATGTTAAACTGTAGTACTTGAGGGGTTGGCTAGATGCTCACCTGCTCTATGCTATATTCTCTTATGTTAAACTGTAGTATTTGGGGGGTTGGCTAGATGCTCACCTGCTCTATGCTATGATCTCTTATGTTAAACTGTAGTACTTGAGGGGTTGGCTAGATGCTCACCTGCTCTATGCTATGTTCTCTTATGTTAAACTGTAGTATTTGAGGGGTTGGCTAGATGCTCACCTGCTCTATGCTATGTTCTCTTATGTTAAACTGTAGTAATTGAGCAGTAGGCTAGATGCTCACCTGCTCTATGCTATGTTCTTTTATTTTACACTGTAGTATTTGGGGGGTTGGCTAGATGCCCACCTGCTCTATGCTGTGTTCTCTTATGTTAAACTGTAGTACTTGAGGGGTTGGCTAGATGCTCACCTGCTCTATGCTATGTTCTCTTATGTTAAACTGTAGTACTTTAGGGGTTGGCTAGATGCTCACCTGCTCTATGCTATGTTCTCTTATGTTAAACTGTAGTATTTGGGGGGGTTGGCTAGATGCTCACCTGCTCTATGCTATGTTCTCTTATGTTAAACTGTAGTACTTGAGGGGTTGGCTAGATGCTCACCTGCTCTATGCTATGTTCTCTTATGTTAAACTGTAGTACTTGAGGGGTTGGCTAGATGCTCACCTGCTCTATGCTATGTTCTCTTATGTTAAACTGTAGTACTTGAGGGGTTGGCTAGATGCTCACCTGTTCTACGCTATGTTCTCTTATGTTAAACTGTAGTATTTGAGGGGTTGGCTAGATGCTCACCTGCTCTATGCTATGTTCTCTTATGTTAAACTGTAGTACTTGAGGGGTTGGCTAAATGCTCACTTTTTTTTTTTTTTTTTTTTTTTTTTTTTTTTTTTTTTTTTTTTTTTTTTTTTTTTTTTTTTTTTTTTTTTTTTTTTTTTTTTTTTTTTTTTTTTTTTTTTTTTTTTTTTTTTTTTTTTTTTTTTTTTTTTTTTTTTTTTTTTTTTTTTTTTTTTTTTTTTTTTTTTTTTTTTTTTTTTTTTTTTTTTTTTTTTTTTTTTTTTTTTTTTTTTTTTTTTTTTTTTTTTTTTTTTTTTTTTTTTTTTTTTTTTTTTTTTTTTTTTTTTTTTTTTTTTTTTTTTTTTTTTTTTTTTTTTTTTTTTTTTTTTTTTTTTTTTTTTTTTTTTTTTTTTTTTTTTTTTTTTTTTTTTTTTTTGAGGGTTGGCTAGATGCTCACCGTCTATGCTATGCTCTATGTTACTGTTCTTATGAAATGTACTCTTAGTTGTCTTATTATAAACTGTAGTATTTGGGGGGTTGGCTAATGCCACTTGTGCTGTTCTTTTAATTTAACTGTATATTTGGGTTGAGTCAACCTACTCTATACTATGTTCTCTTATGTTAAACTGTAGTATTTGGGGGGTTGGCAGATGCTCACCTGCTGTATGCTATGTTCTCTTATGTTAAACTGTAGTATTTGAGGAGTTGGCTAGATGCTCACCTGCTCTATGCTATGTTCTCTTATGTTAAACTGTAGTATTTGAGGAGTTGGCTAGATGCTCACCTGCTCTATGCTATGTTCTCTTATGTTAAACTGTAGTATTTGGGGGTTGGCTAGATGCTCACCTGCTCTATGCTATATTCTCTTATGTTAAACTGTAGTATTTGGGGGGTTGGCTAGATGCTCACCTGCTCTATGCTATGTTCCTTATGTTAAACTGTAGTACTTGAGGGGTTGGCTAGATGCCCACCTGCTCTATGCTATGTTCTCTTATGTTAAACTGTAGTATTTGAGGGGTTGGCTAGATGCTCACCTGCTCTATGCTATGTTCTCTTATGTTAAACTGTAGTACATGAGCGGTAGGCAAGATGCTCACCTGCTCTATGCTATGTTCTTTTATTATAAACTGTAGTATTTGGGGGGTTGGCTAGATGCCCACTTGCTCTATGCTGTTCTTTTATTTTAAACTGTAGTATTTGGGGGGTTGGCTAAATGCTCACCTACTCTATACTATGTTCTTTTATTTTAAACTGTAGTATTTGGGGGGTTGGCAAGATGCCAACCTACTCTATGCTATGTTCTCTTATGTTAAACTGTATACTTGAGGGGTTGGCTAGATGCTCACCTGCTCTATGCTATGTTCTCTTATGTTATAAACTGTAGTACTTGAGGGGTTGGCTAGATGCTCACCTGCTCTATGCTATGTTCTCTTATGTTAAACTGTAGTACTTTAGGGGTTGGCTAGATGCTCACCTGCTCTATGCTATGTTCTCTTATGTTAAACTGTAGTATTTGGGGGGGTTGGCTAGATGCTCACCTGCTCTATGCTATGTTCTCTTATGTTAAACTGTAGTACTTGAGGGGTTGGCTAGATGCTCACCTGCTCTATGCTATGTTCTCTTATGTTAAACTGTAGTACTTGAGGGGTTGGCTAGATGCTCACCTGCTCTATGCTATGTTCTCTTATGTTAAACTGTAGTACTTGAGGGGTTGGCTAGATGCTCACCTGTTCTACGCTATGTTCTCTTATGTTAAACTGTAGTACTTGAGGGGTTGGCTAGATGCTCACCTGCTCTATGCTATGTTCTCTTATGTTAAACTGTAGTATTTGAGGGGTTGGCTAGATGCTCACCTGCTCTATGCTATGTTCTCTTATGTTAAACTGTAGTACTTGAGCGGTAGGCAAGATGCTCACCTGCTCTATGCTATGTTCTTTTATTATAAACTGTAGTATTTGGGGGGTTGGCTAGATGCCCACTTGCTCTATGCTGTTCTTTTATTTAACTGTAGTATTGGGGGGTTGGCAATGCTCACCTACTCTATACTATGTTCTTTTTTTTAACGTAGTATTTGGGGGTTGGCAAGATGCCACCTACTCTATGCTATGTTCTCTTATTAAACTGTAGTACTTGAGGGGTTGGCTAGATGCTCACCTGCTCTATGCTATGTTCTCTTATGTTATAACTGTAGTATTTGGGGGTTGGCTAGATGCTCACCTGCTCTATGCTATGTTCTCTCATGTTAAACTGTAGTATTGAGGGGTTGGCTAGATGCTCACCTGCTCTATGCTATTTCTCTTATTTAAACTGTAGTATTTGGGGGGTTGGCTAGATGCTCACCTCTCTATGCTATGATCTCTTATGTTAAACTGTAGTACTTAGGGTTGGCTAGATGCTCACCTGCTCTATGCTATGTTCTCTTATGTTAAACTGTAGTATTTGAGGGTTGGCTAGATGCTCACCTGCTCTATGCTATGTTCTCTTATGTTAAACTGTAGTAATTGAGCAGTAGGCTAGATGCTCACCTGCTCTATGCTATGTTCTTTATTTTACACTGTAGTATTGGGGGTTGGCTAGATGCTCACCTGCTCTATGCTGTGTTCTTTTATTTTAAACTGTAGTATTTGGGGGGTTGGCTAAGATGCCACCTGCTCTATGCTATGTTCTCTTATGTTAAACTGTAGTATTTGGGGGGTTGGCTAGATGCTCACCTGCTCTATGCTATGTTCTCTTATGTTAAACTGTAGTATTTGGGGGGTTGGCTAGATGCTCACCTGCTCTATGCTATGTTCTCTTATGTTAAACTGTAGTACTTGAGGGGTTGGCTAGATGCTCACCTGCTCTATGCTATGTTCTCTTATGTTAAACTGTAGTATTTGGGGGGTTGGCTAGATGCTCACCTGCTCTATGCTATGTTCTCTTATGTTAAACTGTAGTATTTGGGGGGTTGGCTAGATGCTCACCTGCTCTATGCTATGTTCTCTTATGTTAAACTGTAGTACTTGAGGGGTTGGCTAGATGCTCACCTGCTCTATGCTATGTTCTCTTATGTTAAACTGTAGTATTTGGGGGGTTGGCTAGATGCTCACCTGCTCTATGCTATGTTCTCTTATGTTAAACTGTAGTACTTGGGGGTTGGCTAGATGCTCACCTGCTCTATGCTATGTTCTTTTATGTTAAACTGTAGTATTTGGGGGGTTGGCTAGATGCTCACCTGCTCTATGCTATGTTCTTTTATGTTAAACGTAGTTTTTGGGGGGGTTGGCTAGATGCTCACCTGCTCTATCTATTTCCTTATGTTAAACTGTAGTATTTGGGGGGTTGGCTAATGCTCCCTGCTCTATGCTTGTTCTTTTATTTAAACTGTAGTATTGGGGGTTGGCTAGATGCTCACCTCTCTATGCTATATTCTCTTATGTTAAACTGTAGTACTTGGGGGTTGGCTAGATGCTCACCGCTCTATGCTATGTTCTTTTATGTTAAACTGTAGTACTTGGGGGGTTGGCTAGATGCTCACCTGCTCTATGCTATTTCTCTTATGTTAAATTTAGTATTGGGGGGTTGGCTAGATGCTCACCTGCTCTATGCTATTTCTCTTATGTTAAACTGTAGTACTTGAGGGGTTGGCTAGATGCTCACCTGCTCTATGCTATGTTCTCTTATGTTAAACTGTAGTATTTGGGGGGTTGGCTAGATGCTTACCTGCTGCCAGGCCAGTGGTCATGAGTTTGATTCTGTATCAAGGCAGAACTTTAAAATTAATCCAGGCTCTCAGATCACAGCAGCTTTACATGGCTACCAGGAAATGTCTTGGGCAGTAAAAGCTGCTGACATGATGCTGACCACACAGCCAACTGAGTGCCAACTGGTCTAAAACATATGGATCTAGCACCATGTACCCAATGGGAGCTGCAATAGGATAGTAGCTAGACACGCCCCTGTTGACCAAGTGGTCATAGTTTCAATCTGCATTGGGTGGATTCAGATGTTGAAACTTGACACGACTTCCAAGATGATCCAGCCTAGAATGGGTGCCAAGAAACATCATGGGAATGTCTGGGTATGCATCTACACATCCTGGCTATAGTAAACACACATCCTAGGAATGTCTGGGTATGCATGTACACATCCTGTCTATAGTAAACATACATCCTGGGAATGTCTGGGTAAGCATCTACACATCCTGGCTATAGTAAACATACATCCTGGGAATGTCTGGGTATGCATGTACAAATCCTGGCTAAACATACATCCTGGGAATGTCTGGGTATGCATATACAAACCCTGGCTATAGTAAACATACATCCTGGGAATGTCTGGGTATGCGTGTACACATCCTGGCTATAGTAAACATACATCCTGGGAATGTCTGGGTATGCGTGTACACATCCTGGCTATAGTAAACATACATCCTGGGAATGTCTGGGTATGCGTGTACACATCCTGACTATAGCAAACATACATCCTGGGAATGTCTGGGTATGCGTGTACACATCCTGACTATAGTAAACATACATCCTGGGAATGCCTGGGTATGCATGTACACATCCTGGCTATAGTAAACATACATCCTGGGAATGTCTGGGTATGCATCTACACATCCTGGCTATAGTAAACATACATCCCGGGGCTGCGTGGTCTCGATATATGGTGTCCGCCTCGAGTGCTGGAGGTCCCGGGTTCAAGTCCCGGTGAGGACCGGGATTAATTTCACGTGGACTTCTAGTAATAAAATTTCCCCTGGTCTCTGGGTAGTGAGATCGGACGCCCATGTGTATTGTTGCGCACGTAAAAGATCCCTTAGCAGTTGGAAATTGAAAAATAGTAGCCTAATGGCGCTGCCAGGGCAAAGTTTTGTGTTAAAAATCTACATAAAGTATTTCAGGATCCTCGCCGGTGGTACGGAGTTCATGCACTGAGCGGAGTTTCTCCAGACTCAGGTTTGAGTTAGGAGAACGGAGAACTTATGGGTTACACCCGTGTGCCGTCATGTTGATCCATTGACTAAACTAAACTAAACTAAACTACATCCTGGGAAGTCTGGGAATGCACATACACATCCTGGCTATAATAAACATACATCCTGGGAATGTCTGGGTAAGCATGTACAAATCCTGGCTATAGTAAACATACATCCTGAGAATGTCTGGGTATGCATGTACACATCCTGGCTTTAGTAAACATACATCCTGGGAATGTCTGGGTATGCATGTACAAATCCTGGCCATAGTAAACATACATCTTGGGAATGTCTGGGTATGCATCTACACATCCTGACTATAGTAAACATACATCCTGGGAATGTCTGGGTATGCATGTACACATCCTGGCTTTAGTAAACATACATCCTGGGAATGTCTGGGTATGCATGTACAAATCCTGGCCATAGTAAACATACATCCTGGGAATGTCTGGGTATGCATGTACAAATCCTGGCCATAGTAAACATACATCTTGGGAATGTCTGGGTATGCATGTACAAATCATGACTATAGTAAACATACATCCTGGGAATGTCTGGATATGCATGTACAAATCATGACTATAGTAAACATACATCCTGGGAATGTCTGGATATGCATGTACAAATCATGACTATAGTAAACATACATCCTGGGAATGTCTGGGTATGCATCTACAAATCCTGACTATAGTAAACATACATCCTGGGAATGTCTGGGTATGCATCTACAAATCCTGACTATAGTAAACATACATCCTGGGAATGTCTGGGTATGCATCTACACATCCTGGCTATAGTAAACATACATCCTGGGAATGTCTGGGTATGCATCTACAAATCCTGGCCATAGTAAACATACATCCTGGGAATGTCTGGGTATGCATCTACAAATCCTGACTATAGTAAACATACATCCTGGGAATGTCTGGGTATGCATCTACAAATCCTGACTATAGTAAACATACATCCTGGAATGTCGGGTATGCATCTACACATCCTGGCTATAGTAAAACATACATCCTGGGAAGGTCTGGGTATGCATCTACACATCCTGGCTACAGTAAACATACATCCTGGAATGTCTGGGTTATGCATCTACAAATCCTGACTATAGTAAACATACATCCGGGAATGTCTGGTATGCATCCTACATAAGGTCCTGACTGCTAGAGCTAACGGAGTTACATGCTTTGTGACGATGTCTGGCGTAATTGCATCTACTGAATCTGCGACTATAGTAAACAGTAATCCTGGGGAATGTCTGTGGCAGTATGCATCTACAAATCCTTGACGTATACGTAAACATACTATCCTCGGGATATGTCTGGGTATGCATCTTACACACTCCTGACTATTAGTAAACATACATCCTCGGGAATGTCCTGGGTATGCATCTGTACACATCCTGGCTATAGTAAACAGATACATCCTGGGAATGTCTGGGTATGCATCTACAAATTTCTGCGCCTATCAGCTTAAACCATACATCATGAGAATGTCTTGTTATTGCCTCTTACACATCCTGGCTACTAGTAAACATAACATCCTGGGAATGTACTGCGGTATGCCATCTACACATCCCTGACTATGAGTAAACATCCATTCCTGGGAATGTCTGGTATGCATCTACACATCCTGGCTATAGTAAACATACATCCTGAGAATATCTGGGTATGCATCTACAAATCCTGGCTATAGTAAACATACACCCCTGGGAATGTCTGGGTATGCATCTACAAATCCTGGCTATAGTAAACATACATCCTGGGAATGTCTGGGTATGCATCTACAAATCCTGGCTTATAGTAAACATACATCCTGGGAATGTCTGGGTATGCATGTACAAATCATGGCTATAGTAAACATACATCCTGGGAATGTCTGGGTATGCATGTACAAATCCTGGCTTTAGTAAACATACATCATGGGAATGTCTGGGTATGCATCTACAAATTCTGGCTATAGTAAACATACATCCTGAGAATGTCTGGGTATGCATCTACAAATTCTGGCTATAGTAAACATACATCCTGAGAATGTCTGGGTATGCATCTACAAATTCTGGCTATAGTAAACATACATCCTGGGAATGTCTGGGTATGCATCTACAAATCCTGGCTATAGTAAACATCCCTGAAGCACTCTTCTAACTGGTTCTGTGTTTCACTTGTTAACTGACACCACTGCCTTTTGTTTAATGTACACATTGTAGATCAATCAAAGGATTGTTTTTTTCTATCTGTGTTTGTCCTAAGATCTTAAAAATTTGTTTCAGGGCATCCAGCAAGATTTTTCATAACCAATAAAGCTTGCAAATATGATTACTCCCAGTTCAATCATTCTTTGTGATAACAATTTTAAATATACCAGGTGTGTATTTGGTTCTCCTTCCTGTTTTAAATCTAAACTGATGTTCACTTGGTACTTCCTCAATTTTATTTCTTATTTGTCTCTGCATTAGCATTAATCTTGAGCTGTGTTATATCAAGCTTATGGTACAAAATTGGTATTGGCGTAAGGATTGATATATCATGATAATTCAGCCATATTCCACTTTGGTATAGGCTGTGAATATGGTGAAACAAAGTCTTTTAGGTTGTTGTTACCTGCATGTTTTATTATCATATTTCATCAATTCCTGGATTTTTGAGTCAGGAAATTTAACACATGCTGCATCAAGTTCAGCTTATATTAATATAATGCAAGATGTTTTATTCTAGTAAGAAGGAAGTTAAAGCAGATTTACTTAGTGCAACACAAGAGTGTAGAGTACAGTTTTAACTAGAACAAGGCATACAAGCTCAAGTCTGAACACTTCTTCAAACTAAAAGAAGCTTTGCCATCAACATTGCTTTTAATTGGTACAGGTGTGCCGATTACAGTATAAATAAAACAAATGTATTGTCATCTACAATGACCTAAAGCTTGAAATTGTATGCCTTTAGATAAGTATCATGGGAAATCACAAACATATACAATGGACAAACTCTTTTCACGTCTACTTTTGTCAAGCACTCCATAAGATGCTACTCTTTAACAGCAACTTAAAAAGACATTGCCAAAAGGTCAGTCTGATAATCAAAAGATTGTCAAAGAAAATTAGAAATAACACAGCGGAACTAGTGTTGAAGCTAGTGTAAATGAAATGTAATTAGTACACATAGACCAGGGTTTGTAATATGATTAAAACCATCAGTAATGTTTTTTTTTAAAATCAAATTCAATACATAACATATTTGCCCTGACATTTATTGTCAGGTCTTAGTCAGATATGACTGAGCTACCGTATAACAGTAGACGGTACTACTTGCTTTCTGTTAGAGCCGAACGTTGGGCGGCACTTACCAAACCCGACACCCCACATTGTGCCAATGGCTTCGGGCGGAAAAGCGCAATTGGGAAAGTACAAGCCTTACCCTGGTGCGACCTAAAGACAAAATGTCATGGCAGGGCAGACCAGGCTCTAAGCCTTGGTTGGCGGCTGGTCTAGGATCGAAGCTCCGATAGGCGAACAGTTAGAGCATTGCTTTGCTGATCCGGCAGCTTCTGCAGCTTGTCTTGTTCCAGATGTAGAGGTGTTACCTTTCCTCTGGAGTGAACTAGGCAGGCCAAGAGAGGGATCATGCTGCATGGGCAACACATGATCTCTTTATTTTAGCACAGGCTTTGTGCTATGGGGAGGCAATAACTCCATCCCTGGTCTTAACCGGTCTCGGAATCAAAGCGAGAGGCAACTGTTACGGGTTATAAGTCCCTGTCAATTGGCGTAGACATGGGGCGCCACGCGTTGCCTCTGACGGTGGGAGACACCTACAGGTGTCACTGATCAGCTACCGCCCGCCTCAAGCTGGGCAGCCCCCGGCCAATTGGGTGCTGATCCGCCACAGCCTGCCTGCTTCAATGGGTGCTTGGGGCTAGGACAAAATCTGAATCGCAGGCTGTAAAACCAATGCACCAGGTACTAATAAAAAGAAAAATAGAAACCTCAAGCTACGGCTTGCAACCTGGAACGTGAGAACCATGTGTCCAGGATTTTCCACTGACTTGACCAATATTGACGATGTGAGAAAAACGGCTGTGATTGATGCCGAACTCAATCGTCTTAACATTGATATTGCTGGCCTGCAGGAGACTCGCCTCGCTGAGGAAGGGTCACTCAGGGAAAACAATTACACCTTTTTTTGGAAGGGTAGAGGGCAGGCAGAAAAAAGGCAACACGGTGTGGGCTTTGCAGTGAAGAATTCGCTACTGGGAATGATTGAAATTCCAGCAGGAGGAAATGAAAGACTATTATCCCTGCGCTTGGCAACCTCTTGTGGTTTTGCCACCATTATTACTGCATATGCACCGACACTCGATTCCTCTGATGATGTGAAGGATTCGTTCTATGAGGAGTTAGACTCCGTGATCAAGGCAGTTCCAAAATCTGACTACATTTATATGCTCGGTGATTTCAATGCTCGTGTGGGCAAGGACTCCAGTTCATGGCCAGTGTGTCTTGGAAAATACAACATCGGTCGCATGAATGAAAATGGGCAAAGGCTGCTGGAGCATTGCGCCAGAAATGACCTATGTATTACAAACTCCTTTTTTAAAACAAAAGAGCTGCATAAGGTCACATGGAAACATCCAAGATCCGGCCATTGGCACCAGCTGGACTTCATCATCACACGGAGACAACATCTGAACCATATATCATTGACTCGAAGTTACCACAGTGCTGACTGTGATACGGATCATTCTTTGGTTGTTGCAAGGGTTAGACTGAGACCAAAGAGAATCTACACAGCTAAACACAAATCTAGCCCCAGGATTAATATTATTAACACTCACGATCCTGAAAAGTGCTTTCAGTTTCAACAGCAACTTGAAGACGCTTTCACTGATACACCAGAAAATTGTACAGTAAGTGAAAAGTGGGGTCAACTTAAGGAAACTCTTTATAAAACTGCCGTAGGGGTTTACGGCACTGTGGATCATAAGAGGCAGGACTGGTTTGCGGCAAACAGCCAGACTCTGCAGCCCTTGATTGATAAGAAGAAGATAGCTCTCTTAAGAAACAAGGAAAGACCAACGCGTAACACTCTGAGTGAGCTAAAGCAAGCTAGGAAGGATGTGCAAAAGGCTGCCAGGCAGTGTGCAAATGATTATTGGATCAAGTTATGTGAGTCCATTCAAATCGCAAGTGATAAGGGAAACATCAGAAGCATGTATGAAGGAATAAAGAAAGCCTGTGGTCCAATGATCAAAAGAAGTGCACCACTGAAAATCTTGACTGGAGAAATCATAACTGATAAGAAACAGCAGATGGACAGATGCGTAGAGCACTATTTAGAGCTTTACTCAAGTGAGAAACTAGCGGATGATGCCCTCAACGCCATAGAGGCTCTACCAACTCTTGACCACCTGGACACACTTCCCACCATAACAGAAGTTAAGTGTGCTATAAATGAACTTGCATCTGGCAAGGCTCCAGGTAAGGATGGGATTCCAATAGAGGTTATCAGGAGTGGGCAAGACACACTCACTCTACAGATCCACCAGCTAATAGAGCTATGCTGGCAAGAAGGACAAGTCCCACAGGATTTCAAAGATTCAAGCATCATAACACTGTACAAGAACAAGGGCGATCGGAGCGACTGCAACAACTATAGGGGTATCTCACTTCTGTGTATTGTTGGAAAAGTATTTGCCAGAATTGTTCTGCGCAGACTTCAAGTCCTAGGAGATCAAGTCTACCCCGAATCACAGTGTGGCTTTCGACAGAACCGGTCTACCATTGATATGATATTCTCATTGCGACAAATGCAAGAAAAATGCCGTGAACAGAATCAACCACTGTTTATTGCCTTCATCGACCTCACAAAGGCATTTGATTTGGTCAGTCGTGAGGGTCTGTTCAAGGCACTAAAGAAGATTGGCTGCCCACCAACTCTTCTGTCCATTGTGGAATCGTTCCACACAGGCATGAAGGGTATAATCAAGTTTGATGGTGCAACTTCTGAAGAGTTTGAAATCAAGAGTGGAGTTAAGCAAGGTTGTGTACTAGCTCCCACCCTCTTTGGAATATACTTTTCACTTCTACTGAAATATGCCTTTCGTGATCAGGATGGTGGTATATACATTCACTCACGCTCAGATGACGGCCTCTACAATGCTCAGAGATTGAAGGCCAAGACCAAAATTAGGAGGGTACTGATCAGAGAGTTGCTTTTTGCAGATGATGCTGCAGTTACGACCCACTCTGAGGAAGAATTACAATGTCTACTATCTGCATTCTCCAATGCTTGTTCTGAATTTGGTTTAACAATTAGCAAAAAGAAGACACAGATTATGTCACAAGGTGCACATGGGGTACCATCAATCTTTATTGACGACGCCGAACTAGAGATGGTAGACCATTTTACATATCTAGGATCAGTGGTAAATAGCAAATTATCCCTAGATCAGGAAATCAACATCCGGATTGGTAAGGCAGCAACAACAATGAACAGGTTAAGAAAAAGAGTCTGGGAGAACAGGAAGCTTACTGCCAAAACAAAAGTCCTTGTCTATCAAGCCTGTGTCCTTAGTACTCTTCTTTATGGCAGTGAAACCTGGACAACTTACTCACACCAAGAGAAACATTTAAACAGCTTTCATATGCAGTGTCTGCGAAGAATTCTTGGTATTAAGTGGCAAGACAAAATCACAAATACTGAAGTATTGGAAAGATCAGGTTGTGTGACGGTTTATTTCATGCTCAGTCTTCGTAGACTTAGATGGATAGGACATCTTAGGAGGATGGATAATGGTAGAATACCAAAGGACATCTTTTTTGGTGAATTACAGATGGGTAAGAGATCTCAGGGTCGGCCTCTACTACGATACAAAGATGTGTGTAAGCGGGACATGATTGATACAGGCATTGATAATGCACATTGGGAGAAAGTCGCCGCTGAACGTGTTGCATGGAGGGCAATCATCAATAAAGACAAAGGAGAAAATTATTGCAGATAAGTCACACACCGAGCATGTGAGACGTAAGATGGTGCATGATGGTGGAAATGACGTGTTCACATGCACCCACTGTGAACAAACATTTACAGCGCGAATTGGCCTTATCAGTCACATTCGCTACCGCCATGGGTAAAAGTTATTATGCCTCTTTGAAGCACAAACTATCGTCTGTCAAGACAGCAAGGTGCCAATGTAAATGTAAATGTATATTTGCCCATATTAAATCTATACTTTAACAAATATTTCCATAGATATTGGGGATAATCTCAGTGTTTGCTGTGTAAAACATAAGTATTTATAAACATTTGCTCTTCCCGTCTGTCTTTAAACTAAGAAATCAATGTAAGGCAAATAACTATCCCAAAACCAATGGAAAATAAAGGAAAGACAGAACTGGACATTCAACAGTTCATAGCTAAAATGCGCGCAGCACAATGCTATCATCAACAATGACAGTTGTGTAGATATAGGCAAGAAGTAAATATGGGAGTTCTTGGCTAGCTTGTGAGGTAAAGCTGTTGCCGAACAATATACAGCAAAGAAGACTACAAAATCATGCATGAGAATGGAGAAAGTAAACTCTGCAGCCCTACAAAGGTTCACTTATAATCTTGTGTGAAGTTGTTATCATATCTGTGAATCAGTCAATGGTCAGGAGGATTAAAATCTGGATGTTCTTGGCATGAATGATTACCATTAATTCAGACATATCTTCACAAAGATTGTTACACAGTGAACAACTAGGGTTAGAATTAAATTGTAAAAAGACACAGATTATGGTCATCACTAGGAAGGACGAAATACCACAATGTAATATACAAGTAAATGGGAATATTCTTCAACAAGTGAGCAGGTACAATTATCTCGGAACAGTAATAACATCTGATGGGAGATGCCTTGAAGAGATTAGAACAAGAATCGCCATGGCAAAAGTAGCCTTTAGCAAGATGAAAAACATATTGACCAATAAAAAGATGTCAATTGAAACGAGAAAAAGAGTGTTGAGATGCTACATTGAACCTGTACTTTTATATGGATGTGAAGCGTGGACAATGAGCAGTCAGGCTGAAAAATATCTGATGGCTGTAGAGATGTGGTTTCTGAGGAAAATGCAAAGAATACCATGGACAGCCAGAAAGACCAATGAACAAGTCCTTCAAGAAACAAATGAAGATCGCAAATTGATTAGAGAAATTAGACGTAGACAGTCAAAATTTTTTGGGCATGTTATGAGAAGAAATGGATTGGAGAATTTGGTGACAACTGGTAAGATCGAGGGAAACAGACCAAGGGGAAGACCTAGAAGCAAGTACATGGATGGCTTGGCCTTGTGGCATGGTCGAGACAGAAACACGGAGCTGATCCACGACTCTGGTGATCGAGTGAGATGGCAGAACATGACCGCCCACGCTTACCGGCATGGCACATGATGGATGGATCTTCACAAACAAGTGTGAATCTCTTATCCTGGCCAAATAAGTGTCCATAGCTATGGCAGAACTGATTGTCTACCTTCCAAAGCACCAACTGTGGGCACTTTTCAAACAAATAAGGGATTATTAATGCAGTTAATTCATGACCGGCTACTATAAGTTGACACTGCTATCAGTAACTAACTCATTTGCACAGACTGTCAGAATTTCTGAACTTGCTTGCAAGTAGTCAGGAAAAATTAATACTGATTTATTATAATGTTTTGTTTTGCAATTTTCTCCGCATATTAGAGATTTGTTTTTTTATTTATGTGTGAGACTTTATTGTGGGTGGCAGGTTAGGGATATCCCCTACATTAGGAGAAGTAAGGTGCCGCCTTCCCTCCGCTCGAGTACAGAACACCCTTGGGCAAAGTGGAGTATCTGTCTGGCTCCCTCAACCAGGGTAATGTAAAACCATGGGAGCAGGCGGAGGAATGAGCTTCCAGCCAACAGATAGTAGTTGGCCATGGCCTCAAATCTGTAATGACAGGCAGAGGATATCTTTCTGGAGACAATGGCTACAGTCACTGACCAATACGGCCACTGCAAAGAAGGAAAGCAATTACAGAATAACTTCTTTACAGGCACCTAGGACATCATGATTCTTCATAGAAGCAACCTCGTCTGGTGGAGCAAGTCATGCGCCTATTGTTAGCATGAGTGACAGTGCAACTGACTGAATCATTTAAAATCCGGACATAGAATTTTTATACCATGACAGCAGATGGCAAATTAGCAATATCCAGCAAGAGATGTGATGTCAAAAGAGATGTCAGATCAAAATCTATTAAAGAATATTAGGCAGTATCAGATAGAATACAACTGGTCAAGTTAACTGGCAGACCTTTTGATGTCAACATTATTCAAGCATATGCCCTAGGAGCAGACAGCAGTGATCACCATACAGATGAATTTTATAGCGATGTGGATAATGCCTTGAAGAATGGTTAGTAATTTTCCACTGCCCCTCTTTGGAATGGACTCAGGGGCTGCCTGCAGTATACATTTGTTTAGATTGTCCACCATTACTTTCCTTTTACCATGTCAAACTTTTGTGTTTTCACAGTATTTGTCTGTTAGCATGGCTAATTTATCCCTATCAGTTAATTTGTAATTCCAGCAAGGCAATGGCGCTTGCTCCATATTCATCATAAATCATCAGTGTTACTGGTCTGTGGTCACTGCCTGTTAATTGGTTTAGGACACAGCAATCAATTTTGCGAAGTTGGTTGCAAAGGCAACAAGTTAAAAAGCCCTCTTTGGAAAACCTTAGGGTAACAAAGTGGAGCTGGAAAAGAAGAAGAAAAAAGAATTTATTTTCAAGTCCCCCTTTACTTCATCTTCCTCTGGGGGTATAAAAAGGAAGTATAGGGAACAAAATCGTTTCATGGAAATAAATGCTTAGGTAGACCAAAGGCTGAGAGATTATAAATTGTGACTTTTCAAACCACCCGAATAGACAAATTTTCCCCTTAACCCCCAATAAAAATTTTAAAAAGGGTTTTTTGGTTTTTTAAAAAAAGTTTATTCCCGCCTACACCCTACCATTTCCCCCTCTTTTTGGGACAGAGTATTTTCATGTAAAGGTTTTTTTTTTTTTAGGGGAAGTCCCCCCTTTTTCCTTTTTGTTAAAACCTTCATGGTCAAAATGAATGGCTTGAAATCCTCTGAATGAAAATCTGTGATGTGATGTGAACAGGGGCATCTCTCTTGATGCCACATCAATTTTGTCTTCATAAAGGCAATTTGTTAGGGGTAATTTTTTTTGTTAATGGCTCCTTTGGCATTCCACAGTATGCTGAAGATCGATGATGTTTAGAAAATAGCTCTCACCCCAATCCTCTGTGCCTTGACTACAAAGAACAGGATAAGGTCACCATCAGTCGCATCCAGTGTTTGACTGTCTTCAGACTACCAACAAGACAGCGAGCGGGTTTGTGTCTTCTCATCTTGTCCCTATCCTTTGATCTGTTCGACATGGGAGACCCTATCATTAGCTAAGCTGTCATCGGATTAGCTCTTGGAGTCATTGGAACACGTCCAGGTGGATACACAACAGAGGAGTGAGTGTTTTATAGACTATTTTCTGATATGCCAGGTTATTCATCAGACGACTGGTAAAAGGTTTTTTTAAACATATTCCTTCTTCATTCTTCATGTGAATGGCGCATAAACAGATTCTTGGGAAGATAATATTATTTCCTACTGTATTCAAAACTTTTCTGATAAAATGAATATATATTAATAATCATTTGGTCTTTCAGCAATAATGTTTTAAATTCCTTGAAATATTAATGTAATTTGCAATTATCATGGAGGTTGCCAAAAAAAAAAAAATTGCAGAGAAGCAGAAAATCATGAAATGATACACATATGTAAGAACATCTACTGAGGACATGTTTTCAATGTTTTACTCTGCAAGTCACTAACATGAGACTGAAAACAAATAAACATTTGAGTATCTGGCCTGCATGCATTTTTAAGGAGACAACTAGACTGTAGAGATGAAACAATACACAAGCTACAGATTCTAAACTTCACAGTACTGATTTGTCAATGACCTTTTGGCAATGCTTCTGCTATGAACGTATAAGAAAGTGGTAATATTAATGAATACTTACGGTGGTCACCAAACATTGCTTGGACATCTTCATCCTCATCGTCAATTTCTATAACCTCAAACTGGCCAGCATCATTGGAGCCTTCCCCAGCGTCATCATAGCCAGGTTGATAATAAGACCTATCATCAACAGATTTGTCATAATCCACAGAAACAGCTGATGCTGGTTCATTCTCACTGGACATGTCCACATCTGTTTCAGTAGCATTAACTCTGCTAGTACTTGGCATATTTACTTCATCTGCCAAAGAATGTTCCTTACTTGCCACTTCAGATCCCATACCCAAGGAGCCATGACTATCTGACTCTAACTGGCTACAGCTCTCTTCTCCTGGCTGTTGGTTGTCAGTTAATGCTGTTTCCAGAAAATTGCTTTTGAATTCTGCACTTTCATCAGTAACTGCGTTATCACTATCATTATTGCTAAACGTATTCCCACTAACTGAATTTGTTTCATCTGGGTCACGTTTTACCTGAACTTTGTCTGCTTGATTAAGAGAAGAATCAAGACTCTGATCGTCTGACGGGTTGTGTGGATGCTCACCATCAAAATTATTTTCACTGTCTGCTTCAAGTGTTTCTTTCTTAATGTTCATCTGTAGGGTGCTGTCACTGGCACTGTTATTTGACTGTGACTGTTTCGAATGTGAATCAGTATACGAGGAACTGACTGAAGGAGACATTGCATGTGAATGTGCTGCCTGGCCTCCTGCTGGAGATTCTGCTGAATGACTCTGAAGGTGATATTTCTGATGAGATAATTTCAAATCATCTGTTCTTGTACGTTTTTGAGGTCCTTTCACATTGTGACTGTAAGGTGATAGTTGTGCTCCTGCTTTTTGAAATTTGGAATTCAAATGTTCTGGTGGTGCTCGAGATGCATAAGGTGCTATCTGGGGCTGGGGAATTGGTGAACATGCTCCATCACGAGTTTGTTTTGGGTGCTCTTTTTTAGCTAGGAAACTGTTGCTCACAAATGTCATGGAATTGGTTGTGCTCTTCAGTACTTTCTCATTGAGGACATAGTCAACTTTACTTCCACTGTCTATATTAATGTTTATATAGCCAACAATTTCAATGCCAGAGTCGAAATCCATGAACCCATGACACAAAGCTTGCAGAGATTTACTCAGACTTGAGATAAACCTATTTGCAACAGTTAAATCTATCTGTAACTCTGGCATCCTGACAATCTGAAATGAGCATAAAGTTGAAAATGTAACATTTTTACAACCTGAATAAATACTCTAAAAGTAATTTCAGTTTAATGAGAAAAATTAAGACTATAAGTACAGGCAAAGTGATATGATGCAAAGCTGCTGACTCAGGAAATGTTCATCTGAAATTAGATATCTAATTCCTAAGTCATCCTTCACTATTGTAATTAATAGTGAGGACAGTGAGATACGGGAAGTCTTTAAACACTAAACATACTATATTACAAACTTTAGAAGTAAATTTAATAGAGTGAAAGTTACAAATTAAGAGGTACTTTTGCTTTCTTTCACCCCAAACAAACTTTGCCAGCTATATTTAGAGTCACCAGCTATATTTAGCGCCGACGGTGATCTCCTCTGTGTTCGGGTGGAGTGCGTGTCAGTGCATTTCAATTGCCCCACACCACAGTGTTGTTTCTTTGGGCTGTGGCAACCGTTTCTGTCTCCCTTCGATCCTCATTTGCATCGGTCCTGCAATCACTTTCCGGTTAGGGTTAGGATTAGGGTTAGGGGTAGGGTACACACACTAACCCTAACCCTAATCCTACCCCCCCAACCAGAAAGTGAAAGAATAGCGCACCACCGCCGCAGCATAGAATTGCGCACCGAGCTATGACGCAACAGACGGAAACCCCCTGAATGTTCGGCGCAACACAGGGAACCCCTGGATGTGACGTCATACCCTGGGATTCCTTTTTGTTTGGGGTGAAAGAAAGAAAAAGTACCAATTCAGAAAATGGGAATTCTTGATGCTGGTGTGAGCGACTCTCATTCCGACAATGCAGTGAAACTAATTGATAGTTGACACTGTTGCTCTGGATTTTTCTAACCCTGGGTATGATGTTTTTTATTCTATAAAATTCAGTTTTTGTTTGACCTATTCTATTCTTTATCTCAAGAAAACTGAAGCAATGGTTATATCAAAGAAAAAGGTAATGCCAAAATGTGATTTAAAAATAGAAGTGAAAATGCTTAACCAAGTTTATAAATTCAAGTATCTTGGGTAAATCATAACAGATGGAAGATTGCGAATGAAAATTTAAAAATAAAAAATATTGAAAATGCATTGACAGAGATTAACCCTTTAACGGGTGAAAAGTCCATTTCCGCCCGGACCCCTTACGGGCGAAACATCCCAAACCGCCCGTTACTATTATGCATTGTAAAAACACGATCTCTGGGCTTTCCGATACTTCCGATGGCTACTTTCGCTTTCGCCGATAGCTTGACAACGAGGCCGCCATTTGCAAGAGCGGACTATGAATTTGAACAGGTTTTTTTTTCATAGTTTTCGGGGTTTTTACACTTTGTTTTTCAAAATGGATTTTAGTGATTCTTCAAGTGATAGCCGAGATTTCGCTGGGTTCAATTTAAGTGACATTGAAGGGCACGAAGTTGACTATTAATCGGAGCTAGATATCAGTGATCAGCGTTACTTTGTGTTAGCAGTTGTGAGTCGGACTTTAACCCTTTACAGGGCAGACGTTTGTCTGTTTTGTAGCCCTGAACGGGCAAGAAGAATATTTCAGGTTCGGAAAAATTTTGGGTTACAGTTAGTAAAATCATCACGTATAAGTTGTTAGTCAAATAAACAGCAAAATGACGCGAAAAGCATGCAGAATATGTTACTCACGCGAAGGTTGCAGCTAATCTATATATGAACACAAATATTTAAAAAATATGACACAATGTTGGTGATTGTCAGTCATCTATACGGCAATTTACAAACACATTCTCAGAATTAGAATCACTTTCTTCAAAGTCTTCAAAGTGTCTATGTACACTGCCCACGCTGGTATCACTGATATGTAGCTGCAATTCAGTCATCTTCATGCACTTAAATGTCGCTTAAATTGAACCCAGCGAAATCTCCGCTATCACTTGAAGAATCATCGAAATCCATTTTGAAATACAACGCGTAAAACCTCCCAAAACTATTTTTAAAATCCGTTCAAATTTAAAGTACGCACTCGCAAATGGCGGCCACATTGTCAAGCTATCGGCGAAAATGAAAGTAAACGATCGGAAGCCTCGGAAAGCCGCGAGAATGTGTTTTTACAATGCATAATAGTAACGGGCGGTTTCAGACGTTCTGCCCATAACGGGGTCCGGATGGAAATGGACGATTTGCCCGGTAAAGGGTTAAAGAAAGTGATTATGATTCTGAAAATGTGTTTGTAAATTGCCGTATAGATGACTGACAATCACAAACAATATGCTGTATTTCGTAAATATTTGTGTTCATGTATGGATTACTGGCAACAATCACGTGAGTAACATATTCTGCATGCTTTTCCCTTCATTGTGTTGTTTATTTAACTAAAATCGGTTGACTAACACCTTATTTGTGATGTTTTTACTAACGTAACCCGAAATTTTACAGCACCTGAAAAAATCTTCCCCATTCAGGGCTAAAAAACGGACAAGAGTCTGCCTGGTAACCGTTTAAAGACAGAAAAGTCCAAGCAAAAGGTGCATTTCAGAAAATAAAAAAATATCTTAAGCAATAAATCATTCTCACTGAATATCAGAAAGAGTGCTGAAATGCTGTATCCTTTTCTATTGTATGGCAATGAATCATGGAACATGAACAACCAAATTTGGAAGAGCTTGGAGGCAATGGAGATATGATTTCTAAGACGAATGTTGTGAATACCTTGGACTGAGAAACTAATAACAATTGCCAGAAAAGGACGAAAGAAAGTAAGACAGTATATACAAAGTGAGCCCTTATTCACAAAATTTTGTGAATAGTACGAGCCCCTATTCACAAAAATTTGAAGAAGACTCTATTATTCTCTCTTCTCGTCTGTCTTTTTTTCAAGTTCTTTTTTTTTCAAACCTCACAAAGACAATATTTGTCGACAAGGACACACTCTACGTACATTGATATATATTTTAGTTCCTAAAACAAGCAACTAGAAAGTTGCTTAGAAGCCCTGGAGATGTGGATATACAGACGAATATGTCATATTTCATGGAAACAAAAACAATCAAATTCAGAGGTTCTAGAAAAACTGAGAATGAAGAGAGAGTTGTGTCACGGGACCACTGGAGTTAACGATCAGATGATAGATTTACAGAGACAGCTGCAACTTTTTGTTCATGGGAGGGGAAACACTTCCATCAGATCAAACAAAACCAAAAGTCCTTGAGATTTCCCCAGGACACAGGAAAATTGCCGGCATGTTATTTTGCCCAAATCGCAAGATGAAAGAAAAATGCCGTTTTGATTTGGTTGCCGCCAAGACCTGTTGTTGACAGCGAATGACGTCACTCGGCCAATCTCCAACTGGAGGAAACATAACTTATTTGCCGCAGTGGGAAAAATGGTATTAAACTAGACTGAAGTGTTTTTTAATTAACAACAGAAATGCATCAAACATACAGCAAGTCAGAAGTTATAGAGGAGCTGAGTGCCACAGTGACCATTTCCTCGTTGGAGCAAAATTTAAAATAAAACTTAAGAGAGCTTTCTATACTAAATTACAAAGATTACACCCAACATATAACAGAGAAAAACTACAAGAGAAATTTACAGATGAAATAAAATGTAAACTTGAAACTTTGCAAAACCCTTTGGAGGAAAGCGTTGACCAAACTTGGTTGAACATCAAGAATACAATTCAATCTACCGCAGAAGAATGTCTCGGTGTGTTAACCACGCATAGAAAGAACAGATGGTTCAATCAAAAATGTGAAGAAGCAGTCATTAGGAAGAAGAATGCCAGACATGTATGGTTAAATGACATCAATAACATCCAAAAGGAAGAGCATTATAGAAATGAATGTAAAGAGGCTACAAAAATAGTCAGACAGCAGAAGCGAGAATATATGAGTAATATAATCAAAGATATGGAAACTAATCACCAGAAAAATGAATCCAGAAAATTTTTTAAAGTACTGAAGTCAATGAAATGAGGGCACCAACAAAACACATATGGTTTAAAAGACAAAAATGGGAATATGATAAATACCAATGAGGAAATGTTCAACACATGGAAAGAATATTTTATTGAATTACTAAATTGTGAAGCTCCAAGTAACATTTTCCCACAGGAAGAGGTTCTAACATGCGAACCACAAATTGAAGAACCTACATTTGAAGAAATCCTATATGTAATCACACGACTTAAAAACAATAAGGCAACTGGGACTGATGGAATTGCTGCTGAATTTATAAAGGCAGGTGGCCATGCATTACATCTAAAGCTATACGAACTAATAATAAAAATCTGGAGGACAGAAGAATTACCCCATGACTGGAAAGAGTCATTATTGATACCTATCTTTAAGAAAGGAGACAAGTTCCAATGTGGAAATTATAGAGGAATATCACTAGCTGTCCACAAGCTATAAGATACTATCCGCAGTATTACTAAATAGACTAAAACCATATTCAGAAGACATATTAGGTGACTACCAGGCGGGTTTTAGACAAAACAGATCAACAATAGATCAGATATTTATCTTACGACAAATAGCCGAGAAACATTGGGAATATAAAAGAGATCTCCATAACATTTTTGTGGATTTTTTAAAAAGGCTTTTTGATAGGGTTTCCCTAGGATAGTCCCATGGAATGTTATGCAGGAAATTTTGGAAAACCAATATGTTACTCACACGAAGGTTGCAGCTAATCCATATATGAACACAAATATTTACAAAATATGACACAATGTTGGTGATTGTCAGTCATCTATACGGCAATTTACAAACACATTCTCAGAATTAGAATCACTTTCTTCAAAGTCTTCAAAGCGTCTATGTACACTGCCCACGCTGGTATCACTGATATCTAGCTGCAATTCAGTCATCTTCGTGCACTTAAATGTCACTTAAATTGAACCCAGCGAAATCTCCGCTATCACTTGAAGAATCATCGAAATCCATTTTGAAATATAACGCGTAAAACCTCCCAAAACTATTTTTTAAATCCGTTCAAATTTAAAGTACGCACTCGCAAATGGCTGCCACATTGTCAAGCTATCAGCGAAAATGAAAGTAAACAATTGGAAGCCTCGGAAAGCCGCAAGATCGTGTTTTTACAATGCATAATAGTAACGGGCGGTTTCAGACGTTCTGCCCATAACGGGGTCCGGACGGAAATCGACGATTTGCCCGGTAAAGGGTTAAAGAAAGTGATTATGATTCTGAAAGTGTGTTTGTAAATTGCCGTATAGATGACTGACAATCACAAACAATATGCTGTATTTCGTAAATATTTGTGTTCATGTATGGATTACTGGCAACAATCACGTGAGTAACATATTCTGCATGCTTTTCCCTTCATTGTGATGTTTATTTAACTAAAATCAGTTGACTAACACCTTATTTGTGATGTTTTTACTAACGTAACCCGAAATTTTACAGCACCTGAAAAAATCTTCCCCATTCAGGGCTAAAAAACGGACAAGCATCTTCCTGGTAACGGTTTAAAGACAGAAAAGTCCAAGCAAAAGGTGCATTTCAGAAAATAAAAAAAATATCTTAAGCAATAAATCATTCTCACTGAATATCAGAAAGAGTGCTGAAATGCTGTATCCTTTTCTATTGTATGGCAATGAATCATGGAACATGAACAACCAAATTTGGAAGAGCTTGGAGGCAATGGAGATATGATTTCTAAGACGAATGTTGTGAATACCTTGGACTGAGAAACTAATAACAATTGCCAGAAAAAGACGAATGAAAGTAAGACAGTATATACAAAGGGAGCCCCTATTCACAAAATTTTGTGAATAGTACGAGCCCCTATTCACAAAAATTTGAAGAAGACTCTATTATTCTCTCTTCTCGTCTGTCTTTTTTTCAAGTTCTTTTTTTTTCAAACCTCACAAAGACAATATTTGTCGACAAGGACACACTCTTACGTACAGTGATATATATTTTAGTTCCTAAAACAAGCAACTAGAAAGTCGCTTAGAAGCCCTGGAGATGTGGATATACAGACGAATATGTCATATGTCATGGAAACAAAAACAATCAAATTCAGAGGTTCTAGAAAAACTGAGAATGAAGAGAGAGTTGTGTCACAGGACCACTGGAGTTAACGATCAGATGATAGATTTACAGAGACAGCTGCAACTTTTTGTTGATGGGAGGGGAAACACTTCCATCGGATCAAACTAAACCAAAAGTCCTTGAGATTTCCCCAGGATACAGGAAAATTGTCGGCATGTTATTTTGCCCGAATCGCAAGATGAAAGGAAAAACGCCGTCTTGATTTGGTTGCCGCCAATACCACCTGTTGTTGACAGCGAATGACGTCACTCGGACAATCTCCGACAGGAGGAAACATAACTTATTTGCCGCAGTGGGAAAAATGGAATTAAACTAGACTGAAGTGTTTGGCTAGCTCTGTTCAAATTTAGGAAAGAATCTATTGTGTTCTGTGTCAATTAAAGTTGATGAACATGTGCCTTGCATGGCAATGTGTAGATTCAATTCAGGATAGAGCTGGTGTACATAAGGTATTCACTAGATAGCGTTTAGGTATAAGTAATGTATGATAGTCTAGTGATAGAGTGTAGGACTTGAGCATAGTGTTGTTGCTTTGTGGTTAGGTATTCTAGGAGTGTCAGCTGAACATTCACTGTTTAAGATTCTGGATGATTCAGGGAAGGAGGTTTTATTCAGCGGCTTTTGCTCTGGGCCCATAATCAAGAGGGTCTGAAGGAACATGGCTCTGTTGAGCAGAAACAGATAACTATCTGGAAATGACTCCTTAGTGATAGGGTTCACGGAAGTTGAGTGAAATTATTTTCCATACCACATGTAAAAAGGAACAATATGGGTTATAAGGGGAACAGGAACAACGAACATAGAGTTCTTCTCAGTTATTAGATTCCTGTGGAACTGTAATTATTAACTGTGTAATCGTGAAACTCTAGAACATTTAGGAATGAATCATTTTGTTTCAAGTGACAGTGATCCGTGTTTTCACGATACAGGGATTGTTAAATCTCAGAACGGTAGGGACATTTAGTAACATTGTGTGTGATCGATTCAGGATCAGTATTGGACTATATCCGTGATTGGTGACCAGGTATTTGGGTTATCAAAGAGATACTGGAGAAAGTCAACATCTGGCAGGAGGGACAAATCGTTTGGTGAGGTCATTGTATGCTGAGCTATGATGATGTGTGGCCATTACCGGGATGGTCAGACTTTGCTCCTGAGCTGTCCGGTCTGATTCTGCAGACACACTAGAGTATACGATATACATTCTACACATACACTTCGCACATACATACACTTTTCTTCATTAAATTAAATTGTTATTAATTTTTAGAAGCTAGAGTTGTGCAGTATGTTGCTTTGGGGAAGAATGAGAGGGGGCATGATCCAGTGGTGAGTGGTGAGAGAGAAAGAGGTATCCAGGGATTGACGGGGTGTTGTGGACGGGGTGTTGTGGACGGAATCTAGTGGATTCTCCAGAATAATGATATGGGGTTAAAAAGAATGTGAGTGTTGATTCCCCTCACCCCAGGGACGACACCATAAATAAATACACGACAAGTTGATGGAAGAAATAAAGAGGAGGCATGTGAAATATTTCGGCCATGTTAAAAGACATGATACTCTTATAAAAGCCATACTGGAGGGCAAGGTTGAGGACAAGCGAGCAAGAGGTAGACAACGATACAAGTGGGAAGATAACATCAAGAGATGGACGAACATCAGCCTGACAGAATGTGCAGTCAAGGCAAGAGACAGAGTGTTGGAGATCCATTGCAGCCAGCCTTCATTGTAGAGACAGCACCTGATTGATTGATTGCGGGGAGTCGAACCCCAGTCTCCCGTGTGACAGGCAGAGATTGATTGATTGATTGATTTAGGAATTGACATCACAGCATTCGGGGCATTCCCATAAGTGCTCCGTCCCCATCCTCAGCAGCCAGCGAAGAGTTCCAGCACTAATGGTACCAGTAGCAATCTGATTATAAGTCCGTCTCGCCTTTCCTTTGAGCGTTGAGTGACGGCCAGATCCCTTCGTCACTCCTCGCTGTCTCATTCTTGCCAGACCATGGTAATCCATCTGCTCCTCCGAGGTGTGCACGTGCTCCCACAAGGCCGCAACCACGCCTGCCTTGTCATGTATCAATACTCCACCAAGTTCTGCAGAGCCAGCCAATTTGTCTGCGTGTTCATTTCCCAGGACACAGGCATGCCCCGAAGAAAAGATCCAGGCGATGCTTGTCACCCGTGACCTCTGAAGCGAAGCAAGCCACTCCGCACGAAGTCTCCCCGTCTTCACCCTCCTCAGCATGCTTTCTGAGTCAGTTACAATCACGATGTGTGTGTGTGTGTCATATTCTCCATCCAGCGGAGAGCCGCAGTGACTGCCTCCACTTCCATTCTTAAGCTGGATGTTGTGGTATCATATGCCAGGTTCTCCTGCCCCAAACATCGACCATTAGCTTTGGCTATGAACCCCCAGCCACTTCTCTCACCTCTTGACACCGAACCATCTGTGTAGATAATCACATCACTCGAGTGAGCATTGTCCTGAATTAGTTGCTGGATTTCCACTTCCCTGCTGGCCACTCCCTGCTTAATGTGATTATAGCTCTGCACAAGTCTGACTGCTCCGCTGGCACTCTGACCCACTCCTCTCCACGCCTAATGTTCTCCAGGGGGCACACCTGTCTGATCGTATCCTCCGCCTGAGCCATCCACGATTTCCCTCTTATCAGTCGCTGACCCTTAACTGCGTCCAGCGCCTCATGCAGTGGGTGGTTTGTGTTTGCAGCTACTCTGAGGTATGCCTTCGCCTGCATCACCTTGAGCCTACCAGCAACAGTCGGCAGACCAAGGATGTAACGCATACACACTACTGGGGTGTCTCTAGTGCATCCCAGAATGACCCGTATAGCTTCGTTCTGTATGCGCTCTAACTTCACCAGCTGACTCTCTGAGACAGTGAGCAGACCTAATCCATAATCAATTACTGAGAGGATCAAGTGCTGGCAGAGATACTAACCACTACACTACCAAGAACACAATGATAGTTCCACAAACATTAATAATGTAGTCAAAAGGAAGTGGACATCACGTGACCAGCCATAATTTTTTGTGTATAGCGGCTCGTACTATTCATAAAATTTTGTGTATAGTCACTCCGATATACAAATATAAAAAAGTTACAAAACTTCAGTGTTCTTTGGTCATGTAAAGAGAACCAAAGCAATGGAAAACATTGTGATGGCAGGAAGGAAAGATTGGCTGTAGCAGACCGAGAGAAGTGACTGCATTGAGGAATATCATCATTTGTTTTGGTCCTCCACATCGTCATGCAACAACCTCAATGGTTTTTGGAAACATTCTCAGCCCTGTGCAGGCATCAAACCTGAGGCAGCTGCCATAACTTCCCACCACAGCTCCCCCTATGTAGGTGTTAGTCTACTCTCTATGTAGTGTAAATATTTCCAATGTTCATTTGTTGTGTTTTCTTGTCTGCTGATGAAGGTTTGCTGCCACAATGTCCTTTATTATTTTCCGTAATTTTATTTTGTAAAGATGCTCCACACTGTATTTTTTTTTTTAATATTGGGTACATGATTATTTTAATGATGATGACCTGGATGATAATGAATTAGTAGGCAATTATATTTAATTTATATTATAAATAATTGTTCTGTGTATTAGACAAGACTCGTCTGGCTGTTGTGTTGTGTGAACAGCTACTTTAACTTTAACTTACTATAAATTATAATTTATAGTATAGTATAATTAATAAATTATTAATTATTATTAAATTAATATGCTTGTGCTACAGACGAGACGGTAGAGAGTAGAGAGTAACATTATTTCCTATTGAATTTATTAAATTTAGTGACACTGACACGATAAGGGAGGGCAAGGGGTTAACCGTTAAGTTAGCAAGTAGAAGTCTAAGAAGTCAAGTAGTAGTAGTTAGTTAGTTAGTACCCAACAAACATCATCGTCATCAAGATCACCAGGACTCACACCGCCAACATTTATTTATGAAATGACGCAATGTTCTCACAACGTGTGTTCCCACACCGTCTGTTACACTCACCTACTACGTTATTTCACAGTAAATAAGCATGAAAACTAAAGTGTGCGAGAATATGTCTCTTCCTGCAAATGTTTTACAATATCAACCCAAGTACTAGTGTAGTACAGAGTCGTATAGCGTCTGGTTGGCCATGTAAATAACAGGACGGGGGTGCTAGCACTTTTCACGTGAGATACGGCACATATATTGTTCTCAAATAATTACTATTGCTTCTGATGGATTCTTCATATCGCTATATTATAATAAGGTTATAAAATAAAAGTTAGACAGATTAAAAATTTATGAAAACTGAGGACAAATTGCATGTGTTGCTGTTGAACTGTTGTATTTGCATGTATTTTATTTGTAAAAAAAAAATAATGGGCTAACTGGCATATTAAAATGGAAGCAAAGGAACCGTAGATTTACTTCTTCAATGTCGCTAGTTGTTAGTCGAGGTTCCAACTTCGCGGCAACGGGTCATCCCCATATTGCTTCGTTCCTGTGCCAGTTAATATCACACAAAATGCTCCTCACTGCCCAATGTGAACAATGGAATAGACAGGAGTATCGGCAAGCCAACAGCCCGCACAGGTACACTGTGCATAATGCCGCCCCAACAAAAAAGTCCTCCATGAAAAATACAGTTCATCGTCGATGGAAACGGCAGTCACCAGAAAGACTTCATTGACCCGGGTTTTATTCCATATGGCTCGGTTTCTTTCTGCAGGGCATCCCGCTGAAAGCGCCGCACAAAGCACGAACTGCGTAGCTCCAGCGGCGACTCCCAGGAGTCTCCTGAAAAATGCACTCGTGAGCCGAAGAAGCAAACAAGTCAATCCAGCAACAGCCGACCGCCATCGTTCCGAACATGCAGTTCACGCGGACAGATGTAAAAGCATTCCATTCAAAACTCACAGCTCACAGTGTCGCGCCACGCACTCACTCAGTAGCAGGGCGGGGGAACCATATCCTCCTTAGTCGCCTCTTACGACGTGCATGGTAGGCAACAGTGTTACTATTCTTTGCTCCCCGGCAATGTCTTTTCGTTCCATCTAGCCAACTCTTCATGGGTCGTCCTCTCGTCTTGTATCCCGATGTTCTATTGTAGAAAGAACGCTCTAGTTGGTTGATCTTGTTCCATTCTAGATTTCGAGGTCCCTAGATTGTGCATCTTGTTCAACTCTTGTAATGTGGTATGTGATGTTTGAACACAATACAGTTGACCCAATTTTTCAGGTGGGTCGTATTCTCTGTTGGTAGAAGAATTTGCTAAGTATTTACTATTTACCCGCTGGCTCTGTCAAATTGTCATTTACTGCCAATATAGTATTTTGCGATGCATGGCAGGAGGGTCTTGAGTCTGAGGAATTAAGGCGGCCTACTAGTGCTGTCGCCGCGAACTATACAGGTTAGATTTTTTTCTTTTTGCCCCCTGCAGAAAAAACAAAAACTCCGCACTTTACCGAGGATTCGAACCCGGGTCTCACGAAGGAGAATCCGGCATTCCAGCCACTTTGCCAGACGCGGCTCTCCGTGTCGTTACACTTAGTTTCCTCAGGATGACTGTCTTCTTTTTGGTTTGTGTTGCTGCTTTGTTGGTGTGCTTTCTTCACGCCAGTCTGTCATCAAACACTACTCCAGGGTACGTGGGTTCTTTATCTTCTCTTAGAGGTATTCCATTTTTTGTGGATGACGCCTGCCTTTTATTTTTTTTTTAATTTTTATTTTCGGGATAGGGTAAAGAGAGTGGTGCTGTATCTGTTAGTAGTGTTTATGCTGACACGCTATTTGTATAAGGATCTAATCCATCTATAGCTCTTTGTAACAGTCTGGTGGCGCTGATGCATGTTCGTTTGTGCTGTATAGGACCAGGTCATCAGAGTACATCGCCACTTTAATTTCACGTGGTAGTTCAGCAACAGGGTCATTGATGTAAATTAGGAAAAGTGTGTGTGTGTGTGTGTGTGGCCCCCGGGGGGGGGGGGGGGGGGGGGGGTGTGTGACTCCACCTTGTGGAACACCATGCTCTTGAGTTCGTCTATCTGTACTGAGGATTTTCTGTTGTGCAAGTATGCTTTTTCACCTATTTGTACATTCTTCCATTCACTTGGAGGAGCGGCTGGCCGAGTGGCTAGAACGCCGGACTCTCCTTCGGGAGACCCGGGTTCGATCCCTTGGTAATGTGTGGGATTTTTTTCTGTCGGGGGCAAAAATAGAAAGTCCTAACCTGAACAGTTCGCGGCGACTGCACTAGCCAGGCGGCCTTAATTCCTCTGGCTCAAAGACCCCACTGTCATACATCGCAAGGTGCTATATTGGTATATTGGCAGTAAATGACAGTTTCTCAGTTTCTTCATCAGACCTCGTTTGCAGACATCGTCTAAAGCTTTATTTAGGTCTATCCACGCCGCAAGCACCAGTTTTTTCCCCCCTTGAAATGCATCCTAAATTTCTTGTAGAGGTTGTCTGATCTTCCAAAGAGTAACACCGTCTAAAATCTGCATGTGGCATAAGAATGTTTTCACTTTCAATGTACCATTGTAGTATGAGTCTGACACGCTAATTAATTGATTTTTCTATAGCTGGAGCCAAGGGAACTGTCTTTCTCTGGTTTTAGGAGAGGTATCAATTCTCACAAGGTTTGTGGAATTCTGACTAAGGTTCAGCAGCTATTAAAGATCTGCAGTAGCCTTGTTTTGGATATTCTTCCTAGGTTCTTGATCATTTCATTGCATATGCCGTCAGCTGTGGTCTCATTTTCAGTTTTAATGTTGCTAGCTCCATTTCAATAAGAGTGATAGGTGCCTCCACTATATTTTAATTTAGTCCCTCTTGTTGTTTCTCTGGGCTAATTTAAATGTTATTGTCTTGGGCAAATGAGTAGCAGTAGCTGCTTGTTTTTCTGTTAAGATCTTTCCGTCTTTATGTAGTGCAATCTTTAAGTTTCTTTCTCCATGTGCTCTCGTTATTAAATTGTTTTCCTAGCTTTTTTGTTTCTCTCAAAATTTTAGCACATTGGTTTCTCGTCAACTTTTCCGTCTAGCCTGCAAGTTGGACCTTTGAAATGTGACTTTTGAGTGCTGGTATTTATTGTGGTGTTCTTGGCTGAGTTTGGTCTCTGCTGGCTTTCTACATCATTATGCAATTGCTCTAGTTGACTACTCCAGTCATGTTTATATTGCTTATGAGCAACCTTTTGGTATAGACTTTTGTGCTATCTATGGTATGCATTTTCCAAACTCTTCAACTACTTTATTTATGCCTTTATCTTGTTGAGAATTCTAACCTGATGTGATGTTTGTACATTTTCCAATCTGGTTTCTTGTAGTTCAACTATACTGCCACCTAGTTGTTTCCCCAACATGTGATGTTCTTGTGATGTTCACTCCAGGTCTGGTGAATAAAAGTCAGGTCAGCTGTAGTTGTGGTATGCCATGCTCGCGAGTAGAAGATAGGTGAGTCGGATGACTTGTTAATCAAGATAAATCTATTCCAATGTTGGCAGTCTCTCTTCTTGCTGGCCCATGTGATCATAACCTCATTTCTATGAATGGCTATTAAAATCTCCACACACAATCACTTTTTTATTTTGTTGGGGTTGTATCCAGTGCCTGAGGATAGTCACTTGGACACTGGTAATTGATCAGATTTATAGATTTGTTTCTTTCAAGATACTCCACCCCTTCCATATATACTTTAATTTTGGCAGCAGTGTTGTTATTCTTTATAAGGGTGAGTATCCTACCCTTTCACCTGTCATTTCAGTCAGGTCAGTAAAACTGGTTGCCTCTGATTTTGAAAGCTGTTTTCATTGAGGCTAGTTGCTTGCAAGCAACATACATTTACTTCTTCATTCCAGATGTTTTCTAGCTCTATTTATGTATGTGTGTGTGCTAGTAATTCTTTCCGCATTCTAGTGCATTACTTTCGGTCTTTGGTATGGTTGAGAGAGTGCAAAATGTACAGAAGTAAATCTCTCCTGTGACATATAGGGAAAGTATACACAAAACTATTAGAACAAAGAGCTAGACCCATAGTTGAACAACAGTTAAGCAAAGTAAAATTTGATTTCAGGAAAGGTAAAAGTTGCACTGATGCACTATTCACACTAAGACAAATATGTGAAAATACCATCAAATACAGTGACCAGCAGAATATTATGTTTATCAGGAAAAATCAGGAAAAGGCTTCCAACAGAGTAGACAGATACAAATCATGGACCATCCTTGAAATCTACAGGATACAAGGACAATTTCTAGAAAACATCATAGCCATGTACCACTCGAGCCAAAGCGCAATAAGAATGTAAGAAGGTATATATGTTCACAGACAATACAGGAGTGAAACATGGATGTGTGCTCTCTCCCCTGCTATTTAATATCTACATGGACAGAATATCCAAAAAAGCAAGCTTTGCCAGAACAGATTCTGAAAATTTTAAACCCTTTTTCATTCAGATGAAACAAGAGATTCACCTGCAATAATGAGCTTTTTTTCCAGATGGTTAGCGCCTGTTCTATAGCGATGATAAATTGCACATCTCTGAAACACATTAAAGAATTCAAATATCTTGGAAGTACGATCACAAAAAATGCAGAACAGACAGAGAAATCAAAATCAGATGTCAAAAAGCAAGTGCGCTTATATATCAACTTTCACATATACTGAAACATCGAAATTATACCAATGTCTGCAGAACGACATATTATAAATAGCATATTCACACCAACGTATGCAACCAATTTCAAACTTGGACATATCCAAATCACACTTACGTAAATCAAGACCTATGAGATGAGATGCTTGAGGAGAGCTGCCAATTTAACTATCTGAGACTGAATAAGAAATGATGTTATCAGACAGACAGTGGGATCAACACCTTGTGCCATGTTTATTGAAAGACAGAAGATAATGGTTTGGCCATCTCATGCAACACCATCAACTACCAGCACTGGCCCTACATCAAAGAAGATCTGCTATGAGAGCAAGAGGACGCCCAAGAAGAAAATGGACTGATGACATCAAAGACAAAGTGTAATCATATGGAATGACACTATCCAGTTCCACCCATCAGGGCGCTGGAGTGCCAACAATTTCTCCCGACGCTTGATGGCAAAAGTGGAAGATGATGATAATGGTATGGTCAGACACACTGTTCTCATGTTTCCTGGCTACAAATGACATTTGAGAACACCTTTCAGTTACCGTGGTTAGACCATTTTGAGGCATAAGACCTTGTACTGCACCTGCCTGGGGGTCCATAATAGGACGGGCACTAGAGCGTTTTGCAGTTATAGACATATTTCCATCGTGTTTGTACGTGGTATCCTCATTGATGTGGTGCGACACCTGGTGGTGTTGCTGGTGTAGACTGTTATAAAATATTGATGAGCATAAAATGAGAAAAATAAGAAATACAACAAACCAGAAATTGGAGATGAACAGTGTGGAATTGTGGAAGTTAAAGACACAAACAACACCGTATATATCTTAAGAACACTAACAGCAAGAAAAATCCAGTCCTTGTGAAGACTAAATAAGATTAACTGTTCAGTAATTGCAACAGGCTAGTCAAATTATTTTATTATCTAAGACATTCAACAGCAAATTTACACCCTGAAATGATTCACACAAAGTAATTGTCAGTCTATTGTTAAGATTCTAAAAGATTGTTTTTTCATGCTCTTTGACATAAATAAAATGCATGCAAGTCAACAATACATTTTCTATATTATACATATTTTATTATCATGATTTAAAAAAAACAAGCTACCAAATAAACAAACATATATCTATGTTAAAAGATAACTACCAAGGATTAATGCTACAACTAAAATCTAACCAGTTTACTGCCACAACAGCCCAGATTATCATGTTTTCTTTCATCACCAGGTGTTGTTAGCTTTAAAAATTACTTTAAAAACGACTTTTGAACTGTCATGGGCACTAGAATGGGATAGTCACCTTTGATGTAGTCTAATGATGGACAAGCGTGTTTAAAAACTAACAGACACAGGCAGACAGTTAACAAAGATATTTTTCTGCAAAGTGGGCACAGGAAGGTATGTACATGTTACAAATGAACTATACATTTAAATTAAATTATGTATATTAACACAAATTGAGAAAATGGAACAAAGAGATGTACAGACAAAATATATGCATGTCACTGAGTAACAGAAACTGGGTTGACATCATCATTTTGCGAAATATAGAAAAAGGATTTTATATTACCATTCTGTGAACATATATATATATATATATATATATATATATATATATATATACTAGCTGACCCGGCCCGGCTTCGCACAGCCCCTAGCGGGTATCTATCTATCTATCTATCTATGTTTGGCCCCTTCCCGTTCCAATGGCGTGAAAAATGGGTTATAAAATGGATTATAAAATTTTCACTTATTTAAAATAGATGCATTATTTTTATGAAAACTGTGAAAATGCCTTAAAGATTTTATCATTATATTATAACGCATATGACTGTAGATAACTACTTTAAACATTTTATGAAACTTAAGAAAAATACAACAATTATTTAAATTACATAATACTAAATGCTACTAAAAGTTATGTCCCTTGATATAACTTTTCTTAAGTTAAGACCCCTTACGTAAATAACTGTTTTTAAACTAACAAACTATGCCAGTTGGCTTGGCGGGAATGAGAACATCTGTAAAAATTTCATCTCAATCGGATGGACCGTTCGCGAACGCATAAGAGACACACAAAGACACACACAAACATTCTCTTTTATATGAGTGGCACCTTGCAGTCTTGACAGACCAAAGTATGTGAGTTGGAATGTGGCCAATATTCCATCACAACGCCTGGGCAGAGCTTCAGAGAAACATGTGGTGCCCAAACGACATGTTCCCTCTCTCAGCCTAACCTTGTGTATTCCAGAGGAATGGGTAACCAATACATCTGGCACAAGGTAGGCTGCAGACGCTGGCGGCACAGCATCAAACCTCAGAGACCTCGCCACCACGAGCAGATGGCGAGTGATGGCCAGACCCTGGAACCCGGCTTAGAGACGTTCAGCTAAGTCCCACAGGTGAGGGCCTCGTACGCACCTGGACCGTAAGGGCGCGTACTCCTGTCAATCACAAGTGTCCAGACCTTTAAAGTGCACTATCGTCAGACTCTCCGCCTGGCTTTAGCGGATCCCACAACCAGCGGGAGTAGGCCCGCCGAAGATATTGCACGTCTATTGCGAGCAAATCTCCCATCCTTCCACTGTGTGGATCTCGCGACCGGCGAGAATAGGCCCGCCAGAGATATCGTTCGTCTGCTGCGGACAAATCTCTACCAAGACTGAATAAACTGAATAAGTAAAGAAACGATAAAAGCAGTGGTATTTCAATTGCGCTTGCGCTCCCACCTATGCTACACCCTTCATGTGTCTTCACAAAGTCGGACTAGAGTCAAGCTCAACAGGGTCTGGTATGGATTAACGAGATTCCCACTGTCCCTATCTACTATCTAGCGAAACAACAGCCAAGGGAACGGGCTTGGTAGAATCAGCGGGGAAAGAAGACCCTGTTGAGCTTGACTCTCTTTTATATATATAGATATATAATACATGACCATTTTCTGAATGATAAACAAGACAGATTTTTAACTGCCATCTTCTAAACCATAAAGCTGTACAGGCTTTCATATTTCAATTTTATAAACACAATATATACAAATTTGTGATTATCTGTAGTTATATACCAGTGATTGGTAACTACGTTTCCTATTTTGAATTAGCCCAAAACATCAAGACCATAAAACCCTTGATCATACCTGCATCATTATTGTTATCATAAACTTGACCTCCTATGTTAAGTGCCTTCAGGCTGGCTGCATGTCTCACTAACATCATTTTTACTCAACTATGTCCAGTACTGACAATTTCATTACTAACAGCGTCATCTAATTCAATTTAGCAGTCTTTGTCAAATCAAAACATCACCTTTTTGTTGAGGTCTCACATTTTCCTGATAATTCTTATTGCATTTCCCACTAGTTCAAAGTCAATCTTTACAACATAAAATGTGTTGAAAGTCACTCAATCGGATGTTGTTGAACTCTGCAGTCTTTGAAGTCGTATATTACAGAGCAACTGTATATATTAATACATAATAAGCTGATTTAATTGGATCCCACTCTGCTGCAAGACAGCATAAACTGACTTAATCAGCTGTCCTCACTTACAGGGTTAAGATGAGATTATTCAGAACCTAGATGTACTTCATGTATCAGTTTCTGCATTCTTTTTCACTTTTGAATATAATTTTGGTTGCTGTTTATACCAATGACACCATTTAATATATATTACATTATTTTGTATTTGTAAATAATAATAGCTATTTACATTACACATTAGTAAAAGAAAGTAAAAATGCTTGTATATGTCTCTAAAGTACAGAACTTTTAAAATAAAGTAAGTGGAACCATTTGCTGGACATCAAACAGATGCAACAGTATAATACAAGAAAAGAAAGAGAGAGAGAAAGACAGCGACAGTAGTGTGTATCTGCCATAGGATTACCATTACCTCATTATTTTCCACCTGCCATAATGGAATTACCTTTACCTTGGTTAGTTGTTAGTTGCACCTATCACAATGGGATCACCTTTACCTTACTTTGTTCAACTCATCACAATGTGATCATCTTTACCTTGCTTTGCTCCAGCTATCATAATTGAATCACCTGTACCTTTATTTGTTTAAACTGTCTTAGTGGGATCATCTTTACCTTTGTTCAACTTGTGAAAATGGGATCATCATTACCTTTGTTCAACATGTCATTATTAGTTTGATCTCTCCATGTTGACACTTTCGCCTTACTCTCCAACAATGAGAAGAGTTTATGCCAAATTAACAAAAAATACAAGTCTTAAAGTAGCATAAAGTTCTTAAATTGGTATTAAATATTTTCAAGTCAAAAGTCACATTTTTATATATATATTTTTATAGTTGAAATTACATACATGTTATTTTTCAGTAAGAATATCAGAAATACTATACTTTGTTGCTCTCAGAACAAGAAACCTGACCAGCTAATGAATGACAAAAAAAAGGAAGTGAAAAAAGGCAGAAGAAGAAAATATTTACAGAAGTATGACCTACTATCATGTCGCTAGATCTTCACACAGACTTAAACCTGGTGTTTTAAGTCCTTCAACAAAGCATGATCAGAATAAACAGATCCAATTAAGTGACAAACAACCATGTCCAAATAGATAGGTCATTTAATTAATTAACATAAAATTGTTATCATGCAACAAGCTAATTTCCAATCATCTCTCGGAATAATAAGCATGATCATATTTTGTTTGTGGAACTGTTTCCTATATCAAAGCTGGCCAGTCTATGGGCAAAAGTCAGCAGACAGGACTGCTTCAAACAGGAACAAAAATGAACAAATATAGAGCACCCTTTCTTGTAACCAATGAACCCAAATACAACTGAGCTTTAGCAACAATTAAACAATGCGATAATACACTACCACCAGGCAAATCAACAAAATGTTTTTGTGTATGGCAGCAATGGCTAAGGTACAAATGAGTTGAGTGTAAAACAAACACACACAAAACTTTCAAATTATTATTCTCTATGCATTAATTGTATATTTATATGCCACTGCCTAAATTTGCATTTAACAATAAACGTCTGATTCTAAACAGTACAACACTCCTCAATAGTAAAGCTTTTCTTCACTCTTAACTACCTTTTCTTGACACTAAATGGAAAGTGAATAAAGTTGTTCACAGCATGGCACTTGATGTGGATGCCGAACTGTTCAAATGTACAGGGCATTGGCCTTCAGTCCACTGAAAATGTTAACATTTTGACATATTTAAATTATCTTACTTTAAATAAAACAATCACAAAGCTAAACAATGGTGTGTGAGTAAGTGCTATATGGAAGCCTCAGTAGTGAAGCAGCTAGATGCTCACCTGCTGGTCATGGGTTCAGATCCACATGGAGACAAATTTTGCAAATGTATCCCAGGTCGACCCAGTCTAAAATGTGTCAGGAAATGTCTTGGAAATAAAGGCGGCTGGCATGAAACTGACCACATCACCCACCGAGTGTCCATTGTCTATACAAATAAGGGTCTAGGACCATATGTTCTATGCGCCTCAAGGTGTGTAACAGGGTCCTTTGCTTACTAAGTGCTGCATACAGGACACGGGAAATGTAGAACATCAAATAAAGAGACATACTTGAAAATACAATTAATTTGGAGTGTCCTTAAAAAAATGTCATGTGACTAACCCAATATTATTCAGCAGCATAAAAAAGTACTTAAAATGAGAGATCGTGTAAGTTGTAGACTAGAAACAATTTGTTTCACACGAAAGTAAATATCAACCATTGAAAAACATTAGTTTCTTATTTAGAGGAAAAGAATAAAGTTAACAAAGGTACCTCAGAGAAGCATTTCATAAGTGATATTATGTTTGTGCTCACAATGTTTAATATAGCTACTACGATACAGATTGCAAAATTTTTATGGGAATATATTTGCGGTTTTGTTCAGCAACTATTTTCTGTGTCTCCGATTTAAGGAGGTTTAGAGTACTCAAGATGTTAAATTACCTGATTATTTCAAGATCGCATTAAAAAAGTGACTGATTACTTTATGTAGTTTCTCTCGTGTTTCTAAAATTTGTTTCCTACACAGAGATACAGAATGACTTTTTCAGACTTAAGTAGACCCGCAAATCATGCTTTATGTAGATGTCTTTGTTTGTTCTAGTATGAGTTATTATATGTAGCTTCCATTTTTACATAAATTGTGTCATTTTCGACTATTAAAGTCAGGAGGGTCATCCCAAACTAAAATGATGAAGATTGCATGCTCTGATGTGATATTTCAATGGCCGGGAATAGCCATTTTATTGTCAGCGATGACCATTTAATATTGTTATGGAATACTCACAGCGATTTGCATGCCAATGAATGCATGTTTGCATTCAATATCAATTTTAGTATTTATGTGTAAATTTTCATCACTATACATCAGTGTTTCCCAACGTGGGGCCCACGCCCCACAGGGGGGCAATTCGATTGTTAAGGGGGGCAATTCGAAAATGGAAGAAATCGGCTGGATATAACAAAACAGGGAGACTTAAGACTGAAGTTAACTAAATTGGAACCTGACATAAGATCTCTTTGCAGCAAGCATCAAGCGCAAGGATCTCACTAAATTTAAATAATAAATAATTACTAATAATTAAAATAATATAGAAAAATCTTTCATTAAAATTATTTTGTACTTGAATTTCAGTTCTCCATTATATGTTTTGAAAATCTACTTACTGTGTTTGCTCAATAATTACCTAGTGATTTCTTCCTAAAACCTATCATTCAAGTTTCTTTAGTGAACATTTCAATTTTTGAATATTAAAAATAATGTATATGTCGAGGGGGGGGGGGGGGGGGGGGGGGGGGGGCAATATGAATTTTAGAAAGGCTTAAGTGGGGCATGGCACAAAAAAGGTTGGGAAACACTGCTCTACATGGTCAGAATCATTGATAATTTTTCATCTTTCCAACGGGACCTCTTTTCTTTTGTCAAAATGGATCTACGCTGGCAGCCTCACGTTGATAAGACTGCGCGTGCAATCTGCGCGCGGTCTGACGTCATCACAGCATGACGTGGAGATGTATATGTGGGTGTATATATATAAACTGGCAGAGGTATCTGTCCTTGAGTTAGTGTAACCAACAGTTGTGTGTGTAGGTAGGGTCACAAAAAGTGAAAAGGTCAAAATCGTTTTTTCTATATGTTCCTATTAAATGATAAACAGACACACAAGCATTAATATCTCGACTTAAAATTGACCTACAGACTTGAATAAAGCACCGTTGGATTTGTTTTTTTCAAGAGGTATCCAACTATGCAGGTTATATAATTAAAAAGCAATAGAGAATATGTTATTAAAGTGGCTAGTTTAATGCTTTAAGGCGATACTAACCCTAAAAAATTAAATTCTATAATACTTAATTTCTATGTTCTGTTATGGTATAGGGTTTGATACTGAAGACTGCCGATAGATAAAATACTGTCAAATTGACTGTGCACTTAACGGTTGCTAAGGAAACCAAGATAAACAGCGGCCATATTGAATTTCTTAATGTACCTCTAAAACATGTATTTTTTAATGTGCAGGCTAAATTCTTTGTTTCTTCTTCTTCTTCTGCATTCATCCGGAGTTTTTTCCCGGACATGATTGCGTTGTGCCTGTTTACAGCAGAGCTGTGTTCTTGCGCTGTTAAGCCGACACATCCGACTTCTGCTGGCATTTGTTGACCAGGTTAACCTTCCCGGGAAATTCTTTGTTTTATGTGTAAATAAATAGACCATTTACAAGTTTAGTAGAAAATTTTAATGATATCTCTTTGCATTTTTTTTCTTAATAATTGTAAAATTTTAACGACATTTTTCATGACATTTTTTTTGTTTTTTTTTTTAACTGCTGCACAAAAACAAAAACTTAATTTCCAAGATTGCTCTACTCACAATGTAAGTAATATAATGAAGTATATCCGTGCACAGTTTCATTAAAATCTAACGAATAATTTTTAAAAAAAATGTACTTATGTATAGAAAACTGGCAAAATGAGAAAACGGGGTAAAAACAAATTATTTTTTAGTTTTTTTAATGCTATTAAAGTTATTTTCATGTTTTAATGACTTTTTTTGTACAGAAAAAGTTTACAACTGTGACATATAGAATAGTCCTGCTGCATATGCAGGACCTCCCTCCGGGGCATGCAGCTCACCTTGTCTCTTCAATTTGGCCGCTCGTACAGTGTCACGTCTTTTAGTTTATTTGTCCTTCTTGTACTTCAGAATATTTCTTGCTTCTGCATCCTAAATGTTCCTAGTCTCTGCATATGCAGGCCTGTAGAAGGTCCATAAAACTGGGCAGTGTCTTGGGCAGCAGCAGCTCCAAAGTTGAACTCTCTTGCTGTAGTTACAACTGCAGACTGAACGTGCTTGCGTGAGGCAAAGTTGTCTTTAGTACATCAAGCCCATATCAAGCTGTGTAAACACTTATTTGAATTCTGAGTTTGTCCTGACACACATCTACTAAGTACTTTAGTGTCAGACAGCCTTTCATAAATTGGCAACATATATTTCTCAAGCTTGTCACGGCTGAGCCATGTGTGTAACATCTTGTCATGAGGACCCGGGACCTGATGCTTAGCCAGGGCAGATTGAAAAAAAAAACACCAAGATAGCTCTCCACTTGGGCACATTTCATGACGTGGACTTTTGTCTGTTGAAAAACAGTGATGGAGTGAAGCCATAACACTTTTCCTCATGGACTCTACACTTGTGTTGTTACACTTGTGTTGTTTCTTATAGCTCTATTATAATAAATTGTCAGCCTATGGATGGCATTTTGTGTAAGCTGACCCTTACCGCATCCTCCTAGGGTCATGCCTTGCTTTCGGCAGTCAGCAACAACATTGCGGAGTGCTGTTCCAAGGCGTTTACTGACATGGTTGATACACTCTTCTTTGTCTATCTGAATGACATCCCCATATGGTTTGATCTTGGTAAGCTCCTCAAATGTTTTGGTGTCACCATCTGAAAGTATTGACGTATAGCGAAGCTTATGACGGGCCACAGACCGTTGCCACAACACTCTTGCAGCCTCCACCTCCATCATTCCAGCAGATCCCGTGAAATTGTTATCACAGTTTAGAAGATGATCTGCCTTTCATGCAGCAAATTCATCTGGTTTGTCTCTAGAAAGTGTCTTACCAGTGGTTTCACACACACCTGGCAATATGTGGACATAACATGGCATCTATGCAAAGTCTTGTAAGAACATCTACTGCACAGCCAACTCCAGTGTGGGATGTGTGGCCTCTGGTCAGCCAAGTGCGCTCAAAGCTGTTGCCACAACACTCTTGCAGCCTCCACCTCCATCATTCCAGCAGATCCCGTGAAATTGTTATCACAGTTTAGAAGATGATCTGCCTTTCATGCAGCAAATTCATCTGGTTTGTCTCTAGAAAGTGTCTTACCAGTGGTTTCACACACACCTGGCAATATGTGGACATAACATGGCATCTATGCAAAGTCTTGTAAGAACATCTACTGCACAGCCAACTCCAGTGTGGGATGTGTGGCCTCTGGTCAGCCAAGTGCGCTCAAAGCTGACACTAATATCTAGCACATCATTGTCATGTAGAGTTATGCCTGACTGTTGTGCATGAGCCTGTCGAACATTACTTTACGGTTTGAGAGAAAACTATTGCTCTTCACTTTGTTCCCATTTTTGGTATCCATTGCCGTCACCAGAAGCATACTTGCTGCTAGTGGATGTCATGTATTTATACGTATCTCTCTTAAATTGGCTTCGGGTAATAAAAGTCACTTCCACAACTTTGAGAAGAACACGATGGCACTGATTCATTCACATTCACTGTCAAAACACAGGGATTTGGAAGAAGTGGCGTGTGACTTTAGCTGGGTTGCTTTCAGAATTGTCTGTACCGTTTACGACGTTCGGGTAGGCTTTCGCTGCTTACGAGCATTTGCGAGGTGTAGTCTGAGAGATTTCTTACGTTGAGTAGATGAATGGATGATAAATTCCTTGCAACGAGGCATTTTTCAATGCGTGTCGATCTGTCGTCAGCGATAAACATTCGGCGTCTGAATCGTCGCAAAGTGTAAACATCACAAATCGGCCGGAAATCCATGTGATCAGTTTCAGCCATCGGGGATGGCGCATTGTTTGCCGTCTCGTGACATGTTCCATATATGGAAGTTTCCGGAAGATTACTGATACGAAACAAACTGTTGTAGACACAAGAGTTTCCGATTAGACGAACTTGGAGTTTCACGAACAGTTACGGGAGGTCGTGGCGTTTCCAACGATGTATGACACGCGTGTGTAGTGTTTCGCAGAGATATAATTGCTAGGGTTTGAAAACCATAAATTTTGTAACAATTTTCAATAAGTAGACAATTTGACACCTAGGGTGGGTTCAGTAAAATATGAATATTGCATTAAAATAAGTTTTTAAACAAAAACAAGTACCGAATCTGATAGAAGACATGATAAGGTGTCTAAAAATTAACTATTCCAAAAATAGCCAAATTGACCAAAAATCAATGTTTTTACTGCCGCACATCGCCTTAAAACACTACAAGTAAATAATTTTTTCAGTGGGGATAGTTTAACTGTAAGCCTCAAATGTCAAGTGTATGTTAATGTGTGTTAATGAACTATCATGTTAAGAAATCTTCACATCTTGTCTTAAAAATCAAAATGTAACATTTCATAAAGGAATACGCAGTATATACTTGATGTTAGCCAAATATTATGCATACTAACCTGTATAATTCCATGCTCTGGCATTTGGGAAGACTGAAAATGGTCTTTGAGTAATGCCTGGGAGAAACTTGTGTGCAGTCTATAACCTTCAGCTTCATTGACAGCATCTCCACATTGTCGATACAGATCTAAGAGGAACAACATTATTGTACTTCAGAACTTCTGAAACTAAATTGTTAACAATGTCTAATTCACAATTCATAAACATATATGAATCTAGAAAATTAGTTATACATAATATAGAATGAAGCATCTTTATTTAATCAGATGCCTTACATCCAGTGTGACTTACTTCAGTTTCATTTTATGAGGGTGTACTTCCTCATGAGCCGGCTCTGTGGTGAAGGGGTTACAAATGCAATTCATAATGTTGCATACCACATTCTAAACACAGTTGCGAGCAATTTGGAAGCAGACCGTCTTGTCTTGGTTTCTCATACAGAAAGCAATGCAAATTACTGAACATAAACTTGCCAAGTAATCACAAACAGCCAAAAAATGCTGGGGTTGACTGTGACGTCCTGTAAAGAATGTGCAACTAACTTTAGGGGCAATTATAACATCAGATTCCCGGGATGGTTAACCCGGTCAACAAATGCCCGCAGAAGTCGGATGTGTCGGCCTAACGGCGCAAGAACGCAGCTTTGCTGTAAACAGGCACAACGCAATCACATCCAAAAAAAAAAAACTCTGGATGAAAGCAGAAGAAGAAGAAGATAAAATCAGATGGAAGTTGCACAACAGAGATTAAGAAAAGAATAAGGCAAGCAAAAGCTGCATTTCAGAAAATGAAAAGTATTTTATGCAATAAGTCACTATCATTGAATGATGATGAGAGTGGCACTTTACAAAGAATTTGCTCTCTGATAGAGAGGTATGGCCTTCACCTCTTGTTCACATAGAGTTAACATTTAAAATGATAGAGATTAAACAACAACACATTTCACCACATTCCTCTGATCACTTCAGTGGATCAGGTTCCTAGCCATCTTAACCCTTTACAAGGCATAGCGTCCGTTACCGGCCGGTCTCTAAATACGAGCGTAACGTCCGATTCCGGCCGATACTATTATGCATTGTAAAAACGCGATCTCTCGGCTTTCCGACACTTCCGTCGGCTACTTTCACTTTCGCCCATAGCTTGACAACGTGGCCGCCATTTGTAAACGCGCTACAATGACTTTGAACAGACTTTTACGGACTTGTTTTGATAGTTTTTGGGAGTTTTACGCTGTTTTTCAAAATGGATTTAGCGATTCTTCAAGTGATAGCCGAGATTTCGCTCTGTTCAATTTAAATGACATTAAAGGGCACGAAGTTGATTATTAATCGGAGCTAGATATCAGTGCAAAGCGTTACTTTGCATTAGCAGTCGTGAGTCGGACTTTAAAGAAAGTGATTATGATTCTGAAAATGTGTTTGTAAATTGCCGTATAGATGACGAAAAATCACAAACAACATGCCGTATTTCGTAAATATTTGTGTTCATATATGGATTACCGGCAACAATCACGTGAGTAACATATTCTGCATGCTTTTCCCTTCATTGTGTTGTTTATTTAACTAAAATCGGTTGACTAACACCTTATTTGTGATGTTTTTACTAATGCGACCCGAAATTTTTACAGAACCTGAAAAAATCTTGCCCGTTCAGGGCTACAAAACGGACAAGCGTCTGCCCTGTAAAGGGTTAAATAAGGGCAAAAAATCAGAAGGTCCTGTGTGCATATTAAAGAATCACAACATATATAAAATCTATCCCCGAAAAATCTTTATTTGTACCTCTGAAGTTGAGGGAAGGCAACCCCAAATATTGTTTATGCACCAATCAAGTAAGAAGTCTTGGGTCAAAAGACACAAATAGCACAGCTTATTTGGAAACAGACAAAATGCAAACTATGTCTTTCTGAGGACAAATGAGGAAGCAGAAGATTACCTTGTTTTTTATTTTTAGACTGAGCTTGTGTCACTCAGTGCTACAACAAGAAGTAAATCAAATATCACCATGATGCGACAACTCAGGTGCATCTGTCAATCTATGCAAAATGACTATAACATGGTTCTTACGGAATGATCAAGTTGTCAGTACATCCATGCCTACAGTAAAACTGTGCAGACGGGACACTGAAACAATCAGCTTCATTAAATGGTTGGGTGTGAGATTCAACCAACATCTGACATTCATGAATCACATAGACCACATCATAACCAAGGCTAAGTATGGTTTATCAGCAATGAAAGTAACGGCTGTGACGAACCTTGAACAACACAACTTGTGATGTTGTGCCATTGTCCATTCTGACAGTAACTACAAAAACAAAAAGACTGGAAAAATAGGTAATGATGCCATGCAGATCATCCTCAGATGCACCAGAGATAACATCTTGCCAAGCCATGAGATACCTTCTAGACCGGTGGTTCTCAACCTTTTTTGGCCGGTGCCCCCCTTCACCATATTTTTAGGACATCATTTCCCCCCCCCCCCCACCATATTTTTAGAACGTCAGTTCCCCCCCCCCCCTCCTCCATATTTCCTCCCTAAAAATTTCCCCCTGCCCTTACACAGTATACGTAATAATTGAAGCTAAACTAGACATCTACATAAAATGTGATTTGCGGATCTACTTACGTTATAAAAATGAATTTCAGAAGGGTGATACGTACAGAACCGTAAAGTATGAAGGGAAAAACAATATCAAGTAATCGGTTCTTGTATTAACACAATCTAGAAATAATCTTAATTCCCCCCCTGGAAACCCTAAAATTCCCCACCGGTTGAGAACCACTGTTCTAGACATTTCCTATATGGATAGAAGAATAAAAGTGACCAGAGCAAGTGAAGGCCGATATACAACACCCACTCCACACTGGCCTGTCAACACCGAAAGGATCAACTGAACGGGGGCAAATCATGGAAGGGACTTTCTGAAGAAGCCAGCTACAAATGATATAGACCAGTTGATATCAATATTGAAAGGAAGTGTATACCAGTGACAGCAGATTTCTGCACTACTATCTCTGTCCCTATCATTCTTGACAGAAGTCACAGAAAGTAAAATCCAACAGTAGACAAAGGTCAAAGTTCTAATACATGAAAATGCTGGAAATGGCAATGCAGTGGTGTCTTTGGATAGCTCTGTAGTCTGGGGCAAGCGAAGTGCATGGCTATTCTCAGAAAGCTCAAGTTGCATAACTGTCAAGGAAGCAAGTGGTGCTTTTGTTGTGACAACAAGCAGCCTTACAATGGAAACAATGCCTGTCACCAATGCCCTGAATTGGCTGGTTATTTGTATGAATGCAGACTGAGCAGCTCAATGAACATGCTCAACAAGGTCCAGACTGGCATTTTATAACACGAGTGGCTAGACACACTGAGCAAATCACAATTAGTCAAGCTAATTTAATCGATACACCGGGGCACTCAGGAGTGAAAAACAACGGGCAAGCAGATCGGCATGGTGATGATCAAAGTGGGAAGAGCAAAGAATAAATCAGATATAAGCTCTATAGGAGATGCTGGACAAACAGATAACTAAGGAAACCTGGGAATCTGCTTCCTTGTCCAAAGGAGATGGGAGTGAGGCGGAGTGCCACCACACATGAACATATTGTCAAGAACATAAAACACTCGATTAACCAACACAGAAATAGCATGGAGATCTTAAGGAAGAGATCGCAGCACCTATGGACCTCCTCGGAGTGCAATGATGACAATCCTCACCAATCACTACTTTTAATATTCTGCCAAAAAACAAGCCAGCATTTGCCTGAGCTCCTGTAGACACGACTACATCATGTCTGTCAAGCCTACAAACTATTATAAATGTAATACATAGCTGACCTTTCAGAAGAGAAGAAGCCCACAGCTGAACATGAACATCAGGGATTTTCCCAGCAAGCTGCATGGCAGGGGTCACAAGGTTCATTGCCTCCTGTTGTAAACAGAAATGTTCAAATATTAGCCAATAGTTATGCTGAGATGACAATTTTCGTTGTACTTTTTATACAAACAGTAACACTAACAGCTAAAACAGTTGTTAATAAATTAAATTCTGCTGGGGTAATATAACTCATTGCTGTGTACCTAGTTCATTGTTTCCTATATAGAACATATCTATTTTGTTGTTTCCTATAACAAATACGCAGCCAGTTCTTTGGTTCCTATATAAAATAGTATCCATTTTATTGTTTTCTATATAAAAATAGGTATCTAAACCAGTCAATAAACTTTGCTGGGGTAAAATGGCTTACAGCTTCCTGTAGAAAACTAGATATCTAAACTATAACAATGGTAACTAAACTGTGTTGGCGTGAAGAAAAAGCAGCGGCTGCAGCAGGATATAACGATATGAATTGGAAACAAATAGGTATATTAAGCTTGTGCGAGAAGAAACGTTTGCAGATGATTGTTTTTTGCAAACGATGTGACATGAAATACAGTGGTCAAACTGGCAGACGCCTTGCTGACCGTTTTAGAGAACACCTCAGAGACATTACTCAGGGCGCTGACAAACCTGTCCCCAACCATTTTAATTCCTCCAACCATAATGGAGTCGATGATGTATGTGTCACTGCATTGAAACCTTGTTTCTCCACAGTTCCACCAGGCTCAAAATTGAATGCCAATTAATCAACTCTCTGGGATGCGTCCATCCAGCAGGTATCAATAATGTTGTGGACGCCACTGCACTGTATAGCTGTGCCATCTTCTCCAACTGTTTACACTGTCTATCACTATGCTGTTCCCCCCCCCCCCCTTTTATATTCATACCTAACTGTCTCCACACCCCTATATTTTCATATCAGACTGTTCGCATATTTTTGGCGACCTAAATCCTGTCTGGCAACCTACTATACTTAAACTCTGCAGCCAAAGAGTGCCTCCACAACTGGCTTAGCTGCCTTTTTCTGCTCCCGCCTGGAAACAGTGTAGTGGTGCTTTTTGCTTTTTGTTTTTTTTTTGGTATTTCGTTATTTATCTATCTGTGTTGTCCTGTCCTTGACAAAGATTCTGAGAATCGAAACTTCGGCCGTCCTGTGTGTCATAGTGTACACATTTGTGTGTATTTTATTTTATTATTAATTTTATATATTTATTGATTACTTCTGATTTTGGATTTTCACCTGTATTCCGGTATACGATGGATCTCCTTGTAAGGTATGTGCAACGTGTTTGTGTTTAGTATGTTTCTTCTCGCACGAGCTTAATATACCTATGTGTTGGCGTGACAGCTTCATGCAGAAAACTGTATCTAAACTATAACAATGGTAACTAAACTGTGTTGGGGTGACAACTTTGTACAGACAACTAGATATCTAAACTATAACAATGGTAACCAAACTGTGTTGGGGAAAACTTTGTACAGAAAACTAGATATCTAAATTATAACAATGGTAACTAAACTGTGTTGGGGAGGCAGCTTCTTACAGAAAACTAGATATCTAAACTATAACAATGGTAATTAAACTGTGTTGGGGTGACAGCTTCGTACAGAAAACTATGTATCTGAACTATAACAATGGTAACTAAACTGTGTTGGGGTGACAACTTTGTACAGAAAACTAGATATCTAAACTATAACAATGGTAACTAAACTGTGTTGGAGTGACAGCTTCTTACAGAAAACTAGATATCTAAACTATAACAATGGTAACTAAACTGTGTTGGGGTGACAGCTTCTTACAGAAAACTATGTATCTAAACTATACTAGCATAGGATAAGATGGTCTGGTGTGAGTTGACTGAAGGTCAGTGCTCCGGTGGGAGATAATAAGCAGAAGAAGAGGAAATTATAAATGTGGTTAATGACCTTTTATAGAGTGACAGGGTTCATGATTTCATATAGAAAACTAGGTATCTAAACTATAACAGTGATTAATAAATTTTATGCTGAGGTCATACATGCATTGCTTTTTGTGGAAAAAAGGTATCTAAATTATTATAAAGGTTAATATACTTTGCAGGATATCTCTGTGATAGTCAACTTGCTTACAAGTATGTAAAGCATGGACTGTAGAGAATGATACACCACACAGACGTAGTTTCTAGATTAAACTAAACTGAAGGACATTTATTGTAAACTATATCACTACTGATTATAGGGGTCAGCACGGCCAAATGGACAAGAGCACTCGTTCTTAAACATCCTGTGTGCTGATGCTGAGATAGGGGCGCTGCAGGATTCAACCCCTACATCGGTCAGTTGGACTAAAATTTTGACACAACTGAAGTTAACCACATGTGGTTTTCAATTTACCTAATTAACACAGTTGAAGTTAGTTAACATTATGTTGTTCTCTCAATTAACTAATATATCTGTAAAAAATTGAAAAAGACTGAAAGAATAAACAATTTCAATCTGTTTTTTCTGCTTACATTCTCTGAAGAAGACGAACATAAATACCCACCTGTGTGTTGCCGAGAGAGAGAAAAATATGGCCCAAAAGAACAAGAGAACATGAGGTGAGTCTATTCAAGTCTTCAGCATTGGCCATTTTTAAAGTTTCCCTCAAACAACGCCTGAAATAATACAATATTATATATGTTGTAATTTTAATTTATAACATTGTTTTATTTAAAATCACAAAATATTTTATAGGATTACTTTAGTTTTTGTTGTGTGATTTCTGCAGTATGTACCTGATGAGATGCAGCGAAATATGCCAGGCAATAATCGTGCAATCTATTGTTTGTGTCTTCGTTATTCAAATTATTATCTACCCCAATAAGGATGATTGTTTGTGGTCCACAACTGCCGTTAAGCATAAATCTTTAGTCAAATGGTGTTGCCTAGGTTGCGTTGAATTTGTGCTTCTATAATATATCCTTGGGAGTAGCATGGCTCAAACACCCTAACACAAGTGAGAAGAACAAAGCATAGAAATTAAAAAAGCAATCAAACTCCTGAAGGATGAAAATGCTGCTGGTCCAGATGATATCCCTGCAGAAGCTATTAAAGTCAATATATACACCTCAACTGAATTTCTGCACAAATATTTTAGCAGTGTCTGGGAGACTGAAGATATACCAGCAGGAGTGTGGAAATTATAGAGGAATAACTAATGGATGCATTCATCGTCCTTGGTGACACCTCACTTCAGGGGGTGAAATTGTATATTTTTTGGAATCATATATTTAGTTAGCAATGTGAACACATTTGGGGAGAAAAAACACAGATATCAACATAAGAATTCAAATGGCAAGAGAAGCTTTCATAGCACTAAAAATTTTGTGAAATAAAAAGGAATTAAATCTAGCACCAACCTTTGAAAACTTAACATCAAATAAGTACTGCTGTATGGATTAAAAACACAGAGAATGACAATAACAATTGCTATTATAACTACAAACATTCATTAACTTGTAAGCGAGCAGAATAGAACGACTAAATTGGCATGACAGAATTACCAACATGGAGCTTATGGAGACAGCTAAGCGAATTCCTGTGAATCAAGAGGTGAGGAAGACGCTGGTGCTGGAAAGGACACACGCTGAAAAAACCTGTTAAAAGCATAAACAGAAAGTCCTTCCTCTAGAACCCACAGGGCAAAAGATTATAAGTCAAGTCATATTGGATATATGGTGCTAGTCGCATGTTTTATAGAAAAATTAGCACTTGATGAGAGATGTGGTCAATATCACATTGACCTTATTTACTTCCCAGAACATATCTTGGTACCCATTTTAAACTGGGTTGATCTGGAAACCCAAGTCCGTTTAAAATTAAAAATTGTTCGATGGAGAATTCTAACGCATGACTACCACATTCCAGCCACTATGCAATCGCAGCTTCCAAAGGAGAGGGAGACAACATTATATAGAGAAGGGAATTAGAGACAGAGATTAATCATGTGGGGACAAATGGGGAGTACAAGAAGGGAGCTGCAGGAGACAGAATAGGATAGGAGGGTCTTTGCTGCAAAGAAGAAACCAACCTTTAACATACAATTAACCAACATTTAATGCTACCAAAGTTAACCAGCACTTAATGATGCTAAGGTTAGCCAATAGTGAATGATCTTAAGGTTATGGATGATACTAAGTTAACAAACATTCAATGATGCTAAAGTTAACCAACATTCAAGGATGCTATGGCTAACCAACATTCAATGATATTAAGTTAACCAACACTGAATGATACTAAGTTAACCAACATTGAATGATGCTAAGGTCAACTAACATTCAATGATACTAAGTTAACCAACACTGAATGATGCTAAGGTTAACCAACATTCAATGATGCTTAGTTAGCCAATATTAAATTAAACTGAGTTAGGCAACATGCAGTGACAATTCGTTTTTTTTATGCTGGGTTCTTGAGAACTTACTTTGCATCAGAAAAATTTGCCTGGAAAAAGTACTGCAAGCCCTTCACATAATACGAAGCTGCCTTTAATGTGTGTGACCTGTAACAGATTTGTTTATCACAAGAAAGGTTATTATTTGTTTTCATCTTCTTCTTTGTTGTAGTTTTGCCATATTTGTTACATATACAAGTAAAACAGTGTATGCCCTGGAAAACAACAGACAAGGAACTTCAGCACCATTCAGGCAGATACCTGTTAGTGGAGATAACTGCAGCACCAAAGAAAACTAGCGGACAGTCAACACTGGTGAGCCTGGGGAAGATGTGAAACCACTCAAGGGCTGACAACTCTATGGTGGCATGGACACAGAGTTATTACTCTTATGCTATTTAATTCTCCACGGAGCAGAGACCCCCAACTAGCTCATTCAAAGCTCTGCTGTCCATAATCATCCGTTCAAGTTCCTTCCAGGTGTTTCCAATATTATTTGCCTGCTTTCAGTTTTCTTATTCATGCCTTAATTGATCACCAGACATCTTTTCAGCTGTGGATTCCATGTGGATTGCACGGGGAAACTACGGCATGATTTTTTGTTTATTTTATGCCGCCCATGTGTTACAAAGCCCATACGGGAAGCAACTTTGTAGTTGTTCTGTAGCCAATACTTGTAGATCATTCATCTGATTATGTTAGGTTCCCATTTCAGTAACAGCAATCTGTTTTATACTGTAATCATCAGCTAAGCTCACACAACAGAATTCAATAATGTAGTTGTTTTTTTTAAAGTACAATATAGATTAAGCAAACAAGCTGAACAGCGCATAAATGCCTTTAAATATAAATGTCATAGACAAGTTCTAAGAATATCTTGGGTAAAGAAAAGAACAAATGTATCCATTCTTCAGGAGCTGAATATTGAAGAAGGTTGGCTATTAAAGACGATAAAACAAAGAAATTGAAATATTTTGGTCACTTGAAACGTCATGAAAGTTTGGAGAGAACAATAATGGAGGGGTATGTGCCTGGGAAGTGAGGAAGAGGAAGGCCAAAGAGAAGATGGGTGCAGGATGTGGTGGATGATCTCCAGAAGGGTGTATCAGACGCGGGACATCTTGCTTATGATCGAGAGGTTTTCCGGAAGGCTGTTATGGGAGTGAGGTTCTGCAAAGGACATGCTACTGAATGAATGAATGAATGAATAGGTCAAGCAAAGGACATGCTACTGAATGAATGAATGAATGAATGAATGAATGAATAGATCAAGCAAAGGACCTCGTTTCACATTCCCAGGTTTAATGGGTACGTGGTACTAGCATCATGTTGTTAGACATATCTTGTAAACCATCTTTTGTGCATAACTGTCATATTGTTCTCCCATTGGACTATTTACTTATACAAGACATCATCTCACAAATCCTTTCCACCAATATCCTTTAAACTACTTCACAGATATAGTTTTCCTATCTACATAAAAGGCTACTTCACAGCTATAGTTTTCCTATCTACATAAAAACACATAACATTTGCTTTTGCTACTAGAGCTACATTTTCATCCACATATTTCAGTGATTTAGCCAGTTTAAGTATTTATTGGCATGACATATATATATTCTAATGCCTGTAGTACTATATTTGTTGTCTAGAAATGTCATTTGTGAAAACATGGATAACAAGCTAATACATAACATTTGAAATGCCCATTAAGTGATGCTTTCTGTAGAAAATGGTTTTGATAGTTTGTCATGATAAAACTGTGAGCCTCATTTAATAAATTACACAATGCTGCACATGGGAGTTGCAGTAGTGCAGTGGTTAGCACGCCTGTCTGCCTGCCCGACTAAAGTATTTGAATCCCCCATCGAGGCATGAATGTTTTGCAAACTGACGTGAGCTCCCAGGTTGCTCCAGTTTAAATGAGCACCTATAAATTTTCTGGATATAAAGGCATTATACTAACTATATCACCCACTGATTGCCAATTGGTCTTTGAAAAATATGGGGCAAGCACCATATATCGAACGCTCCTCAATTCATGGAAAAGGGTTCTTTATTTTTTTTTTTTTATTTCTATAAAATTTCATACAAAGCATTGAACACTTTGTTGGTTATCCTAAGATAAATGATCATCATAATTTGACTTACACTTGCCAGACCTTTGTTCTCATAACAGCCAATCTGAAAACATCATGACCTTGGACATGTTATCCTGCATTCTCCATAGACATAGACCGTAATTTGTCGAGCCCATTACTATCTAAGTTATTCTCTTTTCAAGAGCCAATCCATTCAATTATTAGCATTTCATATCTTTTAGTATGTTAAATTAATAAGCAAAGTTTCATTTCTTTATTTCATATTTTGTCAAACTGTTCATTTATTAAATATCATTATTAAGTTCAATGTCCCTCCAAAACCAGGTCATAAACAGCAACTTTTGTCAGCAGATAGTAAACAAATAAATGCCTGCAGAAAACTAAAGTTATACATTACCGAAAACGAGTGTGTCATTTTCCTTTCTACATCACTTGTGAAAATTCTACATTTCTTACCCAGTTGGAATTGTTTCTGGGTTAATGGACTCAAGAAGATCCATCAGTTCAGTATGCCGATTGGTGCGAAGGTAGACAATAGCTAAATTTAAATTGATGAAAGTCATTAAGTCGGTGCCGCCAGTCATCTGAAAATACAAAATATATACTCATAGAAGGAGATGCAAACACTTAATAAAATACAGAAATGTACATTAAACATAATTGGTGTTTTAAAAATACAACTTATAGGAACGATACAAATAAAACAAATGGTTTTATAGCACTGCAGGTGTTCAGATCTTGTTGTCCAAGAGTTAAGTTTGTGATGAACAAATAAACCGCAAGCACTATTAACTTGCAACCAATGCTGTTCTGCATGTGGGGAGCTGCCTCTACTCCAGTCAGAAGACAGGAAAACACACAGACATAGTCATTAATGATGGTAATAATAATCCAAGTTAGCAAATTTCTAAGCATTTAAAAAATCAGCTCTTGCAATCTGACTTTTGGATTCTGCCACAGGCATGTGACTGAGGTATCATCATGCATGATTCATTCATAAAGATTATAACTCGTGTTTTGTAATTTACATATATGCCAACGTAGATGACATTAAGGTACTTGTGAAAACGAGGGTTCTTTAAGGGTACGTAATTTCACAACCTCCGTAACCTCGTATACTCTCGTTGGTGACGTGATGACGGTGAGAATCAGCAGTGGTTCAAATCGCATCGGTAACTTACGGGGTATGTGAGCCGGCCGCTCAGAAAGCAACGGCAAACTACTGAGCGTAATCTTGCCAAGAAATCAACATACAGCTGAAAGATGCTGGTGTTGACAGCGATGTTCTGTAAAGGATATGCAAAAAAAAAATATTTCACAACCTCATGTTATTATACATAATTGATCCTTTCAAAGCTTACAGCTTACTGGCACTCACATGTTCTAATGTTTACTTAAACACTCAGTCATTCTATCAGTTGTGATGACAATATTGTACAGCAGTGAACATATGTTTTCATCTCAAGCTGGCATACAGGGTTGAGAGGCACAATAGGAGAAATACACATGGAAGTCATGATCCAGGCAGTCCCACCCCCTGTATTGACTATACACTAACAGTATGAACTCTACTATGAAGCAGGAACAGCAGGAGCCTTCTGATCATCAGATACCTTTCACTAATGTTTTGGCCTCTTTACCTTCTTTACAATCTCAGGGGTGGGACTGCCTGGGTCATGACTTCCATGTGTATTTCTCCTATTGTGCCTCTCAACCCTGTATGCCAGCTTGAGATGAAGACATATGTTCACTGCTGTATGATATTGTCATCACAACTGATAGAATGACTGAGTGTTTAAGTAAACATTAGAACATGTGAGTGCCAGTAAGCTGTAAACTTTGAAAGCATCACTTATATATAACAACATGAGGTTGTGAAATTAGAAAGTTCAGACTAACATCCTGGAAAGACCGGCACCACTGTATCATAATGATGAAAACTGACTTCTCTCATGACAGCAGACACGGTTGGCAAGTCTTAATACTATTAGGAACGTTCATTTGAAACCCGTTCTAATGGCTTTATTACAAAAGCATGAAAGAAACATTACCAGTTGTGTTAGAATTAAACAAAGCATTCATTTTGAATGAATTATGCACCATGGATTGGTCAGAAGAAGTCACTGTAGGCATTCAGGCAAGCATCACATAGCTTATGTAGGCGGCGAATGCCGTCCGCAAAAATAGATTGTGGTTGCTCACTGAACCAAGTGTTTACCGCGTTCATTATGTCTGCATCTGTGTGAAATTGTTGCCCCTTTAGAACTGTTTTTAGAGGTCCGAACAAATGAAAATCACATGGTGACAGATCAGGACTATAGGCTGGATGTTGCAGAATTTTCCACTTCTTCCTTGCTAATGCTTCCTGCACAATCTTTGCGACATGCGGACGAGCATTATCGTGGAACAAAATCACACCGCAAGAAAGCATGCCGGGTTGTTTATCCTTTATGGCTTTTTGCAGCTTGCCTAGTGTTCGCAAGTAGTGGGTAGAGTAATGTTGACACCAGGTTCTTTAAAGTCGGCCAACAATAGCCCTTTGTGGTAAAAAAATGTGCTCAGCATAACCTTCCCAGCAGAAACCTGTAACTTGAATTTTGTTGGCTCCATTGCATGCTCTCTCTTTTGCTGCTCAGCTCAAAGTGGTGACAGCATGATTCATCGCCTGCCACTATACAGAAGAGAAATGCATCACCCTCCACTCTGTAACTCAGCAAGTGGTTCAAACACCATCCCATGCATTCCTCTTTTTGGTGGTCGGTCACATCCGTGGTACCCACTGTGAACTTACCTTCTGATATTGCAGTTTCTTACGAACGACCTTGTGAACTGTCCCAATTGACACATCAAATTCTTTCGCTAGCGAACGTATGCTTCGACAACGGTTCATCTGCACTGCTGCATCAATTTTGGCGGTTTTTTTTTTCTGTTGCAACAATATGCGCTTGACCCGGCCGTCGAAGATCTGTCGTGAACTGACGTCCTTTCCGAAACATTCGTGCTCAGTCTGTCACTGTTGTCTTCGACACACATTTGTTACCGTACGCTGCCTGCATTCTTCAATGAATGTCCACTGGTCGATATCCTTTAAATGAAAGAAACAAAATCACCTCTCTTTGAGCTTCTTTGGATGGATTTTGGATCAACACAGCCATTTTCTCAACGGTCAGAACAGAACCTATGCATCATGGGACGATAAGCATATGCTCTCTTATTCATTGGTCAGTACTTATCACATTACTATGACATGATCATGTTCAACGTACACAATTACGCATGGTGCGGCACGAACAGATTTCAAATGAACGCCCCTTGTATATAATAAGTCATGCTGCATGCCCAAAGAACAGACAACCTCCCTCAAGATTCACTTTTTAAAAAAAGGTAAAGGGGAAATAATAGATCCCTTGGCATTCCCTTGGTTATGGTATGGAATGGCACAAGATGCCAGTGAATTTGTGGTAAACACTTTTCTACACAGAGGGGAACGAGAATTCATGCGACAAAGAAAAGTTGCACCAATGCATCACAAGATGATCAACTGTTGAGATGCTTGGCTGAAAACTTGTCAGAAGATCTCAGCCAGGGACAACATTACAAAGCTAAAAATATTCCAGTTGATCATCTCATAGATGCACATTCGCATCTCTCCGATGACCAATGGGTACGATCAAGATCCTGTGCAATAGTGAGAAAGCAGAATAGAAAAGGCTCAACAGTACATTGTTCCCAAGTGCTAGAAACGGCTGATGTGCATGTCACTAAAATTTTTTAGAGAGACTGTGTACTTCCACTAACTGTGCAAATCTGGGTTCAGTGAAGATCAAGAAGATACCAAACTCATGAAACAAGAACATACAAGCAACACTGCAAGTTTGTTTGAATGATTAACAACAGTTCAAATGTAAAAATACCACAGAATACCAGTCTTTTTTTTTTCTACACTTCAAATACAACAATCCAAAATATGCAAACACAGCCAATGTCAATGAGACATCAAACACAGTGTTATATATACCTTCAAGGCTGTTTTAAACTGAGCTTCTGCTGCTTCCATGCAGTTCATAGACATTGCATACAGGCCCTGAAATTGTATTTTCATACATGAATACATGTATTTAAGACATATTAAAGAACACAAACATATCAGATTGTATGATGTTATTATTCAAAAACTAAAATGTAACCAACAACACTGACTATTGTGCTGCGCTTGAATATAAACTATCATACAAACTGTAACTATAAAATATCATACAAACTGTAACTATAAAATATCATACAAACTGTAACTATAAAATATCATACAAACTGTAACTATAAAATATCATACAAACTGTAACTATAAAATATCATACAAACTGTAACTATAAAATATCATACAAACTGTAACTATAAAACTATCATACAAACTGTAACTATAAAATATCATACAAACTGTAACTATAAACTATCATACAAACTGTAACTATAAAATATCATACAAACTGTAACTATAAAATATCATACAAACTGTAACTATAAAATATCATACAAACTGTAACTATAAACTATCATACAAACTGTAACTATAAAATAATCATACAAACTGTAACTATAAAATTATCATACAAACTGTAACTATAAAATATCATACAAACTGTAACTATATAAATATCATACAAACTGTAACTATAAACTATCATACAAACTGTAACTATAAAATATCATACAAACTGTAACTATAAAATATCATACAAACTGTAACTATAAAATATCATACAAACTGTAACTATAAAATATCATACAAACTGTAACTATAAAATATCATACAAACTGTAACTATAAAATATCATACAAACTGTAACTATAAAATATCATACAAACTGTAACTATAAAATATCATACAAACTGTAACTATAAAATATCATACAAACTGTAACTATAAAATATCATACAAACTGTAACTATAAAATATCATACAAACTGTAACTATAAAATATCATACAAACTGTAACTATAAAATATCATACAAACTGTAACTATAAAATATCATACAAACTGTAACTATAAAATATCATACAAACTGTAACTATAAAATATCATACAAACTGTAAACTATAAAATATCATACAAACTGTAACTATAAAATATCATACAAACTGTAACTATAAAATATCATACAAACTGTAACTATAAAATATCATACAAACTGTAACTATAAAATATCATACAAACTGTAACTATAAAATATCATACAAACTGTAACTATAAAATATCATACAAACTGTAACTATAAAATATCATACAACTGTAACTATAAAATATCATACAAACTGTAACTATAAAATATCATACAAACTGTAACTATAAAATATCATACAAACTGTAACTATAAAATATCATACAAACTGTAACTATAAAATATCATACAAACTGTAACTATAAAATATCATACAAACTGTAACTATAAAATATCATACAAACTGTAACTATAAAATATCATACAAACTGTAACTATAAAATATCATACAAACTGTAACTATAAAATATCATACAAACTGTAACTATAAAATATCATACAAACTGTAACTATAAAATATCATACAAACTGTAACTATAAAATATCATACAAACTGTAACTATAAAATATCATACAAACTGTAACTATAAAATATCATACAAACTGTAACTATAAAATATCATACAAACTGTAACTATAAAATATCATACAAACTGTAACTATAAATATCATACAAACTGTAACTATAAAATATCATACAAACTGTAACTATAAAATATCATACAAACTGTAACTATAAAATATCATACAAACTGTAACTATAAAATATCATACAAACTGTAACTATAAACATATCATACAAACTGTAACTATAAAATATCATACAAACTGTAACTATAAAAATATCATACAAACTGTAACTATAAAATATCATACAAACTGTAACTATAAAATATCATACAAACTGTAACTATAAAATATCATACAAACTGTAACTATAAAATATCATACAAACTGTAACTATAAAATATCATACAAACTGTAACTATAAAATATCATACAAACTGTAACTATAAAATATCATACAAACTGTAACTATAAAATATCATACAAACTGTAACTATAAAATATCATACAAACTGTAACTATAAAATATCATACAAACTGTAACTATAAAATATCATACAAACTGTAACTATAAAATATCATACAAACTGTAACTATAAAATATCATACAAACTGTAACTATAAAATATCATACAAACTGTAACTATAAAATATCATACAAACTGTAACTATAAAATATCATACAAACTGTAACTATAAAATATCATACAAACTGTAACTATAAAATATCATACAAACTGTAACTATAAAATATCATACAAACTGTAACTATAAAATATCATACAAACTGTAACTATAAAATATCATACAAACTGTAACTATAAAATATCATACAAACTGTAACTATAAAATATCATACAAACTGTAACTATAAAATATCATACAAACTGTAACTATAAAATATCATACAAACTGTAACTATAAAATATCATACAAACTGTAACTATAAAATATCATACAAACTGTAACTATAAAATATCATACAAACTGTAACTATAAAATATCATACAAACTGTCCATTCAACACGTAAACATAATCCCAGGGCTGAAGCTCCCAATGAGGTGTGACTAGTTGTGATAGTTTCACACACACAAGGCCATGACAGGATGAGGTTATATGACCAGTTACCTTCCACACTACATATCATTCCCAGATAAATTGCTAGCACCTATGCCAACAGACTGTATTAAGAAAATAATTTCTGCACATCTGAAATCAACCTCTACACTGATAGGTCAGTGAACTATTACCATGCTAACATCACCACCAATGTCTATTCTGTATTCTTACACCCACTATCTGTGAGTATAGTGCCAGATTTTTGCCGAAAGAGATGTGTGTGTTTTTCTACTCCCCCCTTCCCCCCTAACAGTTATCAGTCAGTGCTAATCGATTTACTATTTGTTATGGCCTGAGTAACCTGATATTGTCAATTTATGTGTGTTATACATCAGTTTTCATCTGCTCATAACCAGTGACTTTTAAGTCTAAATATGAGCTATCCTAAAAAAAAAGTTATGGAATTTATTTGCTTTTTTTAAAAATTAACAATCAGTAGAGATATAGTTTGCAATAAATTTGCTTCAATTTAGTTTTATTTGGAAACTACATCTGTGAGGTATATCATTACGTAGTCCAGGCTATTCAGCAGGTAGACTATCACAGAGACATCCTATCATGTTTAGTGTATTCACTGACCAACACAGTAGTTTGGAGATTCAATCTCCAGTAGTCACAGCATTTAATCTTCCTCTTGAACAAAACAGCTTTTAAATCAACACAGCAACTATTTTATGCTGTAATGTATTATGTATGTCACTGAGACAGTCCTTCAAACTATGTCAAAGAGTTGGACACGCAGACCCGGCTAACATTCTGTCCTTCTCTCTCTCTTTTCATACAATATTTCATTACACATCACATATAAGGTTAATCTTTATCTCTTGCCATTTATCCCCCCATTGGGACACACGCACTCAGCCAACTCATGTAAACCTGAGGCCTCATCTGTGTCCTCCCCATATTATCACTCCTTGAGGTTTTATCTGCAAAGTGTCATAACTCTTCTTGAAAAAATTCCTTTCCTCTTAGCAGACTGGGTTATTCTCTTTTATTTTCTTTATGTGACTTGTCCATGGCTGGTTGGATTTTGTGACTGAAGTTTTCAATGTGATCAGATAATCTGCCCTATGCACAACCCCTTCTTAGTTGCCACTTATTGCCACATAGCGATTGCCTGTCTACACAGAGGATAGAAGGAAAGTCCCGAAGTAGTGATTTGAATGCAAACACAATGAATATAACACTTCCATATTTATAGGATGCAGAAAATATAAATGGATGTGGAAAAAAAAGAAAACTATTTTCATACTTCACTTACAATAAGAGTATGAATCTGTGCCCCGTGAGTGGTGAATAATTTAGGTTGCTGCTGGCAGACGTAACATGCTTGGAAAATCTGATTGAAAATAGAGGAAATAATACTCAATGTTGACAAATCTACAATCACACAACCTTAACATGCTTGGAAAATCTGATTGAAAATAGAGGAAATAATACTCAATGTTGACAAATCTACAATCACACAATCTTAAAATGTATAATTATAGCCTAGAATAATAAACTATTAACAACCTACTTACTAGCTATTTGTCATGCCTCTGTACAGGATTTGTTTCCCATAAGGTATAGCTTATATATGTGGTAGTTGATTTGTTTCTCATAATGTACATATGTGAAATGTACTGGATTTGTGTCCCATAATATATTAAATTTTCCCCTATAATGTATAGATCCGCTGCGAAGATGTTACGGATGCAGTTTGTAATCCCGCATACTCGCGTTCGATACACAGCTGCGCGCGATTTCATAGCAGACCGTGTTGTGTTAGTTTTTTACGTAAATGGTATGGGTGTCGGTGATTCAGAAAGCAATGGCAAACTACTGAACATAAACTTGCCAAGAGATCTCAACAGCAAAAAATGATGGTGTTGACTGCAATGTCCTGTAAAGAATTTGCAACTAATTTTTTTAATGTATAGATTATAAATGGTCTGGATTTGTTTCTCATATTGTATAGATTATAAATGTTGTCCAGGATTTGTCTAATAATGTATTGGATTTTCACCTATAATGTAGAGATCGTAAATTACCAATGCATGTCTCACCTCATGAATTATATTGGATTTTGTTATCATTTAAGTATAGATTATATCTATTGTAGTGGATTTGTTTCCTCTAATGGGTGGTGAATCCTTTGGAAGACTGAGTTTTAACTCTCAAGCCCAATGCATCAGCACATTTAGGTGGTTTCAGCTCTAAAAAGGGCTTGCATCTATCGGGTGAAGTTAGTGTGGAGACTGTCCTCCCAACTTGGTGCCTTCTCCATGGGGACCATGTTACAGGGCCTTCCTTCCCCTCTCCAAGCTCAGAAACCAGGTTGGTGTCCAAGACCAGTAAAGCTTCACATCTGCAGAGAGGATGTCACCAGGTCATGATTCAGTACAGAGTATACAGATAAGGTCACCATGGCTGAATGGACAGGAATGCTCATTTCTAAGCATCCAGTGTGCTGGTGCAGAGATAGCGAGTTCAATCTCTACACCGGTCAGTTGGACTAAAATGTTGAGTTCTCATCTTTGACCTGGAGACATAAATTACAAGCACCTCATGAGTGGATTCGCCTGATGGAGAGGGACATTGGTATTAGGGAAAGCTAGTTCACACACAAATATCAGTCCACTGCACTAGACACTGTAGCACGTGTATGGACTACGCTCGAGTTCAAAGCGATGCGGATTGGCTGGGATTAGGTTTAGACTGGTAATGTTTCCTGAATGGGCTTTAATATTTCATTGTCAACTAATTTCACGAGGATTGGCTGGGATTAGGTTTAGACTGGTAATGTTTCCTGAATGGGCTTTAATATTTCATTGTCAACTAATTTTACGAGGATTGGCTGGGATTAGGTTTAGACTGGTAATGTTTCCTGAATGGGCTTTAATATTTCATTGTCAACTAATTTCATGAGGATTGACTGGGATTAGGTTTAGACTGGTAATGTTCCCTGTATGGGCTTTAATATCTCATTGTCAACAAATTTCAAGCTAATGTCCTGGGGAAGACAAATGTATATATGGTAAATATCTGATGCAGGTCTTACCTCATGAATTGCATTGGATTTGTTGCCCATGATGAGACGACACATGATGATGTGCTCCAGCAGCATTAGTTGAAATGATGACAACAATGGGTTACTGTCCATAACTGAAATAAAAGGCATTTTTCAATATTTAGTTACCTTAAATTCTGCATACTTTTTTTTTTGGGAAATTGTTTGTTTACTATACTGTGAATCTACTTTGTTTCACATTCAATTCAATTGCATATTCCTTTAAATATTTCAGGAAAGTCTGTGCAAAAAATAATACGTTTAAGTTAATAAGCAACACATTTTAAATCAAAGCTAACATAAGTAACATAATCATTGCAACTATGGATTCAGACAATAAAGCACAATTATTTTAATTTCAATCGTCGCTGGAGCTACAAGTTCAAGCGACTTTTTAAAAATCACCCCAACATTTTCCGTTCTGATCTTCACTATGTAAGACTAATATTTTCCCCCTGTCAAGCTTTGTCTTGTCAATTGCATTGCACCTTCACTCTAGGTGTTAACGATGAAGAGATTTGATAGCAACCGTTCTTGTTCTCTTAATTGCAAACACTGACTTTGATGATTGCCCCATAAAGCGATTTCTCATGATAAATTTATTTTTGGAGTTTCTCTTAATTCCATGCAGCCTGTGGCTTAATGTTATTTTTGTGAGCCAGTATATCTTTCTCATCGGTCTCCCTGGCCTAGGAGTTAACATCCTTCTCCGTAATCCCGTATATTCTCATGAGTAGTGTAACCTGCGTGAGAATTGGTAGCGGTTCTTGCCGCGTTGGTAACTTACGAGGTATGTGAGCCAGTCGCTCAGAAAGCAATGGCAAAGTACTGAGCGTAATTTTGCCTAGTGCATCAACAGCAGCTGAAAACTGCTTATGTTGACTGCAACGTCCTGTAAGGGATATGCAGCAACAACAAAAACAATATATCTTTCTTAGCTTGGTGTACAGAGGTCAGTCCTGAAGGACACGCCCAACAGTTTGTTTGTCTAGCCCACACATATACATACACTGGTTCAACAGACAGGCAAAGTCTATGCATGCAAGTGTTCCTTCAGTCTGTTTTGTTCATCTGAAGTGAGTAATGGTGATAAGTCCTTGTCTGTCATAAGTGTGGTGGTCATCATTCTCTTCCTTTCTAATTGTCTGGATAGTTCTTTTTATCTCAAAATATGAGGCCACCATCTTCTTGATCCATTGTATTCTCCTCCTTTCTTTTTGCAAGTTTATCTGCTTTTTAATTTTCGAAAACACCACAATGGTATGGTATCCACTGGAGTCAGGTTAATTTTCTGGCAGCAAATTTGCATGTGGTAGCAGTTACACCCTAAGTCTGCTAATATGGGACACTTTAAAATATGGTACCTTACTGCTGTCTCTTCAATAATGACGAGGTGGAATGAGTATATAAGAGACTTATATGATGGAAAAAAGGCCGAATTAACAGAAGAAAGTAACTTACAAGGTCCACCTATTCTAAAAGAAGAAGTTGATGATGCTGTCAAGCATATGAAGAAAGGAAAATCAGCTGGGCCAGATGGAATCACAATAGAAGAATTAGAAGTAATGGGAGAATTTGGAGTAGATATATTAAACAAAATGTTGAATGATATTTATAGCAGTGGATATATACCAAGTGATATGTTGAAATCTGTATTTATAGCTATACCAAAAAGACCAGGAGCAATTGAATGCGAAGATTTTCGTACAATTAACCTCATAAATACATGTCACTAAGCTTCTACTCAGAATTATAATGAGAAGAACAAGGAAGAAAATAAAAATGGAAATTGGTGAAGAACAGTATGGATTTGTGGAAGGAAAAGGTACAAACAATGCAATATACACATTACGAACACTATTATAAAGATTAGTAGAGACAAAGAAAGACATATATTTGTGCTTCATAGATTATAAGGCATTTGATAAAGTAAAACATGAACTGATTAAAACGTTGGAAGATATTAACATTGATGGGAAAGATCTCAGAATAATAAAAACTATTTACTGGAACCAAACAGCAGCAATTAAAATGGGAAATAAAGAAGGAAATTATGAACACAAAGTTGGGAGTAAGCACCAGATCTATTCTCCCTCTATAGCAAAGTAATAATGAGAGAGATCAAAGAAAAGCCATATTTGGAGGTTATAATATAAATAATATACGTTATGCAGATGACACTGTATTGATAGCGGATAATGCAACAGATCTACAATTGTTGGACATTGTAGTAACTGAGAGTGCAAAGAAAGGACTCTTCTTGAATATCAAGAAAACAGTAACAATGGTGGTATCAAAGAAACAGGTGACACCCAAATGTGAAATAGAGATCATCATCATCATCAAGTGCCCTGCCAGCTGGCGTAGGCATTCATGGCTCTCCACAGATCTCGGTCTTTGGTTTTCTGGATCAACTCTGCTGCTGATATTCCTCCGTGCCACCGTCACAATCCATCCAGCATCATTTCTCTTGGTCTGCATCTGCCTCTCTTCCCCTCGATCTTTCCAGTTGTAACGATGTTCTCCAATGCCTCTCTCTCCCCCGATGTGTCTCCACCTTGCCGTGGTGGGGGAGCTTGCGTGTCCCATCGACCCCATGCTTGCCGATGGGTGAAAACTACATATCGGACAGCTCGTGGGATAGGGACCAGACTAAGAGAGACACAACCTGCTGCTCTGCAGGTAAGACTGAGGATAGCAGTCAAATTCAGGCAAACGATCCCTAAAATCTCAGTCCGGACATAACCTCTAAGGCTACCATCCGAGGTGTATGGCTGAACGTCTCTAAGCCATAAACTCTCAGAAGTGAGAGCCTGGCCGACACAAACCTACACCAAAATTGTGATGATGTGCTGAGAACGTTACATGCTCGGCGCAGATTCGTTCGATGGCTCTTAGCTGGGGGAATTGAGGTATCCCCGGATGAAAGGGCCTGACCGTTACTCGCCCACAGACGTACGGAGGTAAGGTGCTGAGCCGGCAGCACATGTAGCCTACCTCGCGAGCGAGTACAAAAGGTGGAACAACACCTCGGTCGCGCGTCCCGCAGACGTCCGATAGTCTGTAACCATACTCATGGAATGAGTGTAGTCAAAGGTGGAAAATTGTCTCGTTGACACGAAATGGAACGCCTGTCTTGCGAATCCATTACGTGGCAGCCCGAAGCGAAAGCTTACTGTGTGGAAGCCGAAACAAGAGTCTCGAAACCCGAGGAAGGCTAACCTCATTAAAAAAAATGCCCGCCGGAAGCGTTGTCCTATGGGTGGCAAACTAAAAATTGACACTACGCAATTACGTCAGAGTGAAATGTCTCGTCCGAATGTCTCTCGTGCTAGGAACAGCTCTGACTACCTAGTTTCCGAATGCCGCTCTTGTTCGGAACAGCTCTGACTAGGTAGTTTTCCGAATGTCTGTCGTGCCTGGAACAGCTCTGACGAGCGCAATGACAAGCACATGTCCGAAAACTCGCTGAGTGGATGCCGTCTGCAAACCTGTCTGGTTTGTGCGGGAATGGCCCGGGGCAAACGAAATGACCAATATATTGAAGTGAGGATTTAAAGCAGCCATGAGCAGGACGTGACGATTTTCCTCGGTGAGCCCAGATCCAGGGCGTTATGTGTCGGCCCTGCAACTATGGAAGCAACCTTGGATGGCGAAAAATTCTATGGACTGTCCCTGCCTTCCTTTGAGGGATGACCGTTGTCTTCGACCGTTCCAACTTGGCCAGCATGGTTGTAGATGGCACCACCAAAGTGAGAGTCTCCCGGGAATGCTACCTGGTCAAAAAAGCACGCTACTGTCGGATGCGTTGGCCTACGGGTTTCGGCCCAAGGGCGCATAACAGACACACCGCAATCACATCTGAAAAAAAAAACACTCCGGATGAACGAAAAGAAGAAGAAGAATGCCTCTCTTCTCATTACATGACCAAAGAAAGCTGTTTGTCTCTTTCTTATTGTTGTATATAGTGTTCTAGTTTTATTAGCCTGTTTCAGGCAGTGAAATAGAGATAGAAGGGAAAATTCTTCACCAAGTGGTTAGTTTTAATCTAGGGACATTTATAACATCAGATGGAAGATGCACAACTGAGATCAAGAGCAGAATAGCAGAATAGGGCAAGCAAAGGCTGCAATTCAACAAATGAAGAATATCTTATGCAATAAGTCACTATCATTGAATGTAAGAAAGAGAGTGCTGAGGTGCTATATAGAACCTGTTTTGCTGTATGGGTGTGAATCTTGGAATATAAATGAACAAATTAGGAAGAGATTGGAAGCAACAGAGATGTGGTTCCTTAGATGAATGTTGCAAATTCCATGGACTGCCAAAGTAACTAATGACGAAAGCCTTAAAGAGGATGGCGAAACTAGAACATTATATACAACAATAAGAAAGAGACAAACAGCTTTTTTTGGTCATGTGATGAGAAGAGAAGCGCTGGAGAACATCGTGACAACTGGAAAGATCAAGGGAAAGAGAGGCAGAGGCAGACTATGAGAAATGATGCTGGATGGATTGCAACGGTGGCATGGAGGAATATCAACGACAGAGTTGATCCAGAAAACCAAGGACAGAGATCTGTGGAGAGTCATGAACGCCTACGCCAGTCGGCACGGCATTGATGATGGTGACTGCTGTCTCTTACTTGTTGTCATGTATTTGGTGTTTGTTATAGACAGTGATGCCTCTTTTGATCAGTTGCCAATCACTGGTGCCAGCAGCAGCATTTTCTTACACATCTGTATGGATCTGACCTAACAGCCCATCACTGGTGCTGGCAACATGTCTTTTGTTTTTCATTTCAAACGTTATGGATCTGGAAGCTGTAGTAACACAGTGGCTACAGCACATGCCTGCTAGCTTTATGGTCAAAGCCAGGGCAGTCTGTGTAATACTAACCATATTGTCATTCACCTGCCATTTGGTTATGGAAAATTTTTAAAAAGTCGCTTAAAAGTCGACAGGGTAAACTTCACTGCACCGGGTTTTATCCCATATGGCTCGGTCTCTTTCCGCAGCGCGGAAAGCGTCGCACAAAGCACGAACTCCGTAGCTCTAGCGACGACCCACAGGAGTCTCCGAAAAATTTAACTCGTGAACCGAAGGACGTGGCCCGGAATCGAACCCACAACCTTCGGAGCCTGAGTTAAACGGCTTGACCACTTCACCACGAAGACTCATGGAAAATAATGGTTCTAACACAATATACATATTACGTCTTAGTGGCAAGTAAGTGGGTGCTTCTGTAAACAAGGTTTCACAATATGTTACAGACATCTAACTCTTTCTGTTTCTGACAGTTAATATTTTAAAGTAACAACAGCATAGGACAGAACAAATTAAAATAATTAATAATAAAGGAAATGAATACACATAGATTAAAAATATCAAGCATTTTTACATTTGAGTTTTTCTATCTGCATCAGAGCCTTGTCTGTGTACTTCTGTGCCTTGTCCATATACCCAGCCTGCATTGAGTGCATGACGGTAACCTGTTCACAAAACAGACAGGTTTGTTTAGCAACATAATATAATATCCCCAGCTGAAGTACAGCCAGTTATGCTACAACATATGAATGCTACAACTAATAAACATATCTGCTACAATGAACATATATTCTGAAACAAAAATGCAGCAGTTTTGATATATTAATTTACCTAATTTTCAGAACTATGTGTACAAAAAGAGATAGACAATCATCTTTAAGGTAACAATTTATCGACAATACTACTGCAGACACTACATAAGTGTTCCAAGAATTATATATTCAAATTAGCAAAATACAACATTTTCCTCACTAATATGGCAATTCTTTGTTCTAACATTTAAAAATATCACTTATGTGTGACTGTGTCCACAAGGAAGCAAAGAACAGTAGCGATGTAATCTATCATGCATGTTGTCAGAGGTGTTTAAGGACTGGCTACTTTATCCAGTAACAAACTTAGCTGCTTAGTTGGCTGAGGGTTTATGCTCCATTGAGAAATGAAAGGCAGAAGAGGGATATGAAAGGCAGAAGAGGGATGTGAAAGGCAGAAGAGGGATATGAAAGGCAGAAGAGGGATATGAAAGGCAGAAGAAGACAATGAAAAATGAACCAACCTGTTGTCATTTTTAAACAGTAATTTTGTTTAGTCTTTGTGTATCCCAAAGGATAAACAACAAAAAAGTTTTTGTTGTTGTTATTATTATATTCATTAACCCTACTTAATGAAAAACATAATGTCTATTGTACATCCAAAAAAATAAGCAGCAATATCAAATGTAAGAAAAAACAATAACAGCAACTATAAGAGGTAACTTACCAAATAAACCAGTATGCACATATGTTCTTTTGGCAGCCACTGAAACATTTCTGCAGCATTGGAAACTACTGGTTCTGTAGATAATAACAATATACATTTTATCACAGTTGCCAAAGGCTTGTAATGTAACCTCTTTCTTTGACAGACAAACATAATCATAAAATAATATGTTATAGAATAAACAGAAAAATAAGCAGTTTAGAATGTATAATGAACACACTGATATTACCTTTTATTTATGAATGTTTTAATAACATTAACTGCAACAACAATTTTATGTAAACGGACTGATTCTACATTGTAATTAAATTTCATGCGTGATACGTGGATGAAGTTCAGCTTGCCTAATCGTTAACATTTCGAAGAAAAACAATTTCTCAAAATTATAAGTGTAAGTATATCACACATGTTAAATATCCATAAGTCGGCAATTAAACTGTGAATAAAGTAAATATTCTCACTTATGACAGTTAACTGTATTATGTGAATTATTAGTGCTGAGACCATAATTCTACCTAAAATCCTGGGAATTGATCATGGATTCATTCATTGAGTAGCATGTCCTTTGCAGAACCTCGCTCCCATAACAACCTTCCGGAAAACCTCTTGATCATAAGCAATATATCCCGCACCCGATACACCCATCTGGAGATCATCCGCCGCTTCCTGCACCCATCTTCTCTTTGGCCTTCCTCTTCCTCTCTTCCCAGGCACATACCCCTCCATTATTGTTGTCTCCAAACTTTCGTGACATTTCAAGTGACCAAAATATTTCAATTTTCTGTTTTATCGTCTTTAATAGCCAACCTCCTTCAATAGTCAGCTCTTGAAGTATGGATGCATTTGTTCTTTTCTTTACCCAAGATATTCTTAGAACTCGTCTATAACATTTATATTCAAAGGCATTTATGCGCTTAAGTATTATGACTGATGTTAATATCTAGTCTTCTCTTACTTGCATCTTCAGAAATAATTTTAATTGTAACAATGCTACAGCCAACCACGTAAATGATGGACGGAGGGAATAGCAGTCCATGGGAATATCGATACATGAAGCCCATAAGTGGGCACTCTCCTGCTGTTTATACTTCACCTTGACACCGCAAGGTACAAGAACGACACGATGAGATGAATGCCACAGTCTGTCGATTCATTAATATTGTTAGTCTAGGACAGGGGTCACCAAACTACGTCCCGGATCCGGCCCACGACGTCATTTCATCCGGTCCGCCGACGGTTCCTTGAACTTGCTTGATATAAGGTATGGAATACTAGACGTGATACAATTTAAATGTAAATATTATGTTTAGAATAATAGGAGAACTTCACACGTGCGGAGACCTCCTGGCTGCTATGTGTCTTAAATTTACTATTTTCAATTATAAATTATTGTATCTAGATTTGTTTGTTCATTGTAATGTTTGCTTATTTCGCGCCATCCCAAGTCCTTCCCCGGCTCGTTGTAGTGCCGCCTGCGCTCTGACGTTAACATGGCTTCCATGGCAACACACACACACACACATCTTTCGCTCCCCCAGATTCGTCCGCCTGTCAACACAGGCCCGCTGCTCAAGAAATATTTACTTCTTTTTGCCTGTCATAAATTTTATAGGTATGGCACAAGGATGTCTTTGACAGTGATAAGTAAGGGAACTACAAGTGTGAATAGAGACAATAAAGTAACAAACATAGCATGAAAATGCCATAGATGCCTCTTATTATTACAAAAATATTAGTTAGTTTAGTTTAATCGACGGATCAACATCGTGGCACATGGGTGTAACCCATAAGTGCTCCGTTCTACTCCTAACTCAACCCTGAATCCGGATAATCTAAGCTCAGTGCACGAACTCCGTAGCACAGACTAGAATCCTGAAATACTTTGGGTAGAATTGTAACTCGAAATTTTGCCCGGGAGCGCCATTAGGCTACTCTTTTCCGATTTACAACTGCCAAGAGATTTTTTTTTATGTGCACAACAATGCACACGGGTGTCCGATCTCACTACCCAGAGACCAGGGGAAATGTTGTTACTAGAAGTCCACGTGAAAAAATCCCGGCCCTCACCGGGGCTTGAACTCGGGACCTCCAGCACTCGAGGCGGACACCATACCTTGAGACCACTCAGCCCCCCAGAGAGAGAGAGAGAGAGAGAGAGAGAGAGAGAGAGAGAGAGAGAGAGAGAGAGAGAAGAGAGAGAGAGAGAGAGAGAGAGAGAGAGAGAGAGAGAGAGAGAGAGAGGCAGGCAGGCAGGCAGGCAGGCAGACAGAGAAAACATTTGAAAGCAATTCTCTTGATTTAATGCAGCAATTCCAAACCAAACATTAATGATATTTTGAAATCCAAATATCAGTTTCACACATCTCACAAACCTGTTTTGCTGCTTTGTTTGTGAGATTCGGATATGCTTACACTAGGTCTGATGTAACTATCTTTTTGCTAACGTCGCCTTCTTTGATAAATTGTTATTTTCGTTGAATAAATATGTTGGTTGTATTTGTTTTTTGTGCATTGCACGCCGCTCACCCATGATTAACTTAGTTTTCCGACTTTTCCCCCCAGAGATTTCGTTTTGGCTTCCAAGTATTGTTAAAGTTAGTTGCATGACCTGCACAAGACGTTTGCAGTCAACACCAGCATTTTTTGATGCTGTTGATGTCTTGGCAAGTTTACGTTCAATAGTTTGTCATTGCTTTCTGAACGACCGGCACTCATACCATAGCGTAAAAAAAAACCCAGCGCAATGCGGTCTGCTGTCAAATCGCGCGCAGCTGTGTTTCAAACGCGGGTATACGGGATTACGAAGCGCGCCCGTAAGACCGTCACGGAGACCGGTGCAAGTATTGTACAAAATGAGTATCCGGGCCGCGCACGTAATTTTTGTCTGTTATCCAGCCCGCTGTGAAAAAAGTTTGGTGACCCCTGGTCTAGGATGTAATAGCTTCTTTGTATCTTGCTTTTAATGATTCCATTGAGAATAATTTTCTATAAAGTATCACTGCAAGTTAGATTATCAATGTGAGCAACATTTAGAGGTCTCATTACTTATGAAATCTACAGTTACATTAACATGCCCACCCCACAATTATTACTTCCATAAAAACCATGTAAGTATAAACATCAATACTGAATCAGAAAGTGTCAACTGTTATGCAACATGTTATGACACGTGCAGCAGTAAACACAAGAATGAATGTGGAGGTTGTGAGGGAGAAGAAGGATAAGCCAGGTTAACTGATTCATGTTTAGCAAAATTATCATTTCCTGGAACCATGTCCTTACCATCATCTGAATGGTTGTGAGCTATGGTCTGTATACTCTGCTGCAACTGTTTCAGCACTGGTTTCACGCTCTTCACCTGCAGGAAACAATTCATTTGAAAGTACTTTGATAAATAATTATGTTATACATGACTTTATTATGATTGTCACCACCATCATCATCACCACCATCATCATAAAGAAGCAGTTCCTTTGCAGAATGTCATTCTCATAGTGATCCACTAGGACTCTTCATCTTTTGTCAATTCCTCTAGCTGATGTATTTATTTTCCTACCAGTCCAGCTTTTTGTTGGTCAACCCCTTCTTCTTCTTCTCCTTCTTCCAAGAACCGTGCCTTCCATCACTGTTCTCTCTATGCCACCATACATTTACTGGGCCAAAGTATTTCACTGGCCAAGACATGTCAGTTTTCTTTTATGTTCAAATCTGGTTGAATCTGTATTTTCCTTCTTCTGCATTCTAAGAATGTTTCAACAGTGACAAACAGCCACACTACCATGTATGAATGTTTTCATTACATATACGACAAAAATGTCTTCACTCCTAGACTTGAAATTAATACTAAATAAATATGAGTATGCCACGCTATAAAGAAGATTTACTCTATTCTATTATAATGCATACACAATGAAGTATGATTAAATGCGAAGTTTGGCATTCACAATAAAATGAGCAGGCTATGCAAGCAATGAAATATTAAAATGATCAAATGGTAGAGGTTTATATGTGTTGGGAGTGTTGAAGGTGAAAAAGAGAAAAACCATGGCAAAAGCTAATGCTTAAAAATGTTACAATGTAATATAACTAAAATGTTAATTTATATACGTTATCAAATCTCCATAAACCCCACTTGCTCCTTTCCTATCTCATTTATTTGCAGTAATTAATTATAATAAATTAATAAATTTACTAGCCCTTTTTTGTCACTCGATAAACATTTAACAACCATTACCATTTATTGATAAACAATAAAAGAATTTTTATTTTTAACCCTTTACAAGGCGTAGCGTCCTTTACCGGCCGGTCTCTAAATACGAGCGTAACGGCCAATTCCGGCCGATACTATTATGCATTGTAAAAACGCGATCTCTCGGCTTTCCGACACTTCCGTCGGCTACTTTCACTTTCGCCCATAGCTTGACAACGTGGCCGCCATTTGTAAACGCGCTACAATGACTTTGAACGGACTTTTACGGACTTGTTTTGATAGTTTTCGGGAGTTTTACGCTGTTTTTCAAAATGGATTTCGGCGATTCTTCAAGTGATAGCCGAGATTTCGCTCTGTTCAATTTAAATGACATTAAAGGGCACGAAGTTGATTATTAATCGGAGCTAGATATCAGTGCAAAGCGTTACTTTGCATTAGCAGTCGTGAGTCGGACTTTAAAGTAAGTGATTATGATTCTGAAAATGTGTTTGTAAATTGCCGTATAGATGACGGAAAATCACAAACAACATGCCGTATTTCGTAAATATTTGTGTTCATATATGGATTACCGGCAACAATCACGTGAGTAACATATTCTGCATGCTTTTCCCTTCATTGTGTTGTTTATTTAACTAAAATCGGTTGACTAACACCTTGTTTGTGATGTTTTTACTAACGCGACCCGAAATTTTTACAGAACCTGAAAAAAATCTTGCCCGTTCAGGGCTACAAAACGGACAAGCGTCTGCCCTGTAAAGGGTTAAAGATCAAAAAGTCAAATTATTCTAGATAATATGGTATTCTGTTAAATTAACCTATGGCATTTAAGCACAATTAATCAACATCACTTACTTGTCCAGCCATAAGATAATGGCAAACTTGAAGAACAAGGAAAAATACTTTCAGGTATTCTTTATGAAGTGGATTACCCGAGAAGGTTTCAATAAGATGACCAGCTTGAGTCATGGCATCATGTACACACGGAATGTTTTTGCTTATGAGACCAATCTGAGGACAGGTCATTGAAAATGTATTTATTTCTCTGGAAAATGCATCCAAAAACCAGTGACTGTGTCTTCAAAGAAGAATTTTATTTTACTCAATACATAACAATGTAACTTTGTTGCCTTTTCTTTGACTCTGAGATACAAAAATCATAAAGAGCTCTCCTGACAGCCAGATAAGTGGCTTACTGTGTGAATCGTTTCAAGTATAGTCCTTGGTCTCTCAGTGACCACTCACTATTCTTGCTCCAGCAAACCGTTGGTGATACACGTGGCTTTCATCCATGGCTTTTAATATTCCACTTCTCAATGCTGCTGGCCTTCTCTCATTCTGCAGACATGGCTATGCTATCTCAACTACCCTGCCCCATTCCATTTATTGTCCAATTCTTACACCTATGTTCAGACTAACATACAAGTGCAGCTTACAGTATATGAAAGGATCTCATACAACAATCTCTTACCATCCCTCGGCTCAGCTTACAATATATCTTCTTCTTTGCATTCATCCGGAGTGTTTTTTCAGATGTGATTTCGGTGTGTCTGGTTAGGCACCCTTGGGTCGAAACCCTTAGGCCAACACATCCGACTTTTAGCGTGCATTTTTAGCCAGGTTATCATTCCTGGGAGACTCACTTTTGTGGTACTGTCCACCTCCCAGCTGGTCAAGTTGGAACAGTCGAAGACTGCACGGTCATCCCTCAAATGAAGGCAGGGACAGTCCATAACATTTTCTGCCATCTTGGGTGGCTTCCATAATTGCAGAGCCGACACATAACGCTCTGGTACTGGGCTCACAGAGGGAATCGTCACGTCCTGCTCATGGCTGCTTTAATTCCTCACTTCAATATATTGGGCATTTTGTTCGCCCCGGGCCATTCCCGCACAAGCCAGACAGGTCTGCAGACGGTATCCACTCAGCGAGTTTTCGGACATGTGCTTGTCGTTGCGCCCGTCAGAGCTGTTCCAGGCACGACAGACATTCTGAAAACTACCTAGTCAGAGCTGTGAACAAGAGCGGCATTCGGAAACTAGGTAGTCAGAGCTGTTCCTAGCACGAGAGACATTCGGACGAGACATTTCACTCGGACGTAAATGCGTAGTGCCAATTTATAGTTTGCCACCCGTAGGACGGCACTTCCGACTTCAGCAGGCATTTTTTAATGAGGTTAGCCTTCCTCGGGTTTCGAGGCACGTTAGACGTATTTGTGATGTTGCTAACATCTCAGCTGGTCAAGATAGAACAATCATCGACATCACGGTTATCCCTCAAGGGAAGGCAAGGGCAGACCATGGGCCTATCCAAGGAGGCTTCCATAATTGCAGAGCCGGCACATATTGCTCTGAGACTGGGCTCACCTGAGGGGTTGCCTCGTCCTGCTCATGGCTGCTTTAGTTCCTAACTTCCATGTGTTGGGCATCTCGCTTGCCACCGGTCGCTAAATCACGTACCAGGAACGGTCAGTCTGCAGGCGACACCCACTAGATAAGCTTTCGCTTCAGACTACGCAATGGATTCGCTAGCCGTGCGTTCCATTTCGTGTTGAGAAATTTTTCCACCTTTGTCTACACTTTCTGAGTTAGATAGTCAGTTTTCGTAGCCTTTCATTCAACTGGGGCACTTCTTCAACCTTTTTGTACTCGCTCACGAGGTAGGCTGCATGTGCTGCCGGTTCAGCACCTTACCTCCGTGCAGCAGTGAGCGAGAAACAGGCGGCCCTCTCATCCGGGGATCCCTCATATCCCCCAGCTGAGAGCCTTCAGACAGGTATCTGAACTGGGCATGTAGCGTGCTCAGTACCTCACCTCCGTATTTTGGTAGGTGAGTTTTCGGCCCGGCTCACTCATCCAAGGGTAGTAGCTTAGAGGCGTTCAGCTACATCTCTCAGATGGTGGCCTTTGTGTAAGTGTCTGGACCAAGTTTGTGGCTTCGTGCGCTTGAGTTTAAAATCTGACTGCTATCCTCAGTCTATCTGCAGAGCAGCAGGTTGTGCCTCTCTTAGTCTGGTCCCTATCCCAAGAGCTGTCCAATATGTAGTTTATATCCATTGTCACAGTGCTTGGGGTCGGTGGGACACTCAAGCTCCCCCACTGCGGCAAGGTGGAGACACATCGGGGGAGCTTACAATATATGAAAGGATCTCATACAACAATCTCTTACCATTCCTCGGCTCAGCATAAAAAGAAGACGTGTGTACTCAGATCTCACAGACAGTGCATAGTCTGCTCCTACTCCCATGACATTCATTGCAGATGCCCAGTCCTTCTCTGCAGAATGCAGTTGCTGAAAATGAAAGATCATCTCAATGACATTTGTAGCTTGTTTTAATGTGTCTCGAAACACTTTCCTGCTATGGGTCTGAAACAAACTCTGCACAGATTAAGCAGTGATTTGTTCATCGTTACAACTTTAATCAAGAGGAATACAGGCAGAAATGTTTCAATACAAAACCAGATGATGAACAAGACTTTGTAAATTATGTCAGTTACATGAAGTGTTATTCAACAAGAAAACACATTATAACCGAGGCATAGTTCATGTGGTCATTCTCATCCACTAATGACCACACATTACTTTGAAAGCAAACTGCATTCTCATCCACTAATGACCACACATTACTTTGAAAGCAAACTGCATTCTCATCCACTAATGACCACACATTACTTTGAAAGCAAACTGCATTCTCATCCACTAATGACCACACATTACTTTGAAAGCAAACTGCATTCTCATCCACTAATGACCACACATTACTTTGAAAGCAAACTGCATTCTCATCCACTAATGACCACACATTACTTTGAAAGCAAACTGCATTCTCATCCACTAATGACCACACATTACTTTGAAAGCAAACTGCATTCTCATCCACTAATGACCACACATTACTTTGAAAGCAAACTGCATTCTCATCCACTAATGACCACACATTACTTTGAAAGCAAACTGCATTCTCATCCACTAATGACCACACATTACTTTGAAAGCAAACTGCATTCTCATCCACTAATGACCACACATTACTTTGAAAGCAAACTGCATTCTCATCCACTAATGACCACACATTACTTTGAAAGCAAACTGCATTCTCATCCACTAATGACCACACATTACTTTGAAAGCAAACTGCATTCTCATCCACTAATGACCACACATTACTTTGAAAGCAAACTGCATTCTCATCCACTAATGACCACACATTACTTTGAAAGCAAACTGCATTCTCATCCACTAATGACCACACATTACTTTGAAAGCAAACTGCATTCTCATCCACTAATGACCACACATTACTTTGAAAGCAAACTGCATTCTCATCCACTAATGACCACACATTACTTTGAAAGCAAACTGCATTCTCATCCACTAATGACCACACATTACTTTGAAAGCAAACTGCATTCTCATCCACTAATGACCACACATTACTTTGAAAGCAAACTGCATTCTCATCCACTAATGACCACACATTACTTTGAAAGCAAACTGCATTCTCATCCACTAATGACTACACATTACTTTGAAAGCAAACTGCATTCTCAACTCACTCCAAAAACCAATTCTATATTTATACTGAATTATTTTACATTCAATCCACACGTGTGTGAGTGTGCATGATGCTCTTTCTTGGCTTATTCCAGCTCTTTTGGTGTTACCTCTTTGTCTTTATTGATTAACAGCATTTCTTTCTCTAATGTGGGGTCTCCTTTTCCTTATATTGCTGCTTGGAGCTCCTCCTCTATTGTGGCTGCTTGTAGTTCTAGTTCATGTTCCTTTTCTTACAGTTTGCAGTTCCAGCTGGATTTCCCTATGTTTTGTTGTGATTTGTATTCCATTTCTTTGTTGCTCCTTGCAGTTCCTTTATTTTTTGTTGCTGCTTCTAGCTTTTTCTTCTTTTGTTGCGGCTTGTAATTCTTCTTTTCATCCCCCTCTCTTTAATCAAGATGAATCACAGCAAGGAAAGTACGCAAAACATGTTTGAGAACTCTCAGTAATAATTATTAAATTAACTATATATACTGGTATGAATTGGGTTAAGAACCAACATCACTGCACTAAGGACATTCCCATATGCGCTCCATCCCCTCGTTCAACAGCCAGCAAAGAGTCACACTACTAATCATTCTCACTGCTAATTGATTGAAAGTTCTCCTGGTCTTCCCTCTGTTTTGATCAGTTTTCATCCTTTCCACATACGGGTTCTCAATCTGTTCCTCCACATTCTCCACCTGGTCCCACAGGCGTACGACCACCTCTCCCTTGTCCGTAGGTAATCTACCACGAAGAGGTGCATTCCCTGCCAGCCTATCAGCTTGTTCATTCTTCCGCACTCCTGCATCGCTAGGGCAAAAATTCCATACAATTCTCACAATCTGTGACCTCTGAAGCGAGGTGAGCCATTCCACACAAAGCATTCCTTTCTCCACCTTACTAAGCATACTCCTTGAGTCCATGTTGAAGACAATGTGTGTGGCAATGGTCTCCTCTAACCAACGAAATGCTGCTGTGACTGCTTCCACCTCCATTTTCATGCTGGAGGTCATAACCTCATATGCCAAACTCTCCTTTTTTCAAGATTCGTCCATTAGCCATCACAATGAAACCCCAACTACTGGTATGAAACATCATAAAGTGAAAAAAATGTTAGATCAGAGTTTTAATATCACATTAGACTGTAGAGTGAATAACATATCAGATTGTAGAGTGAATAGTGTGTAAAATATCAATTATAGAGAGAATTAAATTGTTCACATTTTTTTTTCTGCTGTGTCACACCCCATGTCATTAACATATCTAAAGTTGTTTATTCTTCTACTGATGTACAATCCAGACTTTCTCAGAACCTGTTGAAAGGTTTTGAAAGCTAGAATGAAAGCGAACAAAGATGGGACCAGACAGAGGCCGATGGAGATTTCCTTTGTCCAAGCCGGGCACAAAGAAGGCAAAACTGACGACTTGTTGTCACTTCTGACCATTTTTGATGGTGCCAAGGACTGGGAACTAATTGCAGATCTAAGGGGCGGGCAAATACCCTGAGGTGATACGAAAGTTTTGCTTGCGACCTGACATCGTACCTAGCTTCCCGTCAGCCAAGCGGCCAATGCTGATTGAGCTGACCATCCCGTATGAATCAAATATTGAGGAGCAACATACGCACAAACTGAAGAAGTACGAAGTCTTAAGCTGGAAGAGTATGCAGTCAGACTATTCGTCGTTGAGGTAAGCGCCAGAGGTCTAGTCTCCCACTCTGTGTATGATGTGCTAAAATGAATGGGCATTAATGGACAAGCAAGAACTCGGGCCCAAAAACAACTGTGTGTGGTGGCCAAAAAGACCTTGTGCTGGCTATGGAATTGTCGGAACCTGAAGTGAGACGAGTCTCGGAACTAGTATGGTTAGAAGCGGTAACTGCAGAACTACTAACAATATCTCAACCAAGACCGTGAACTTGCAACATCTCGTGTCAGCTCTTTAGCCTTTCCTCCGAGCGTGAGCTTTAGCCTTTCCTCCGAGTGTGGTTGGTGAATCTGAGTGCAGTCAACCATGCAAATGTCGGCCGAAGTCTAACCTCCATAACATAGCGGTAATAGTCTGTAAGTCGCACTCACACAGCTGCAGAGGCCGAGAGGTAGGCCCAGGAGCGTAAAGAAAGAACTGGCTTCCTAGTAGAGTGCAGCGCCGTGAACGGGGCACGAGGAAGAACACGGCAACAGAGATGAATGGGGCGATAGGGGCCGTGGCTGGGGAAGAAGCTGGCTCCCCACGACCACACGTGCTAAGGGACAAGCACAGACAGCACGGACTCTCCTCACCAAGGAAGGGAAGGCTTGAGACCGGACATGGTAACAGCGAAGGGACAAGCACAACAACAGGGATAACGAATGTGACCAAACGTCTCCACGGCAGAGGAAAGACGCCTGGAGCATGACCCAGACGGGCCCGCCCCTAGAGAGTGTAAAGGGTATAATGGGCCGAAACACTTGGAGAAGGGGGTGCTTTCTGATGATCAGAAGCCCCCTGTCGTGTTTGTTCCGCGGCCGAGTTTTATGACCATAGCTAAAGAAACAAAAAACAACAATTCACGTAAACGAACATCCTCTGAAACAAGTACAGATTTTCAAGTACCTAGGTAGTATAATATCATCAAATGGCAAATCAGAAGACAAGATCAAAAATAGATACAATAAGGCAAACCAACTCATTGGACAAATGGCACCAATACTAAAGAACAAACATGTATCATTAGTTACTAAGAAAGCACTTTACAACACAATCTTCCTACCAACTCTATGCTACCAATGCCAAACCTGGACAATGACAGAAAATGAGAAAAAAAATCACAACAACAGAAATGAGATTCCTGAGAAGAATACTCAATGTATCAAGAAGAGATAAAATCAGAAAGCAAGAAATCAGGACTAAAGTGGGGTTTATAGCAGCGCTAGATTTTATTAGAAGGCAGCAAGTCAAATGGTTTGGCCTGCAAGTAGGTTACCAACTAACAGTATACCACAACAAGCAATGGTGTACAGACCAGATGGAAGCAGAGGAAGAGGTCGACCACGTAAACGATGGATGGAGGGAATAGCAGAGTCCACGGGAATACTGATACATGAAGCCCATAAGCGGGCACTCTCCTGCTGTTTATACTTCACCTCAACACCGCAAGGTACAAGAGGAACATGATGAGATGAGATTTCTATGCACAGTATGTAAATATTTTCATTACATAAAACATGCAATTTTTTTACCGGGACCCAAAAGGGAAGCAAATAGAAGCAGCATATGTCACAACAGGTGACTAAAAAAGAGTTGACACGAAGCTGGCCACCTCAACCTGTACAACACTAGCTGCAAAACCTAACCAATCAGAAACAAGTCAATAAAAAACTTGAGTTTGTTGAGGGCCTTTGTTTCACTGAGAGATGAAAGACAGAAGAAGATCAAATATATGACATAATATTTGCAAGGCTATTAACATACTTTCTTTTTCAAACACAATGAATGAACACAAATATGTAAACATTAAATATGCATAGACTGAAGCAATGACAAATCTTTGGAAAATGGTAAAATCTCACCGCAAGCTGAAACAGAAGGCGGCAATGCCAGTAGGGTGCCTGCTGCGACAATTCAATACCCTTAAGTAGGATTGGTTTTGCCAGGTGTGGCTGATTCTGATCATAAAGAAATGTAAATTACATATTGTACAGAACTTCAATGACATCAAATGTTCAAAATGTAAAACTGTTAAAAAGTATCTGCTAGCCACAAATATATTGTAACAGAGGGATGAAATGACAGAGGTATAGTGTCAAACTGTGAACTGGCAAATTGCCAGTGTCTAACTGAACCGTGGGTTATTTGAAACAGTTAGCAGTATAAGGATGTTATGCTCTTTCCCTTGATCCTAAGCTAGCAGATCTCATGCCTAGCCCTCTCAAATAAGGGCACAAAATTGATAAAGAGTAGGTCGTATAAGCTGCTGCTCAGGCAATCATTCCAAATGAGAAAACCTACCAGACACAGAATATGTATAGCATGTGTGGATTTGGGCACATATGCACACACATGCATGCGCGAACGCACACAGACTGGGCTGGGACCCTCACTGATGTTACAGTGTGCATCCATTGTACTGATGTCCTCCTTGTACAATCTATGACTGTCCTCCTTGCACGATCTATGGCAACAGACTGGATCACTTATGGAGCAGTCTGTATACAATGATGGAGTAATATACAAAGCTCAAACTTCTAACAAATGCTATACTATTTATTTCAGGTACTGTCAGAGAAACATTCAAGGTCTGTGGAGCCCACTTGTAGCATGGAGGCAGACTGGACCACTTATGGAGCTATCTGTATATAATGACAGAGTTCTCTATAAAGCTCAAACTTCTGTCAAATGCTGTATTATTTATTTAAGGCACTGCCAAAGAAGCTTCAATTAATCTTACGTATAAAAAAAGAAAAAAAATATTTATAATTAAAGCGATCGTCTTATTCTTAATTTATCACTAATCTGACCTACCTGTTTCTCAGTGTACATTTGAGCCAGAACACTTGCTGATTCAAACCGAACATCGTCTATGTGGGAAATCTTCACACATGTTAAGGGAAGTGGCTATGAAACACTTTTGTTTAAACTGGCATTTAAAAACAAAAATATAAAAATATGATCAACAAATACTCCCCTCCCCCCTTCCCTTTGCACACATCACATGCATGCATGCACACACACACACACACAATGTCTCAGAAGTAATCAGTGGTCAAGCAGTAAGAATGCCAATCTTTTATCCCTTACGGTTTGGTCACTTTCCACAGGACGGCAAAGGCACAGACGCTGTAGCTCCAACAACGATCCCGAGAAAAATTGCACCCGTGAACTGAATGATATCATCTGGCTTGAACCCACAACCTTCAGAGCCAGAGGCAGGTGGCTTAATCACCTGGCCAGGGAGACCTGCCTGTTTCCTTAAATATACTGACAACTCTTAAAATTCTTCATATCCTAAACACTGAGACTAACACTATATTAAATGCTCAGCAGATAGTTTGTCAATAGTCAGCAGCGCTCGTATATTTTAATAGACAATCTTTTCACTGAAACTTTCCTCCAGCACACATCATCGCTTTGGGTCAATCTTGTTAGTATAATAAGGAATAGTGGTTAGATTATCCTCACTGCACATCAAACCATTCAGTGCATACGTGATCAGCATCTCCCTCAGCATAACTCATGCACAGTATTACTGCAATTATTGTGCTTTATTTCCATTAACATAATAAATAGCATTTAAACTACAATCAACACTACATAATATTTCTTAAAATACCATACTAGCCAAATCAACTCAATCATATCTATTCATTTTTAAATACCAAATCGGTACAATGACAAAACTTCATTTTAGGATACTGTTAAAGATATTGACCACTGAAAAAGAAAGAAAGAGAACAAAAATATACAATTGAACAACATATGTCAGAGACTTTACAGAATGATATAAACTATATCTGCATATATTTTGTCATACAACAATGGCAAACTGACAGCATATTATTAATATGTAAAAATAAAGCCCATTTATATGCCAAAAAGGTACTTTAGAAATATGGCTTTCAATCCATATTTTCAAATTGGTAATATAAACAGTTGAACTTTCTTGATGAAATCTCACTTGAAGAGTGAAGCAGTGCACCTATTTGGGCAGCAGTGTGGACAAAGATGGGGGAACAGATGGAGATATTAAAATATATATGAGTGACAGTTCTGTGAGGGATTGGTGCAGGAAATTCAGAGATGGGCGTAACAAATGTGCATGATGAGGGTGTGACAGATGAGCTCATTCAAGTCGACCAAGTCGTAGTGGAAAAGCGCCGCTTCACAATTTCAGATCTTTCTACAGAATTTCCACAAATTTCTAGGACTAGTCTTGTTTTGAACTGTCACAGAGAGGTTAGGATACCTCAAATTCTGTTCACGCTGGATACCAAAGCAACTGACTTACATTCACAAAGCTCAAAGAATGGGCTCAGTACCCTGGCGGGGCCGTTCCTTGACGAGGGGTTACAAAAACTTGTGTCACGGTATGACATGTGCCTGAATTTAGGTGATGACAATGTTAAAAAGTAATGCAGTGATGAATGTAACTTTTGCATGTACTTAGATGTTACTGGAAGGCCCCGGTCAACGTTGGGGTTACATTCTTGGAAAACGCGACTTTAAGTGAAATGACGTATAGGGAAACACTATTTCCCATAGAATTAAAAGAAATAAAGTGTATTCGCTTCACACGCGTGATCCGGGACTGTTTCCGGATCCGGTCAGGGATATGCACTACTGACGAGCTCAAATGAGGGCGAAACTCGAGTATAGTGCTTCCATATTGACGTGGATGGGCCTTAGGTTCATATCAGAATGCGATCGGCGTTGCCAGTAGTGGGTTGTGCTCAATATTTAAATTTCAAATCCCGAAACAACCACATAATCAATTGATTATTGCTCACTGGATTTAGGAGGCCTGGTGTTCCTTGCCAGTGAGAAGTCCTGATCGTTCGGGTCCCATCGATTGACGGACGTCGGTCGCGGCGATTGGGCAATCTTGAGCATAGCCTACGATGGGTAGCGTTGTGATGTTCTGTTGTGATAATTTGGTGTGTCCAGTGTGTGCCGCGTGGTTACACACCCGCTTCACACGCGTGATCCGGGACTGTTTCCGGATCCGGTCAGGGATATGCACTACTGACGAGCTCAAATGAGGGCGAAACTCGAGTATAGTGCTTCCATATTGACGTGGATGGGCCTTAGGTTCATATCAGAATGCGATCGGCGTTGCCAGTAGTGGGTTGTGCTCAATATTTAAATTTCAAATCCCGAAACAACCACATAATCAATTGATTATTGCTCACTGGATTTAGGAGGCCTGGTGTTCCTTGCCAGTGAGAAGTCCTGATCGTTCGGGTCCCATCGATTGACGGACGTCGGTCGCGGCGATTGGGCAATCTTGAGCATAGCCTACGATGGGTAGCGTTGTGATGTTCTGTTGTGATAATTTGGTGTGTCCAGTGTGTGCCGCGTGGTTACACACCCGCTTCACACGCGTGATCCGGGACTGTTTCCGGATCCGGTCAGGGATATGCACTACTGACGAGCTCAAATGAGGGCGAAACTCGAGTATAGTGCTTCCATATTGACGTGGATGGGCCTTAGGTTCATACCAGAATGCGATCGGCGTTGCCAGTAGTGGGTTGTGCTCAATATTTAAATTTCAAATCCCGAAACAACCACATAATCAATTGATTATTGCTCACTGGATTTAGGAGGCCTGGTGTTCCTTGCCAGTGAGAAGTCCTGATCGTTCGGGTCCCATCGATTGACGGACGTCGGTCGCGGCGATTGGGCAATCTTGAGCATAGCCTACGATGGGTAGCGTTGTGATGTTCTGATGTGATAATTTGGTGTGTCCAGTGTGTGCCGCGTGGTTACACACCCGCTTCACACGCGTGATCCGGGACTGTTTCCGGATCCGGTCAGGGATATGCACTACTGACGAGCTCAAATGAGGGCGAAACTCGAGTATAGTGCTTCCATATTGACGTGGATGGGCCTTAGGTTCATATCAGAATGCGATCGGCGTTGCCAGTAGTGGGTTGTGCTCAATATTTAAATTTCAAATCCCGAAACAACCACATAATCAAAGTGTATTATGTAATGTTTATTTTGATGGTTGTTGATATTTATTGGCTAAATTGAGGTGGGTTTGAGGGTGAGTGGTAAAGTTATTGGGACGTAGAGGCATTAAATTCTGCCTCTTCATCTGAGGATGAAACAGTAACCTCTTCCTGCCTCTTTTCCTGGCTCTTCTCTGCTTGAACAAAAAATGTGTCCAATGTCTGCTGCACAGCATGTTTCCTTTTTTCTAAGTAAAGCTCCTTGTAACAGTTGATGGCGCTTGTTACTGCTCTCGAAACTTTGGAGCTCCGTTCTGTTTGGGTCATCCTCATTTATGATTGACTGATTGATTGATTGATTTAGGAACCGACATCACAGCATTTGGGGCATTCCCATAAGCGCTCCGTCCTCATCCTCAGAAGCCAGCGAAGAGTTCCAACCCCAATAGTACCAGTCGCAATCTGATTATATGTGCGTCTCGCTTTTCCTCTAAGCGTCGAGCATCGGCCAGATCCCCTCATCACTCCACGCTGTCGCATTCTTACCAGACCATGGTGATCCATTTGCTCCTCCGAGGTGTACATGTGCTCCCACAAGGCCGCAACCACGTCTGCCTTATCATGCATCAATGCTCCACCAAGTTTTGTAGAGCCAGCCAATCTGTCTGTCTCATTTATGATGTACATTGCCACATCAATCAATTGAAAGAATTGCGACAAACATTCAGCTGTCAACATTCGAGGTGTGGGGGTTACAACAGGGTGCTCCTCTTCCTGCTGAGCTCTCTGCATGTCAAGTTGCATTAGGTCCTCATTAGACAAATCTTCTCCATGTGATGCAAGTAACTCATCAATGTCAGCTTCCTCCATCCCTTCAAAGCCAGCTTTAGTGGTTAAGTTAGCGATCTGTCGTCAAATAGCACGAACGTCGTCAAATTCACAAAAGTCTGCACACATTCTGACCAGTTTTCGCCACAGCATTCATGCATGGTAAGTAAGGAGACGTTCCACAGCAGTAACACTACGCAGCATTACACAGTTCCTCCGCAAGCTGGAAAGTTCCTCAAGGGCGCGGCACTGCAACACAGGTAACAACGTTATGGCGGAACATAGAGACGTAAAGTGAAGTTATGTCCCATTGTGACAACAATGTTATAGCGAAACGACGTAAATCAAAGCGACGTATAGTGGTGTCTTCCTGTATTGTCAATTTGTTTAAATTTTTACCTCCCACTCAGTGGTTGATTTTGGAATAGCCCTCGTATAGCACCAATGTTTGATCAATGCTACTGCGTGGATCAGAAACTTGCAGAACGAACTGAAAGAATTATTGGTAAAATACGAGCATTCATTTATTGGTGCCTGCACAGAGTGATGAGACATGAAAGTGTTAGAATCACCAATGTAGTGCTCATGGAGAGAGAGCTAGACAGATTCGAGTGAGGAGGAGATGCCGGCGCTGGATGAGATACATGTTGAGAGAACTTGAGGATGGTATAATTAGACACTTCCTGGTCGGGAACCCACAAGGCAAGTAAAATAGTGGAAGACCTAAAAACATATGAAGAAGACAATTAAAAGTCAGAGACGAACTATCTGGGGAGGATACAGATAGAATTGCAAGAGATAATAAAAGAGAGAATGGTCTGGCATGAGTTAGTTGAGGATCAATGGAAGATAAAGAGCAGAGGAGGAGAAGCTCTGAAATACATTCACCAGTTTATGTTGGGTTTGTGGACTCAGAAAAAGCCTTTGACAGTATTGATAGGGAATCTTTTTGGAAACTTATGAGGGCCTATGGGAAACCACAGAGGATCATTAACTAAATACAGGCAACATACAAGGACAATGAAATGTGGAATTCTGCTATGAGGGAAAACTAACTTATATGATAGACATAAAGACAAGAATGTTGACAGAGGTACTTTTATCAACTTTATCATTAATCTTCTTGACTACAGACTGCATTATAAAGACAACAATAAGTACCACTAGAACAATGAAATTCAGGACTGACCAGAGCTTCTCGATGATCTGGACTTTGCTGAGGTCACTGGCCTCATGTCCCACGCACAAAGTCACAAACTCAGATACAAGATAATTTAATTAAATTTATTAATTGTCATAAAATTATTATAACAACCAGATTTTCCGTTAAACCTCACTTCAAGGGGTGGAATCATACACACATAATTATATATTTGTTGATAAAGTTTTGGTAGAACTAAAAAATGTGTGAGAAACCAAGTTAGTTTCTCTATCTTTCAGTAGTTGGATGCACAATTAATTCATACACAAAAAGTACTGTTATAAATTATAATATATATTATTTAAAATTATTTACAAATTATAATAATTATATCAATTTTTTAAAATAAAAATATGTTTCGTAAAGACTTAATATTTTGTTTTTTTAATTTGAGAAAGTTTAAAACAATATCTAATCATAAGTTTCAAGAAGATCTTTTTTAAATGTTAGTAAAGTGTAAACAAAGTGAAGTGCGGCGATGGATGTTTGTTGTTGAAATAATTGTTTTGTGTGGGAGTGAAGGTGCACAATTTCTACCGACTCTATCCGTTTGAAATCTGAAGCTTATTAATACAAGATAAACAATAAACAGAAACTTAATACACTTGTGTATCGTAAAGACTAAATCCTGTATAATCTAATTATAATGTATATTCATCAGTAAATAATTAGAATGTTTGTATCTTACCGCTTTTTCCAAATGTGTCCTGGCTATCTCCGTATTTTTGGGGCGTGAGTCAAGAGAATGTTACCAAGCTGCAGATGAGTCCGTGCTTCGGTGTGGGGTGGAGATTAGAGTTGAATACCGACTGCAAACAGTGAATACACAGTCCTATATTTGGTGGATTTGAATCCGAAAATGTTCAGCAAGGCCGATAAGAGCTATGTACCAAGGTTGCTCTCCTGATGTTCGGTTCGAGGACGCCATCTTGATCAAATGTATGGCTCCGTTTACATGAGTAAACAAGGGCTGGGCTCAGAGACCTGGCTGACGATGGCGCCTGGCGGTTGTAGTCGGTCGTCTAAATTTACCCCCGTTGTTTTGTTTCTCACTCACCGTGAGGTCTACCTGTGCTTGTCATAGAATGTATTATTTCTATAAGTCTCTGTGTTACTTGATATTGTTCTCCTCAAAGCACTTCCTCGTGTCGCAAAGTATTCTTCTTCTTCTTCATTCGTTCGCTTGAAATATGTCTAAGATAACTGCAATGTTGTCTCTTGTATGAATCTTAACAAACAGTCTTTTTTTAGTTCACTCAGCGGTCCATAGAGTTTATCTTCCACTGTTGTCTCTCTAGGCCAGAAGGTTCACCTGGACATGTTTTTTTTTATTTGGGGGGGGGGGGGGGGGGGGCAATCCTGGAGTATGTGCTCTGCTGTCTGCAAAGTATGATAGAGCTTGTACTTGTAAATAGTTTATCTGAATCTGTGTTTTATGATATTTATCAAAACAGATTTGATATGCTCGTCAATTCCATTTGAAAGTTTTTCTCTTGTGCTCACCCCAAACTAGCTAAGAAATCTTGTTCCGTCTTAAAGCTTATACTTATAGTTATTTATGTGTGTTCCCCCCCCCCCCCAACTCCTTTAATGATATATGCTCAATACTAACAAATTGCAACGGGCATAAAAGTACGTAACGTGTATATGCAACTGTTAGGATCATTTACTGGCGCTATTGTTCAGCATTCACACCTGTAAAGAGAATGCCGCCAATGTAAACATAACAATATGTAGATGTGCTTGGCGGATTCTACAATAATCTAGCTTCCCCAGATCATCAGAACAGTCCCAGAAATGAAACGATCAAGGTACAGGGAGAACACAAATGAAGCTGGAGTATGGCCGGCCTTCTAAGGCACTAGTCCTGGGAATTACAACAGAAAAGCGTATAAAAACGTGGTAGTGATTTCGATTACAGGCATGCCATCCATTTTACTGTTACCTTTATCCCGTTCAACCTCAGAAGAGAAGTTGGTACTTTTGCTTTAATTCACCCCAAACAAACTTCGTGAGCTATATTTAGCGTCACCAGCTATATTTAGCGCCGACGGTGATCTCCCTGTGTTCAGCTGGAGTGCGTGTCAGTGCGTTTCAATTGCCCCACACCACAGTGTTGTTTCTTTGGGGTTGTGGCAACCCGTTTCTGTGTGAGTGTCTGTCTCCCTTCGATCCTCATTTGCATCGGTCCTGCAAATCACTTTCCGGTTAGGGTTAGGATTAGGGTTAGGGTTAGGGTTGTGTGTACCCTACCCCTAACCCTAACCCTAACCGGAATGTGAAAGAATAGCGCATCACCGCCGCCGCATAGAATTGCGCACCGAGCTACGGCGCAACACACGGAAACCCCCTGAATTTTCGGCGCAACACAGGGAAGCCCTGTATGTGACGTCATACCCTGGGATTCCCTTTTGTTTGGGGTGAATAAAAGCAAAAGTACCGAGAAGTTATATTAGGACCAATCGCCAAGCATAGATTAATAATCATGTGACCGAGTCAGCAAGTCAAATAGTTTGGTCATGCAAGTAGGTTACCATTCAACAGCATACCACAACAAACAGTGATGTACAGACCAGATGGAAACAGAGGAAGAGGCCGACCATGTAAACGTTGGACGGAGGGAATAGCAGAGTCCATGAGAATATCGATACATGAAGCCATAATCGGACACTCTCACGATGTTTATACTTCATCTCGACACCGCAAGGTACCAGATGAGATGAGTGACCGAGCCAGCCACAATTCGGATATTAATTTGAAAGGGATTGTTGTCCAAAGAGGGTAAACTTGCATTGGCATGGGTGTCATGTTAGATATAGTTAAAGGCAAGAGGTTAAACTTCATTGCACCGGATTCTGTCCCACATAACTCAGTCTATTTTCGCAGAGCTATCTGTTTAAAGTGTCACACATGGTACGTACTCCGTAGCTCCAGTGACGACCCCAATCGGTCTTCGAAAAGATTAAAGTACCAGTGGTCAGTTAGTTGCGCTAGCATCTTTTCCATTCTCTATCACATTCCTTCATACTTGTGGCAAACTGCATCCCCTATTCAATCTGTTATAGCTCCACGTAGTCATAAATGTGTTTCCTCGTGCAACAGACGACCATTTATAAATAGTATTGTGTCTCCCTTGTTCAACCTCGATGTTAATCTGGAGGCTAATCGATCCTTTTATTTCCACGCACACCGTCATGACCTGGAGTGGAGAGTAGAGCAACTTCGCTTCTTGTAAGTTTGAATACTTCGTGTGGATCAACTATACAGAATTCGGGCTGAACCTTCCAAAACGTTAACCGTCTTATTTCATTAAGTATCTCAGATACGCGATATCCTGTCTGAATATGCACCGCTCTGCAACTATACAAGTACCTTGTACGTCCACCAAGTCGTGAAGCCAAATTCCAGTCTCTCACTTCGCACTTCGCAATACCAACACATCGCTGTAGCACATGATCCTTCCGTGTGATATCATCGTATCAGTTTCTGATTTCACATCGCACTATTCCCTACATTCTCTTGGTGTTATACCCGTTATGTGTACTTGGTGCTTTGCCCTGTCCCCGCCGGTGTGTCCATCCCCCCTCCCCCCTCCAGATCAGGGAGATGCTGACTAGGGAGCACAAGAAACTCAAGATCACCCGTGCTGAGAGGATCATCGGCAAGAATAAAATCCCCTCCACAGTCGTCATAGTAACATCGGAGGACCGAGTCATCCCTCAATTCATCAGATGTGACAAGAGAGACCAAGTTCCAGAGCACTACATATCGAGAGTGCTGCAGTGCTCTAAGTGCCAGAAATTTTGGCACACCCGTGCCACCTGCAAGAGTGGGGTGGAGGTATGCAGATACTGCTCTGGACCCCACCCATACAGCCAGTGCCAGCATGCAAAGACCGACAAGGACTTCGGGAGGCCTAACCCAAACAGAAAGTGCGCCACTGCCTCGGCAATCATGGCGCCAGGTACCTCGGCTGCCCCTGCCACCAAGACAGCAAGGAAGCCATGAAGATCGCCATCAAAAGTAACCCACCCTATAAAGAGGCTAGGAGGCAGTACGAGGCTACCAGTCAGCTCAGAAAAAGCGACAAAGCTCAACTGGAAGGCCAGCTGAAGGACCTGAGATCAAAGTTCAAACACATGGAGGAAGAAAAAGACAAGACGCAAGAAACACAGATAACGGCCGTTCAGCGCATCCTGGACGAACCAAAGCGAGTACAGCAGAAAATTGAAAAGGACGTCGCTCGAATGGCTGCTATAAAGGCTGAAACAGACGGAACTCCATCAAAAATCCAGGAAGAAAGAGTCAAGACAGAAGAAACTCTCAAACAGATACAAGAAGAAAGTGAACAAATATAACTACTCAAGTCCAAGACAGAAATACCCGAACCAGAAAATACAAAGACCCAGACAGAAGAAGAATCAACAGAAGATGAAATAGAACTGGATGCCGGGAAGGTTAACCCGCTCGCAGAAGTCGGATGTGTCGGCCTAACGGCGCAAGAACGCAGCTCTGCTGTAAACAGGCACAACGCAATCACGTCCGAAAAAGAAAAAAAAACTCCGGATGAACGAAGAAGAAGAAGAAGAAGAAGAAGAAGAAGAAGAAGAAGAAGAAGAAGAAGAAGAAGAAGAACTGGGTGAAAACGGCTACCCAAACCAACAACAATGGTTCGAGAGGCGGTATCCAAAGAACCTAGTCGGAACCGGCCACGACACAAGACATCAAAGACCCAAAAGATTCGAAGACAACCCAAGACGGGGAAAGAGGAGGAACACCAGGAGAGTCGACAACTGGTAAAACTCCCTGAAGGAAACAGCACCATATGACGGGGTTGGTGCACAATTACTCTAGGCCTCAACAAGTGCGCGACTCTGGCCAGACATGTAAAACCACAAGGATGAAACAAACTCAATCGCATCAACTCAACTATTTCAAGGAAGCAGAAACAAAATCATATACGAAAGAAGAGCGAGATACACCATAAAGGCCCCAAATAGAATGTGTGTGTGTGTGTGTGTGTGTGTGTGTGTGTGTGTGTGTGTGTGTGTGTGTGTGTGTGTGTGTGGTGTGTGGATGTGTGTGTGTGTGTGTCGTATTCTTCACCCAGCGGAGAGCTGCAGTGACTGCCCCCACCTCCATTCTTAAGCTGGATGTTATGGTATCATATGCCAGGCTTTCCTGCACCAAACGTCGACCATTAGCTTTGGCTATGAACCACCAGCCACTTCTCTCACCTCTTGACACCGAACCATCTGTGTAGATAATCACATCACCCGAGTGAGCATTATCCTGAATTAGTTGCTGGATTTCCGCTTCCGTGGCCCCTGCTGGCCACTCCCTGCACTCCCGGCTTAATGTGATTATAACTGCACAAGTCTCCCCTCTGCCGTGCGTCCACCTTGACGAGGTAGAGGGGCTTGTGCGTTCCAATGACCCCAAGAGCTATGCCGACGGTAGCACAGCTACTGGTAGGGTCACCCATGTCGGACAGGTCAAGGGAGAGGGACCAGACAAAGTGACGCACAAACCTGCTGCCTTGTAGGTAGACTGGGGACAGTCAAAGGCTAGGGAAAGCATCCCGAACAAATGCTTGTCGAAATCGGATGTACTGAGCCATAGGCTTGACAAAGAAGTGCAACGTAACTTTATCATTTCATGATGCCACAGATGAAAATTAATCGTTATGGTGCTAATCCCGTGAAGTCCCATCAGGCGGTGATAGTGCCGGGCCCCCTGCCTCGAGGGGGTCCACCCATGACTACTGGTGGTCACCTTCCCCTGTGCTGTGGAGTCAAGGCACAGAGGAGTAGGTTAAGAGCTATTGACCAAACACCCCGGACACTCAACATACTACAATGGAATGCAGAAGGAGTTTATAACAAGAAAGCCTTCCCTAACACAGCGTCTTCATAAAGATGGAATAGATGTGGCATGCATTCAAGAGACACACCTCAACGCCAATCGCACATTTTCAGTCAAGGGATATCAGGCCACACGTTTCGACCGCGAAGGACACAAAGGAGGAGTTGTAATACTTACACGAAATACAATACCTTGCAGCGAAGTATCTGTGATCTCTGACAACCAAACGGAAATTATAGGTGTTGATATAATGATAAAGGACGTGAAAATAAGAATTTACAATCTGTATAGCCCGGCAGATAAGGATCTTACACTCTCAAACATGAAAATAACTGACACAAATTGCATTGTTGTCGGAGACTTTAATAGCCGTTCAGAAAGATGGGGATACCCAGATACTGACAAAAGAGGAGATGAAGTGGAGGACTGGGAAATAGACTCAAATCTCCATCTACTCAACAAAGCGGATGACACACCGAGCTTCTACTCCAGAAGATGGATTACCACTTCTACTCCAGACTTAGCTTTCTGCACAGGAGACATCCTCCACAAAATCGATCGCCATGTGCTTGACCAATTAGCAGGTAGTGACCACAGACCAATCAAGCTTGTAATTTATATGGAGTATGTTCCACAGGAGCAAAAGCCTTTGCCCCGCTGGAATTACAAACGAGCAGATTGGGACAGATTTGCCATACTAACAGACAAATATTGTGAAAACATAAATACACGATATGGCAACATGAAGCAAATGGTGGAAAGTCTAAACAGAGCAATAATACAGGCGGCCACTGAGTCTATTCCAAGAGGAGCGAGGAAAAAATTACAAACCATACTGGACTGAGGAACTACAAATTTTGGAGGACAAAGTTGAAGATGCTAGGAAGACCGCAGAGAGAGAACAAACAACTGAAGCGAACATCTCTCTCAAAGCCATCTCAGCAAAATATAAAAGAACAGTAAATCAAACAACAAGAGATTGTTGGAGGAAAAAAAACAGAAAACCTGAATTTTGACAGGGATGGAAACAAACTATGGAAACTAGTGAAAGCCATGAACAATGAAGGACCTAGAAACAAACAAATAACAATTAAACAAGGAAATGCCTTGCTTACAGGAAAAAAGGCTGCAAATGCACTAATGGAACACTATGCCAGTGCAAACCACATTGATATTACAGCCGAACAGAAGAAAGCAATCAAAGATAAACAGATACATCATAGATATACAGAGACAGCAGCAGAATATATGATGGCAAATCTAACAATGAAGAAATGGAACAGGCAATGAATACCCTAAAAAAGAAGACATCACCAGGAAAGGATGGAATCACAAATGAAATGCTAATAGGACTAGGCACTAAGGCAAAAAAGAAACTACTAGCAGTCCTAAATTACAGCTGGAAGAGGGGAATAGTCCCACAGGCATGGAAGGAAGCTATACTAATACCAGTCCCAAAGAAAGGAAAAGACCTGGAAGAACCAAATGGCTATCGACCTATCAGTCTTCTTAGCTGTGTAGGAAAATTAATGGAACGCATTATCAATGGCAGGCTAACATGGCATCTGGAAGAAAACCAACTCTTAACACCTCACCAAGCAGGATTCAGAAAGTACAGATCCACTGAAGATCAAATAACCTATATAGCTCAGGAAATAGAGGATGCCTTCCAAGAGAAAAAGCACACACTAGCGGTCTGGATAGATTTAGAAAAAGCATTTGATAAAGTATGGAAGGAAGGACTGAAAGTAAAACTGCAAAAAATGCATGTTTGTGGGAAAATGTACAAATGGATCAGCCACTACCTTGAGAACAGAACTGCCAGGGCAAAAGTACAAGGACAAACCAGCAAAATGATGCTGTTGGAGCAAGGTGTCCCCCAAGGAGGAGTTCTTTCACCAACATTATTCCTAGCATATATAAACGACATCACGGAAAATTTTCCAGCCAGAGTACACACATCATCCTTTGCAGATGACCTAGCCATATGGACATCTGAAGAATATATTAGTACAGCTAACAGCAGAATACAGCAAGCCCTATTAGCGCTAGAGGACTGGTCAAAATCTTGGCTAGTGAAGATCAGTGAGGAGAAAACAACATGCACAGTGTTCTCCCTCTCAACTAACACTCAGCAACCTAAGCTGGTATTGAATGGAAAAATGTTGCGCCATGAAGAAAATCCAAACTATCTAGGAGTCACCTTTGATCGTCGCCTGATATGGAAGACACAGGTTGAGAAAAATCGAACAAGAGCAAGGCAAAGAATGGCAATCATGAAAAAGCTTGCTGGTACACGTGGGGAGCAGATGAGAAAGTTCTCAAGAAGTTATATACTGGACGGGTGAGGCCAGTACTGGAATATGGCATTGCAGCTTGGGCAACAGCAGCTAAGTCAAACTTTAACAAAATAAGTAGAGTCCAAAACCAAGGAATGCGAATCATAACTGGAAGCCTGAAGACAACGCCTATTAATGAACTAGAAAAAGATCACTTGTTTACAACCAATGCAGGATAGAAGAGATAGCAGAGCCCAGCAACAGCAGAAAAATTTAGAAGATTGACAGACCACCCTATGTATAAAAGGTTTAGTGGTTTTGGAAAGGGAAGACTGAAGCGTAGCAACTTTGTAAGATACTGCAAAACGAAAGATTAGGGCAGATCCCATACTTAACATATCAACAGTCAAACCCATTTACAATGCAGACAAGTTCCCAGCTGGAGACAGCAGCACTGCCTGAGAAGATAGAAAACATTCCTGGTATTGAGAAAAAAAAACACT